>CM051258.1:9739342-9826842 GCA_027921565.1 Artemia sinica | reverse complement strand
TTTGGGGGGGGGGGTCATGTTATACCTGAACGCATGTTTATTGGGCCTTTTAACTATGATGAACAAAATGCCTATCTCAAAATTTTGATCAGACGATTTTGGGAAAAAGGTGCGTGGGAGGGGCCTAGCTGCTCTCTAATGTTTGGTCACTTAAACAGGGCACTAGAATTTTTAATTTTGTTCGACTGAGCCTTTTCTCGATATTCTAGGATCACTGGGTCGATACGATCACCCCTGGGAAAAAAAAAATAATAAATACGCATCTGTGATCTTTCTTCTGTGCAAAAATACAAAATTTCACATCTTTGCAGATAGAAGCTTAAAACCTTAACAATGGGGTTCTCTGATACGCTGAATCTGATGGTATGATTTTCATTAAGGTCACTTGACTTTTAGGGGGCGTTTCTCCCTTTTTTCAAAAATCAGCAGAATTTTTTCGGCCCCTAACCTTTGATGTAAGTAAGTCAGTCCTAACCTTTGATGGGTAAAACTAAACTTATTGAAATTTATATATTTGAAAACGGCATAAAAAGGCAATTCTTTTGATATGTCTATGGTATAAAAATCCCCGTTTTTAGAGATTCGGTTGCTGTTGAGCCGGTTCGCTCCTTACCTACAGTTCGTTGCCATGAACTGTTTGATAATGTAATTAAAAAACAATTTTATCTCATGACCAGTGAAGTTCTTCTTGGTACCTGTATTTGTGAAATTTCTGAATTTTGAAGACCAGCGATGATGACAAAAAGACAGTGTGAGGTTTTTATTGAAGCCTGTCGGCTAAATCGTGAAAAACTCATGTTTAACAAACAGAGAATAAAATGCATTGTTTATAAATAAACTCTTTTCAAGAGGATCAGAAAATTTCCAAAATTTAACATCAAAATGTCTCCAGGATATGCTAAGTCTAGGAGACTTTTTCCTCCCCATTTGATTCCGTGATTTCCCATTACCCTTCCTGTGCCCCTAAAGACAAAGTCTATCAAAATAATCCATATAAAGAGGGATAGAACACAACCCAGTTTAACTCATGATTTAATACAAAACCAGCTGCCAACCTCATTTCCTACCTTAACCGCAACAGTGTTATTCTCGTACATAGCACTAATCACTTTAATGTATTTGTCTGGTATACCATACAAGGATAAAACCTTTACTAAAGCTCTTCTATCAACAGAATCAAACGCTTACTCATAATCTATAAAACTGAGGACCGAAGGTGTTTGAAAACTCAGGCACTTTTCAATTATTAGCCTAAAAGTGAAAATTTGGTCGACACATCCTCTACCTTTTCAGCTTAATGTACAGGGCCTTTGTTTTTCATTTGATGAGTTGAAAAAAAAAGTGCTTAGTGGCCACCCGCAGAGCTGCTGCAAGGACCTTTGTAGTCAGAATGCGTCGTTAGAAATGGACTTTTAGTTACTGTGAGAACAAAAGCTGGGATAACTTTTTCAAAGTTGTATATAAATGAGTCCATCTATTCATCCATCTTAGTCCATCTTAGCCTATCTTCTCTTAAAACTTTGTCTACGGCATCTCTCAGTTTGATAAGTATCATATTACTAAGTAATTCGCTACCTACAGAGACGAGACTAATGCCTCATTAATTACCACACTGACTTTTATCACCTTTCTTATAAAGTGGCTTAATTAAGGTTTTCCTAAAATCGTTATGTACTTCTAACGACTGGAAAAGGGTACAGAAAATCTGCAACTGCAAGTGCCGCCATGGCTTCTGACTCAGATATTGATGTTTAAGTCGTGTTTTTAATCTTTTCTGATGTTTAGCTTTTGTAGTATAGATTAGTTGGAACCTCAGATAACTCAAAGTTTGTAAAGCCAGTTCCACTTTTAAAAATAAAAGATGATTTAAGGTGACTTAAAAATAGTGAAACACATGGCCTTTGTTGTACCATTTGTGGGGATATATCAAACTCGACCTTACAAGCTGAGTGGAGTATCTTTTAAAGGCATTTTGGAGAAAAATATTGTTTCAACACTAAATCTCCAGTACGTGTTAGACCAGACCATAACCCCCAAAGTCATTTCTTTAATCAGTGTCAATTTAAAAAGATTTTTATTTTCCGGTATTGTTTGTAGGCGGTAGCTTATATTAGGGAGGGCTACGGGAACAATCCTCCCCTCTATCGAGATATTCATAAAAGGGAAAAGGGGATTTTTATGCAAACTATTAAATAGGAAATCAGGTCTCAGCAACTGCTTTTCGGCAATATGCTGTAAGAATACAAGGTTAAAATGTAATTTTAGCCCCTGATTTGTATTAAAATCGTCATTTGGGATCAATTTCAAGCGGTGCTATAAGTGGTCGTAAATGGCCGAAATGACTTTTGTTGGCCTGTAGTAAAATGTTTCTGTAATAATGTATGTTACTCCGAACAATTTCATACTGTCAGGAGTAATGTACTCTATTAGAAGGGAAAGAAAAACAAAGAAATGGAGAGAGGAAGTAAATGAAAATGTCTTATGCAACATTTTCAGATAGTACTTTACGTCACCGGCGATCCGCGTGTTACGCTTCGCGTAACACGCGGAAAAAATTTTTGGATATGGTACAATTTTTTTGTCTTTGGTACATTTTTCATGCAATTTGTGGTACATTTTGTTTTGAGGTGTTGGTAAAACTGGTTCGCACCATTTTTGTTGCGTTTTAAATCAAACGGTACGTTTTACGTAACGGTCCTAAAAACGTACATTTTTGTTACGTTTTTGAATTTATGTTGCAATTATGTTACGCTTTTGAATAATGAGGAAGTATCACATTTTCTGAGTAATCTATTTTTTTCCCGTGAAAAAATAGACTGTTCCCATTTTAATTACACTGACATGAGTATCGACATTTTTTCACATTTAATCTCATCAAACAATCATTCAGTTATTAGGATGGGAAAATACATACTTCGCTTACTCGCATAGTAAGTTAAGATAACATTCTCTCTCATGAGCATAAGATTATCATTTGTTTAATGACAAGTGACAATAGTCAGTTATTCACCTCACCAACTTTCAATTTTATCAGTTGACTTTGAATCTTATTCCGTCAACAGTCATACTAAAATTATATCGAGAAGGAGCTAGTTTCATTAGTTAATGCTAATGAAATAGAACAAAATATGATGAAAATATAAAAATTTAGAACCAAATTTAGGCTATATATTTGCACATTAGGGGGGGGGGGGTAAAGCATAGTAAATATTAAATACGTAACCTAATCTAGGTACTCCCCCCCCTAAATCCCAAAAAAAAACAATAGTTTAAATATTGTAAACGCAATGACAAACCACGATTTGCGATCCAGTTCTCTACTGACTGATACCCGTTTGACTAGTTTCCTTTAGCATCTATCTTTCGTTTGCATCAGCTAATTGACTAGTACCGATGATATATGTATTATTCTTTCCGTAACAACCTCACCCCCCCCTCTTCTGATTGGTTTGACATAATATCAGGTTATATTCAAAAGTTGCTCTTTTTATATGAAATTATGAACAGCTGGTATTGACAGAACATATGAAACTGTAAAAATGAGCCATTTTTTGGTTATATCTAAGCATTGAGGAGGGGCTGGTTAGTTGAGCCAGAATTTTCGATTTTATGCTAAACTTTTTCGAAATATCATGGTCACATTTTTGACATTATACCCCCCTCCCCATCTGCAGTCCCACATATAACTGTTTAAATACATTCCATCGTTGTGTCGAATCTTGAAATGACATTCTTTCGTGTTCTTTCATATTGTAAAGCAAGAATTTTATTGGTTGATTTTTTTTAATAAAAAATCAACATGTTTCCTTCAGAAAAGGACAGTTACTAAATATTTGGCTTTAGAAAACGACAACTAGACTAATGCCCATTTTTATGAAGAAGATAACAGTCTTGTATCAAGGAGGCACACTTGTGCCTCTATAAAGAGGCGACCCACCACAATGTTAAGTGATTTCAGGTCCTAGAGGTCGCAGAGAGACGGCGGTAATCGCATTTTGTAGCCCAAACTCAAACTAAGAAACTTGCAAAATTTCATCCTTCTCCGACTTTATCTTCATGGGGTAAACTGGGCCGGAAGTTTCGACCCTCCCACCACAGCCCCCCTTGAACGTTGTCCGATTGGGCTGAAATTTAGAGGATAAGCTTTCCTGCGGCCTGGGAGCTTATCCTCGAAATTTCAGCTCAATCCGATCACTCCTTCCCTGTTTTCAAAAAACCAAATATAGCCACTTAAAATTCATCATTTCTTTTTTTTTCTTAGCCACGCCTACAGGCCACAGTTGGCAACTGATCCGGGTGAATGAGGACTCATTCGAAGCAGAATTTGACCTGTTAGGGCCTTTTGATATTTTCAGACCGAAAAAATTATCCCCCGAATTTACATTTACGAAAAACCTCGTTCTCCTATAAGAACCCGCTATAAGCGGGCTAGCCCGCGAAAACGCGGGCTCGTTTTCCTATAAGAGCCCGCAAGCGATTTCCGGTCCTAGCGGTCGCAGAGAGAAAGCGGTAATCGCATTTTGTAGCCCAAGCTCAAACTAAGAAACGTGCAAAATTTCACCCCCCTCAGACTTTATCAAGGAGGCACACTTGTGCCTCTATAAAGAGGCGACCCACCACAATGTTAAGCGATTTCAGGTCCTAGAGGCCGCAGAGAGACGGCGGTGATCGCATTTTGTAGCCCAAGCTCAAACTAAGAAACGCGCAAAATTTCATCCTCCTCCGACTTTGTCTTCATGGGGTAAACTGGGCCGGAAGTTTCGACCCTCCCACCACAGCCCCCCTTTGACGTTGTCCGATTGGACTGAAATTTAGAATTTAAGCTTTACTAGGGCCCGGGAGCTTGTCCTCGAAATTTCAGCTCAATCAGATCACTACTTCCCTGTTTTCAAAAAACCAAATATAGCCACTTAAAATTCATTTCTCTTTTTTTTTGTTATCCACGCCTACAGGCCACAGTTGGCAACTGATCCGGGTGAATGAGGACTCATTCGAAGCAGAATTCGACCTGTTAGGTCCTTTTGATATTTTCAGACCGAAAAAATTATCCCCCGAATTTACATTTACGAAAAACCTCGTTTTCCTATAATAGCCCATGTTAATTTTTCCCACACAACCCCCCTTTAAGGTTGTCTAATCGGGCTGAAATTTAGAGGATAAGCTTTCCTGGGGCCTGGGAGCTTATCCTCGAAATTTCAGCTCAATCTGATCACTCCTTCCCTGTTTTCCAAAAACCAAATATCAAGTTTTGTGGGAATTTGCTTGCGTCAAAAATAGATTCCATTTACTAAAAAACAATTACAATTGTGTCTCTTTAGTCCAGCGGTTGATACTCCAGCCTGTCAGGCGGAAAACCCGGGTTCGATTCACCGTCAGAGCAAATTTCTTATATACTGAATTTAAACTTTAAAAAAGAAACTCAGTTTCTTTTTTAAATTATTTCAAAAAAATTACGTTTTCTAAAGAGTTAAAGAGGCTGAGTTACAAGGTCGACCCTTAAAACGTACAGGGATTAGGAGGCACAGTTGGGGGGCTGTTAAAGAGGCTGAGTCACAAGTTCGAACCTTAAAACGTACAGGGATTAGGAGGCACCCTGTACGACGTGATTTGAGTATTCAGGAATTAAAAGCCTTAAAACAAGAATGTTCAAGAGCGGGGGGTTTGGGGGCGGCAGCCCCCAACTTTAACTCCTGACACGATCAGCTAACAGTTAGTCAAGCAATAATAAGTAATAAACTGTACAAAAACGTGCAGAAATTATTTGAAAAAAACTACGTTTTCTAAAGAGTTAAAGAGGCTGAGTTACAAGGTCGAACCTTAAAACGTACAGGGATTAGGAGGCCACAGTTGGGGGGCTGCCGCCCCCCAAACCCCCCGCTTTCGCAGCCTTTAAATAAAAAAAAAGTTCTTTAAACTGAAAGTAAGGAGCGACATTAAATCTTAAAACGAACAGAAATTATTCCGTATATGAAAGGGGCTGTGCCCTCCTCAACGCCTCGCTCTTTACGCTAAAGTTTTTATTGTTTAAAAAAAGAGTTGTGAGAAAGTCAAACTTTAGCGTAAAGAGCGAGGCGTTGAGGAGGGCACAGCCCCTTTCATATACGGAATAATTTCTGTTCGTTTTAAGATTTAATGTCGCTCCTTACTTTCAGTTTAAAGAACTTTTTTTTTTTATTTAAAGGCTGCGAAAGCGGGGGTTTGGGGGGCGGCAGCCCCCCAACTGTGCCTCCTAATCCCTGTACGTTTTAAGGTTCGACCTTGTAACTCAGCCTCTTTAACTCTTTAGAAAACGTAGTTTTTTTCAAATAATTGTAATATATAACCTACTTTCCGTCTAATAGCGCAGTACCTTATGTTTAAATTCAATACTATGTTTGTCTTTTGTTATTCCTTCTCTAATACACTTCAAATCCCTCTCTCTCTCCCTCTCTTTTTATCTCTCTCTCTCTCTCTCTCTCTCTCTCTCTTTTATCTACACCGTGCCTGTGGATCTGAATGTGAGTGTTTGTGTATGTTTTTGTCTCTCACTCTCTCTTTATATATATGTATATATATATATATATATATATATATATATATATATATATATATATATATATATATATATATATATATATATATATATATATCATATATATATATACATATATATATATATATAATATATATATATATATATATATTATATATATATATATATATCTATATATATATATATATATATATATATATATATATATATATATATATATATATATATATATATATATATATATTATATATATATATATATATATATAGTATATATATATTTTTTATCTCTCTTTCTCTCTCTCTCTCTCTCTTCACCCACATTTATCCCTAGACTAAGTAACTTAGTCTTCTCAACATTAATTGCCAAACCTATTCTTTCACCTCTGTCTCAAAACCTTTAAAATTTGTACATTTTGCCAACAATTTCTAAAACTTGATACTAAACTGGCAATATAAGGTTTCTTACAAAACTCAACATGTTAAACTATTAAAATATAATATAATCTTATCCAAAAATATATATCTTATCTAAAAAAATATAATATAAATATATATAATATAATTATATGAGAATAAAATTATCTATATAATTTAGCTAAACTTTTGTTCGCGTTTTGATTCTTTCTCAAAAATATTTTTGAACAAATACCGCAATTAATCGAAATAATTCCATAGGAAAATGATGATGAAGTTTACCGTTTTATTTTAGAATAATAAAGTATAGACAAACTTTATTTCAATGTATGCTTTGAAAATTGGGAATTACATACCCAGTCCATCGATGAGCCCGTCTTGAAATGTTAGTTATCTTGAGCCAGTCGCATTGAAGGACATAGCCCTCTCTTTATAATCGATACTCATCAAAATGTGTCCAAGTATCAGAATTTGTGACATAGCGACATTAGCTTAAATTCTATTACGCAGGCGTAAACGATGACTCCTTGTGGTACGCCTGCCAATGATGACGTCAAAGTTTTGTTCAGTTTTATAAAACGCAATTATAACTCCATAGGAGTTACCAAATACAAACACCGACAGGCGGCTTTCGAAACTAAATCACTGGAATCACTGAAAGCCAGCTGGAATCCCTTACCTCGAATCGTATATCAAACGAACGTATTCAACTTTAAAATGCTCCTAAACCACCAAGCAGACTGTCCAACAACAACAACAGCATCGACGGTTAAGACACTTCAGGCGTATGTCCCCAATCCAACTACTTAAAAGAGCCTCTGAATGAAGAACTAAGGCCACTTCCGCAAGAGGGCAACCTCCCGAGCAATGGTGGGGAAACTATTACGACAACCCCTTCCTGATACTGCTGAGATCTGAAATACTCTTCCGGTAATATCACCAGGGGAAAGTTTATGGCATTAGGTACTTTCCTGTAAGTTTTATTCCCAAACATCATCATCTACACATTTTTCTCTTATCTCGGATATTTGTCACACGCAAAGAGCAGCTTTTTCTATCAAGTACGTTGGAGTAAAATTATGGAACAGTATTCTGCTGGAAATCAAAGTTTCTGTTTCAGTTCCGTCATTTCGATACAATCATAAAAAACATCTTCTTTCTACTAGTTCAAATGAATAATGTTTAGGAGGATTCTCTCGTTTTTATGTAGTGCAGAGTGCCTTTTTTAATTTTTTTTTTCTCTTTCAATGTTTAACACTTTGTTGTTCTGTCAATAATCAGTGATAATATTTATACGAATACTCAAGTTCTCCAGGGGCTATATTTAGGCCCTAGGAATCATTGATCAGTAGTGTTTTATTTGTGTGTTTATATTCAATAAAGTCAAAATCAGTTCAACCTCAAGTACTTTTTAAGGTAGACAAAAGCCTATCATCTAGAATTTATCTAGACATTCTATTATCCAGAATTCATCTAGAGATCCTATCATCTTGAATTCATCTAGAAAGCCTATCATCTAAAATTCACCTAGAAAGCCTATCATCTAGAATTCATCTAGAAAGCCTACCCTCTAGAATTCAAGTACATTATCTAGAAAGCCAATCATCTAGAAAGCCTATCGCCTAGAATTCATCTAGAAAGCCTATCATTTAGAATTCATCAAGAAAGCCTATCCACTGGAATTCATTTAGAAAGCCTATCATCTAGAAACCATGTAGAAAGTCTATCGTTTCGCATTTATCTAGAAATCTAGAAAAAAAACTTGCTGAGGGAGTATCGAAAAGAGGCGCATTTATCTCTCATTTCTTTTATTGAACAAAAAACTTATCTCAAATAGTCTCTCCATAAGGCTCCAGGACCAGGAATGAACAAGGGAGATGAGAATACGAACGAAAAATGTGACAAAAAAAAATCTAGTCACCCAGCATAAAAATTCTTAAGCTCACAAGCAGGGCAAGCGAGTTCATGATTTCAGCAGCTGCATTCCCCTTTCTGGATTCTCAAGATTTCTAAAACTGTCATAGATGTTGAACACGTGCAATAATACCTAAAGATGAAAGTTTTCCACAGCCTAGAAATATATATGTTTCTATCATATATATGATAGAAACATATATATGATATAATAGAAACATATATATGATAGAAACATATATACAGCCTAGAAACATATATATGTCATATATGTTTCTATCTTTTCTATTGAAGAGTTTTGGGACACGTCCTGTGTCGCACATTTTTCCTTGGCTCCACCTTCGTGCATACGCATTGATTATTTTTAGCGATGGCTGGTCATACATGTGTTGGGAATGAGGAGATATATAGTTCAATCCGTTGACCACGTCCATTTGTGGCCATTTGATGTCTCCCATTTTGAAATCAGTGTACATGACCTAGGTTGTAATTTTTCCAACCACCTCTTCACAAAACTGCTATAAATAGGGAGGCATGCCGAAAATACCGTCATGACACCATGGGAGAATCCCTGAGTCGGCCAACCTGGCCATATGGGAATTAATTAAGCAAAGAAAAACGGCCTATACCTATTGCTCCTTTCAAAGGCCAAGGGCTTTTTTGGACATCCACCACACAGTTGTGTATACTATATTGTATTGCATACATATATGATGTGAATTTTTGTAGCTCTATTTATTATAATAAATGAATAATATATAAATAAAAATTTGATCTCCCCTATTAATATCATCCTTCAAGAAAGATATAAAATATGCCATTTATTTGATTTAAAATCAAGAAACTACAATTTTGGATAACAAAGTTAATGGCCACAAAGACATTTTACAAAATAAAAAATACGCTACAAAATTTTACAAACAAAAACAGAAAACAATCACAAATTCAGATTGTCATATGATACTGATTGATTCTAATATAACACTTTTTATCACTATATGGCAACACTGCGCATTTAAACCTCCTGTCAGAGGACCATATGTGAATTACTAACTACAGAAAGGAAACATATTCAAAAATCTACATACTTTAAAATAGGAACAAGGTTTCCTGTCTCATTGATGTTACTTCTACTATATTTGTTAATTTGGTATGCATTATATATCATTGCTTTGCAGAAACATGAAAATAAGGAAGTGCTACGTAGAAATATACATACATGAAATTGACAGTGGAAGGGATCACTAGTATCCTAACTACATATATGGTCACATAACATACCACACAAAACGAACATGACATAATAATTTGAAGAGAAAACTAAGATTTTCTGCTAAGAAAAGAAGCCAATTTGTACAACTTTAGTTTTAAATTAATTAATTTAATTAGTGAGACCAAATAATTTAATTAAATTCCAATAAATTGTTGTAAATTATTTTTGATAGACCGGAAGAACAGTATTCAGTGAAAAACCTGTAAAAAGAAAATTTTTTCTCAAAAAAGATTTTTTACTTAGTATTGATTTTTGACAGCGCAGGTAATTTTTCTCCTTTTTTCAATTTATGAATATAAGAATAACTATAAAATTTCAAATATGAGCATGGTAGACTTTTTTAAATAACAACTTTTATGGAATACTTCTACACGGTGGCATTTATAAATTTACAGGTGTGCGTGTCCCCTTTTAACTAAACCCCGTTCAAAACATCCCATTTAACTAAATCCTAGGTCAGCTCAACCCCATTCAACCCTCTAGCTACCGTACGACTCAGCCCCACATAACTCAAACCCCATACAACTTTGCCCTTATTCAACTCAACCCTCACTTAAACCAACCTCTGTTTAATACCAGCCTTTCTCAGCATTTGAGCTGGAAATTGTGCCATTTTCACAAAATGAATATCAATATACTCTTTTATTCTTCGGGGGAAAAACCTTCTGTTCCATTCCAATCGCCCTTATGCTAGAGCAGCCCATTTTAAAGCATTGGAGACAGAAAGCCAAACTTACATGTTTTTTTTTTTAACTGAAAAATGAGGAATTATGTTTCAAATAAGCTTTAATTATCCATTGGATTTTCAATGTCATTGAATTTATTTATTATAAAGATTATATTTATTAAAATAACAGTATTATACAATTTATGCCATATTTACTCCTTTATAATAGCTATTTTATATTTGTTTGTCTATTAGATTTAAACTGAAAGGCACCATCAACAATTTTTAAGGAACCGGTAGAATTTGAAAAGAGGGTATTTTAGGCCAAAAAAGTTTTACTTTTTTCCTAATGTTCACAAGAAATAACAATTTTTGTAATTTTTTTTTCGTGTGGAGGAGGAAATAAAATCTTTCTGCAAATTTTCTTCATTTACAGGTCCTCGGGTTTCAAAAGGTTGAAAGGATAAGAAACACGCTAGTTTTAGGGGGGAAGGAGTGTCAATCTACAGAAGCTTTACGAGCCATTTTTTACTCGTGAGTAATTCATGTACATAATTTTCAAAATTCAGGAGAAGCATTATCAAAATTATAATTTGGAGGGACTCAACCTCATTATATACACAATAACTATATTTTTATACATCATTTTATTATAATTGAGAGGGGTTCTACAGCTCTCGAATTCCAATGACTACGCCACTTAGGTAAACACATTTCTTATCACTATGTAAATAAGCAAAGACCACTAGGAATCATTATATAAATTGCGAAGACAAAAAGTAACAAAAGAATATAAACGTCAGAAAACAAACCAATGGTGAGTCAAGTTTGATCCTATAATCAAATAGTAATCACGTCAAAGAGTATACCCTGTTTGATTGAAATAACTTGTTGTCAATATTTTATTCAAAACATGCTTCTCATATTAGTGGATAAAGTAATCTATTCCACTTTCTTCAATAATAAAGAAATGTTAGGTCACGCCAAGTTCCTCCATCGTTAAAGTAGTATTACGTGAAAAAGGTAAATCTCTTTGAGCCACTACCGTAATGGTTTCAACGTCTCATTTTAAATTAAATACGGTAATTAATTATGTAAAACTGCAAAAAATATCAGCAGAAAATTAAATGATACCTTATCAATGCTTTTCAAAACTGCACTATGGGAATATCGTTTAGAGTTCAACTTATCCGTCTAAAAACATTGGCGACAGGAGAGGGGCAGCTGGAGGGAGAATAAACAGCTCCCTCTTTATAAGATTTAAAGCTAAGATAGAAAATTATGAGTTATACCTTATAAATTTAAATTATTTATAACTAATATTCAAAATTAATAAAAGAAAAATTTAATCTTGGGCCATTATTTCCCAATTTTTTAATTAAGCATGTTTGGTTCGTCCCAGTGTGCAGGTGTGATTAAATCTACGAACTGAACATGCACAATGATGGGTCTTCTATACGACTCCTGCCAGTTAAAGAGGTTCTTGAAATGGCAATATTTAGGGGTAATACTTGAAATCGTCCAAATGTCACTTTTTAGCCCCAATAACGTTTC
This sequence comes from Artemia sinica, assembly GCA_027921565.1. Lineage (NCBI taxonomy): Eukaryota > Metazoa > Arthropoda > Branchiopoda > Anostraca > Artemiidae > Artemia > Artemia sinica. The sequence goes on along the minus strand of CM051258.1, from coordinate 9,814,486 downwards.
CTAAGCGAGGGAGAGGGAAAAATTTTTCACCTTTTTAATTTTTAACTACATAGGTCCATGAGTCCACGTATGAGGACATCTATATACTGGATATATAAAACGGCACTTTAGAACGCGCTTCGTAGACCCTACTGTACCCTGATGCGTATAAAAAGCCAAGCCCTCTATATGACTCTCACCGACTCAATAAGTTCTAGAAGTGGCTATATCAGAGACAACTATTAAAATCCCCCAAAACATCGGTTTTTGATTCCAATGAGGATTTCTAGAAGAGGGAAAGGGGGATTTAAAAATCCAACGTAAAAAATAATTTCCAAAACATTGAAAGGGTAAAACTTAAGATCGCTGAAAGCTTTAGTTTTCAAACCAAAGGAGGTGTGCCATGAGAAGGGGGAAGGGGTTTAAACGATCCCAGCTTTGAAATAATTCCAATAAAATCAAGAGGCAGGGCATAAAATTAACAAAAACTTTAGTATTCACTCCGATGATGTTTCCTGAGAGTCGGTGGAGCAGTGGCATCAATTAGGGTGGGGTGTAGAGGGACCTTAGCCCCCGGATTTAGAAAACACTTTTTTTGGGGATACCTTCACTAAATAATGCTTATCTTGGCGTTTTCATTAAAGATTGAAAAAACGAAAAATTAGCCCCTTGTTTATATTGAAAAATACATCCCCCTCCTAAATTTTCATGAACGAACGCCACTGGGACGAAGGGGGACAAAAAAAAAATTATATTTGTAACTAAGCAAGTATCTGTGTCCAGGTTTGACAACATCTATATACTCGATATTTAATGAACCATCTTCGTACACGTTTCATAAGCTCTACTGCACCATGAAGTGTAGATGCATCATCTACACTATAGAGGACATTGTCCACAAGTTTTTCAAGCTCTTGGCCGTAACTGGAAACATACATGAACAGACATGGAGCGAAACTGTTTTGCGGAGGAACTAATCAGCTTCAATTGCTTGTTAAGGTAGTTATATTAATTACAAGTAAATTAAATACAAAATAATAAGTAGTTAATTTGATTGATTATCGGTAGTCAACTAATAAAGTTAGTTAATTGATTTGTAACGAAACTAATCATTACATTCTCTGCTCAGTATCTCTGGATTTTCTAGGAGAGTTTCATAAATTACGACACAAATCGCGCAGATGCTAGTTTTTGTGTAAGCATTACAGGTCACTAATTACGACATTGTCCAAAAGTTCTAAACAAGTATTTGAAGTACTTTAAGGCTCCTAAAGAGTGCTCTTGAAATTCATAAAGAAGTAAATAGAGACTCCAAAGAAGTTTAAAATACTTAGTGTCTGCTATCAGGAACCAAACTAAATATCCACCAAATCGTCGAGGCCCATCCACTAGGGCAATTTGGGCTGTAGAGAAAGTATGGGCCATTCAAAATGAGTTCTGAATTTTCATGACCTTTTTAAGGGCCAAATTCACGGGGATCACAGCCTGCAGCCCATTTAATGCTCAAAGTGTCACCGACACTCCCTGAGTTTCACGTGGCACTGGGAAATGTCCACAAAGGGCAGAGCGTCTGATACTTAAAAAAGAATAATTTCCCTTCTTTCTCTTTTTTTTGCTCTGAAAACCATTGAGGCTATAACGAAATTCTCTTTTATGCGTGCTTGTAATCATACAAGACTTAGCCCCTTTTAATCCGTCGCAAAGACTAAAAACTGTCAGACTTTTGCATAAAATTTTTATCTTAATTCTCCTTCTTTAGAAATAACCTCTTTAGAGCCTTCAAGAGCACTTATTAAGAGTCTCAACACTAAAATAACTGCTAAATCGTTGAGCACTATCTACTAAATCGCAAGAAGCTCCTTGTGGAGCCCCATCCACTAAGAGTGCCCCTTCTACGCAACTTAGGCTGGAGAGATAGTAGGCTTCCACTCTTAGGACAATAGGTGCTCCCTAAGCTAGCAAGGCTGCTTGTACTACTTAAGGTACTTGTCGACTGGTCCCCAAAAACTTCCATAATCGGTCGAATTTGTCTCTTATTCAACTGAATGGGGGTCGCTTCGTATAGAGCCATCCCTGAGGGCAAAGGAGTGGTTGGCTCCTTAATGTCAGGAATAAGCATTGGCTGTTTGCCAGCATTTTTCCATCTGCAAGAAAAAGAGAAATGTGATCATCAGTTAGTGAGGTCGAAGGGGTCCCACACGTAAGAGGGCCACATTAAGTGTTTTTTTTTCGGTATGGTTCCTCAACGGGATTATTCCTAGGGGTAATAAATTATTATTAATAGAATTTTGTTTTGTAATTTGATTGTGAGTGAGGGCGTATTGTTTAAATCTACAGTAAACCAAAACTGAACTGGACTGGTTGGCCTTTTTCCATTTAAACAAAACAGAATTGTATATGATTAATAAATTATTATTTCACATTCTATTAACTACCTGGGTTGACAATAGATGTCATTATATGGTCATATATGTCGTTTTGAAGGGATTCTAAAAATATGGGATACAATAGCTGTTGCTCACTTCTGCATTTTTCTCAGAAACTTACTAAGAAAGTCCTAAATGAAACACAATTACGCGAAGTTGGCAGCCACGGTGAGCTCACACAGCATTTGATTGCAGTGGACTATATATTACTACGGATGTTAGGCGTATTCCCCCCCCCCTGGAAACCTCCTTCTGTAAAGTTTTTACCCCGTAAAAAATTGAACAGTCAAAAAGAAAGCATGAAAGATAGAAATAAAGAAGAAGAAAAGGAGCTTTGGAGTAGTCTACTTATATTCTGAAGTATAGGCGGAATGTACGGTATACAATATCATATATTATTTGTTTTTACATTTTAAATTCAATTACTTATTTTTCCGTGTTTTTGTGGGTTGATCAATCATAGCAGGCTAAGATAAAGGTTAAAGAAAATAATTTGAAAAATATGAAATCCGAGGCAACTTTAGAAAAATTGCCCTAAGATGGAAGCACACAGGGATAATAGGGTAGGACTAAGAAGTACGAGTAATTACTCTCCGTGGACTTGGTCTGGTAGCGACCAGAGGCACTGGCGAAAATTTTTGGGGGAGGGGTTAATAGATATAGTAACTGGCTGGTCACTTTGCCAGCCGATTCGGGCGATATTGTCATAAATATCATAGGCAGTGCAAAAGCGCTGCCTAAGTAAAGAACGATGTTGGCAAAATGTATTATTTATTCGTTTCCTTTAGACTAGGGCACTTCGTATCGAAGGAGTTGTCGTACAAACTTCGAAAAGGGCTCATTCGATTGGAAATTGGAGTAGCTTGTGCCCTTTTTAATGGTCAAAAGTGATTGGAAGGCAACTAATACCCCTTCCACGCCCACCATTTCCCTAAACACATGTAATCAAAATTTTGAGATAGCCATTTTGTTCAGCGTACTTGTTTTCCAAATAGAAAATATGTTTTTAAGGAGGACACTCCCCCACAGCCCACAGGGAGAGGGTTTTAAGTTATGTCTTGGGGGCATATAAGAACGATGTTGGCACAATGTTTTTTTTTTTCCTTTTGACCAGGACACTTCGTACCCAAGAAGTTGTCGTAGAAACTTCGAAAAGGGCTCATTCAACTGGAAATTCCCCTTCGACGCCCACCATTTTCCCAAACACATCCAATCAAAATTTTGAGATAGCCATTTTGTTCAGCGTACTTATTTTCCAGATAGAAATTATGTTTTTGAGGAGGACACTCCCCCACAGCCCTCAGGGCAAGGGTTGTAAATTATGCCCTGGGGGCATTTAAGGCTTTTATAAAAAGCGTTGTCGTAAAAACTTCAAAAAAAGCTCATTCAATTGGAAATTCAAAGGGCTAGTGCCCTTTTTAATAGTCGAAAGTGATTGGAGGGCATCTAACCTTCCTCTCAAGCCCACCTTTTCCCCAAACACATCCAACCAAAGTTTTGAGATAGCCATTTTGTTCAACGTAGTTGAAAGTACTGGAAATTAGGTCTTTGAGAATGACAACTCCCCACAGCCCACAGGGCAAGGGTTGTAAGTTATGCCCTGGGGGCATATAAGGTTATTATACAAAGGGTTGTCATAGAAACTTCAAAAAGCGCTTGTTCGATTGGAAATTGAAATGGCTAGTGCCCTTTTTAATAGTCGAAAGTGATTGGAAGGCAACTAACACCCCTTCCACGCCAACCCTTTCCTCAAACACATCCAATCAAAATTGTGAGATAGCCATTTTGGTCAGCGCAGTTGATTTTCATATAAAAATTATGTTTTTGAGGAGGACACTCCCCCACAGCTCTCTGGGCAAGGGTTGTAAATTATGCCCTGGGGGTACATATGGTTTTTATAGAAAGCGTTGTCATAGAAACTTCAAAAAAGGCTCATTCGATTCGAAATTCAAAGGGCTAGCGCCCTTTTTAATGGTCAAAAGTGATTGGAGGGCATCTAACCTTCCTCTCACGCCCACCTTTTCCCCAAACACATCCAACCAAAGTTTTGAGATAGCCATTTTGTTCAACGTAGTTGAAAGTTCTGGAAATTAGGTCTTTGAGGATGACAATACCCCCACAGCCCTCCGGGCAAGGGTTGAAAGTTATGCCCTGGGGGCATATAAGTTTTTATAGAAAGCATTGTCATAGAAACTTCAAAAAGGGTTCATTTGATTGGAAATTGATATTGCTAGTGCTCTTTTTAATAGTCGAAAGTGATTGGAATGTAACTAACACCCCTTCCACACCCACCATTTCCCCAAACACATCCAATCAAAATTTTGAGATAGCCATTTTGTTCCACGCAGTTGAAAGTTCTGGAAATTATACTTTTAAGCTGGACACTCCTCCCATAGTCTTCAGTGCAAGGGTTATAAGTTATGCCCTGGGGCATATAAGGTTTTTATTGAAATCTTTGTCGTAGAAAGTTGAAAAAATACTAATTCGATTGGAAATTCAAAGGGCTAGCGCCCTTTTTAATAGTCAAAAGTGATTTGAGGGCAACTAACCCCCCTCTTACGCCCACCATTTCCCCAAACACATTCAATCAAAGTTTACAGATAGCCATTTTGTTCAACTTAGTTGAAACTTCTGGAAATAATGTATTTGAGGATGACAAACCCCCCAGAGCCCCCAGGGAAAAGGTTGTAAGTTATGCGCTGGGGGCACATAAAGTTTTTATAGATAGTGTTGTCGTAAAAACTTCAAAAGGGGCTCATTCAATTGAAAATTCAGAGGACTAGAGCCCTTTTTAATAGTCGAAAGTGATTTGAGGGCAACTAACCCCCCTCTTACGCCCACCATTTCCCCAAACACATTCAATCAAAGTTTAGAGATAGCCATTTTGTTCAACTTAGTTGAAACTTCTGGAAATAATGTATTTGAGGATGACAAACCCCCCAGAGCCCCCAGGGAAAAGGTTGTAAGTTATGCGCTGGGGGCACATAAAGTTTTTATAGATAGTGTTGTCGTGAAAACTTCAAAAGGGGCTCATTCAATTGAAAATTCAGAGGACTAGAGCCCTTTTTAATAGTCGAAAGTGATTTGAGGGCAACTAACCCCCCTCTTACGCCCACCATTTCCCAAAACACATCCAATCAAAGTTTTCAGATATTCGTTTTGTTCAACATAGTAGAAAATTCTGGAAATTAGGTCTTTGAGGATGACAACCCACCCCAGCCCTCAGGGCAAGGGTTGTAAGTTATGCCCTGGGGGCATATAAGGTTCACATTGAAAGCGTTGTCGTAGAAACTTACAAAGGGCTCATTTGATTGGAAACTGAAAGGGCTAGTGCCTTTTTAATAGTTGAAAGTGATTGGAGAGTAACTAACGCCCCTCTCACGCCCACCATTTCCCCAAACACATCCAATCAAAATTTTCAGATAGCCATTTTGTTTAACGTAGTTGAAAGTTCTGAAAATTAGGTCTTTGAGGATGACAACCCGCCTCACAGCCCTTAGGGTAAGTGTTGTAATTTATATCCTGGGGGCACATAAGGTGTTTATAGAAAGCGTGGTCGTAGAAACTCAAAAAGGGCTCATTCGATTGTGATTGTGATCTCATTCGAAAGTGATTGGAAGGCTTGACATTTTTATAGTAAAGATCGGTGTGGGTATAATTTATTATTTTTTGTGGTTGTTTGGACCAGGGCACTTCGTATCGAAGGAGTTGTCGTAGGAACTTCGAAAAGGGCTCATTCGATTGAAAATAGAAAGGGCTGATGCCCTTTTTGATAGTCAAAAGTGATTGGAGGGCACCTAAATCCCCTCCCACCCCTACCCTCCCTTAAAACCAATTTTATGACAAATATTTTCTTTTGTACTTAATATTGAAAATAAACATTAAAATTACAGTAACATTTTGAACTGACGAGCTTTCAGCAATTAATAACATTATACATCAAATATTCAGTGTAATTTATTAGCTCTTTTTAAAGTTGTTAAAGACGAATATAGTTTCCCTACAAACAAGTGTTTGGATACTGCCTCCTTTTCTAACTGTAAATAAAAACCAAAAGCCTACTGCGTCATTGGCGCTTAACTGAAAACACATTATACTACAAATATTTTCTTTTACAGTTATTACAGCATTGAAAATAGAAATACAATTACAGTGAAATAAATTCTTGAACTGATGGATCTTTCAACAAACAAAAGGGCTTCGAAAAGGGCTCATTCGATTGAAAATAGAAAGGGCTGATGCCTTTTTGATAGTCGAAAGTGATTGGAGGGCACCTAAATCCCCTCCCACCCCCACCCTCCCTTAAAACCAATTTTATGACAAATATTTTCTTTTCTACTTAACATTGAAAATAAACATTAAAATTATAGTAACATTTTGAACTGATGAGCTTTCAGCAATTAATAACATTATACATCAAATATTCAGTGTAATTTATTAGCTCTTTTTAAAGTTGTTAAAGACGAATATAGTTTCCCTACAAACAAGTGTTTGGATACTGCCTCCTTTTCTAACTGTAAATGAAAACCAAAAGCCTACTGCGTCATTGGCGCTTAACTGAAAACGCATTATATTACAAATATTTTCTTTTCCAGTTCTTACAGAATTGAAAATAGAAATACAATTACAGTGAAATAAATTCTTGAACTGATGGATCTTTCAACAAATAATATCATTATTAATCAAATATTTAATTTGATGTTGTTTATACTTTCCAAGACTGTTCAAGACGAATATAGTTTTCAGTAAAGCGCCAATGACGCAGTATGTTTTAGACTTTTACAGTAAGAGAAGGCGATCATACCCAAACTCTTGTTTGTGGTGATTTTTGTTCGTTTCAAGCTCGATTTGCATATTCAATTTAAGTTTCACTCGTTTTAAGATTTATTTATTAATTTACATTAATATCTATTGTATGTTTGTTTGCATTGATTGTTTATTTAATTTCTGTTCGTTTTAAGTTTCATTATACTTCAATAGGAAAATATTTTTTTTCGTTTTAAGCTTGATTTTCATATTCAATCTAAGCATTACTCTCGTTAAGATCTATGTATTCAATTACATTATTACTTGTTGTATGTTTTTGCTACGATTGTTTATTTAATTTCTGTTCGTTTTGGGTTTCAAATATTCTTAAATAGTAATTTCTGGTCGTTTTGAATTTGAATCTTAAAAGGTATTTGTATAAGCTGAGCTTAAGTTTAAAATGGCCTTTACTTTTCTTTGAAAAACCCATTTTTCGGAAAGTTTTTTTTATTAATTTTTGCTCGTTTTTGTTTGCAAAAAATTTCAAGTTTTTAGAAATTCCTTATTTCAAAATCAAACTTAAAAAAAATATCAAATATTTATCAAAGTATGAAAACTGATATCAAAGTGAAAAAATGGATTTGTGTCAACCTCGGAGTTTTTATTATCTGATGTTTAAACTATTTTTAACAAAATTGCTATCTCAAAATTTTATCGGATGGGTTTGGGGAAAAAGGGCGTGCGGGGACTAGATTAAGCTTCGGTCTCTTTTGACTCTTTAAAAGTGAACTAGAACTTTCTATTCTCAATCAAATGAGCCCACTCTGAAGTTTATACGAGTATCCCTTCAATAAGAACCATATATATCCCCGGAGTATAACTTACAACGCCTGTCCCTGGACCCTGGGGGGTTGTGTCGACCCTGGAGTTTTAATATATGATGGTTCAACTATTTTTAACAAAATGGTCACCTGAAATTTTTATCGGATGGGTTTGTCCATCCGATACACCCAAAGGCGTGGAGGTCGGGAAAGGCTAGTTGCAATCCGATCTTTTTTCACTCTGAGAAAATGAACTACAACTTTTAATTTCCATTTAAATGAACCCTCTCTGATGTTTATACGAGCATACCTTCCATAAGAACCATATATGCCCCATGAGCAATACTTACAGTGCCTGCCCCAGCCCTGGGAGGAGGGGTGTCGACACAGAAGTTTCCTTATCTGACCTTTGAATTATTTTTAATGATATGAACGTACGTAAGGGAGTTTTTGTTATATGATCTTTGAACTATTTTTAACAAAATGGCTACCTCAAATTGGGGAGGCTAGTTGCCCTCTGATCACTTTTGACTTTTAAAAGGGGCACTAGAACTCTCAATTTCCAAACGAATGAGCCCCCTTCGAAGTTTATACGACGACCCCTTCTATATGAAGTGCCTCTGGGAAAAAATAAATGGAGTGTGGGGGGAGGCTAGCTGCCCTCCAATCACTTTTGACTCTTAAAACTGAATTACAAATTTGAATTTCCAATAAAATGAACCCTCTAGGAAGTTTATACGAACATCCCTTCCATAACAACCATATATACCCCCAGGGCATAACTTACAACGCCTACCCCCGAGCCCTGGGGGGCTGTCTCGACACCGGAGTTTTTTGTTATCAGAACTTTTAGCTATTTTTAACAAAATTTATATCTCAAAATTTTTATCAGATGCATTTCGGGCGTGAAGGGGGGGGGGGGCTAGTTGCCCTCCGATCTCTTTTGTCTCTTAAAAAGTGAACAAGAACTTTCAATTTCTAATCAAATGAGCCCTCTCCGAAGTTTATACGAGCATCCCTTCCATAAGAACTATATATGCCCCTAGAGCATTACTCATAACGTCTGCCTCTGGGCCCTGGCGGGTTCCGTTGACACAGATATTTTTCTTATCTGAACTTTGAACTATTTTCAATGAAATGGGTATTATAAAAATTTTATCGGATGGGCTTGGGGAAAAAAGGGTGTGTGGGGGGGGCTAGTTGCCCTCGGATATCTTTTGACTCTTAAAAATTGAAGTAGAACATTCAATTTCCAATCAAATAAGCCCCCTCTGAAGTTTATACGAGCATCCCTTTCATAAAAACCATATACGCCCCCAAGACAACACTTACAACGCCTATCCCCCAGGCTCTGGGGGGCGTTTTTGCTATCTTATTTTGAACAATTTTCAAAACACTGGCTATCTCAAAATTTGTAGCGGACGGGTTTGGGGAAAAAGAGCATGGGGGAGGGGCTAGACTCTCTTGAATCTTAAACGGTGAACTAGAACTTTCAATTTCCAATCAAATGAGCCCTCTATGAAGTTTATACGAGCATCCCTTTCATAAGAACCATAATGTCCTTAGGGCATAACTTAGAACGCCCTCCCCTGTGCCCTGGGGGGTTCTATTGACATCGGATTTTTTCTTACCCGACCTTTAAACTATTTTTAAGAAAATGTCTATCTTAAAATTTCATCAGATGGGTTTTGAAAAAGAAGGCGAGGGAGGGGGGCTAGCTGCCCTCGGATCTCTTTTGATAATTAAAAAGTGAGCTCGAACTTTCAATATCCAATCAAATGAGCCCTCTCTGAATATTGTACGAGCATCCCTTTCTTACGAACTATATATGCCACAGGGAGTAACTTACAACGCCTGCCCCCGGGCCCTGGGGGGTTGTGACGACACCTGAGTTTTTGTTATCTGACTTTTGAGCAATTTTTAACTTAATGGCTATCTCAAAATTTTTATTGGATGCGTTTGGGGAAAAAGAGGCATGGGGGGGGGGCTAGTTGCCCTCCAATCTATTTTGACTCTAAATCACTGAACTAGAACTTTCAATTTCCAATCAAATGAGCCATCTCTGAATTTTTTACGAGCATCCCTTCAATAAGAACCATATATTCCCCCAAAGCATAACTTAAAACACCTGCCCTCGGGCCCTGGGGGGCTGTGTTAACCTCTGAGTTTTCGTTATATGGTCTTTGAACCATTTAAAAAAAGCTATCTCAAGTTCTTATCGGATGGGTTAGAGGGAAAAACGGCGTGGAGAGGGGGGGCTAGCTTCAATCTCTTTTGACTCTTAAAAAGTGAACTAGAACTTTCAATTTCCAATCAAATGATCCCTCTTTGAAGTTAAGACGAGTATCCCTTCCATAAGATCCATATATGCCCCCAAGGTATAACTTACAACGCCTGCGCCCGGGCCCTGGTGGGTTGTATCGACACCGGAATTTTTGTTATATGATCTTTGAACCATTTTTAACAAAATAGCTATCTTAAAATTTTTACTGGATGCATTTCGGGAAAAAAGGGTTTGGGGGAGGGGGGAGCTGGTTACCCTCCAATATCTTTTGACGCTTAATAAGTGAACCAGAACTTTCAATTTCCAATCAAATGAGCCCTCGCTGAAGTTTATACGAGCATTCCTTCCATAAGAACCATATGGGCCCCCAGGGCATAACTTATAACCCTTGCCCCTGAAGACTGAGGGGGGAGTGTCCTGCTCAAACATATAATTTTTAGAACTTTCAACTACATTGAACAAAATGGCTACATCAAAATTTTGATAGGATGTGTTTGGGGAAATGGTGGGCGTGGAAGGGGTGTCAGTTGCCTTAGAACCCCTTTCGAATATTAAAAAGGGAACTCGCCATTTAAATTTCGAATCGAATGAGCCCTTTCTGAAGTTTCTACGACAGCGTTGTCTATACAAAACATTATATACCCCCAGGGCATAACTTACAACCCTTGCCCTGAGGGCTGTGGGGGAGTTGTCTTCCTCAAAAACCTAACTTCCAGAACTTAAAACTACGTTTAATAAAATGGCTATCTCAAAATTGTGATTGGATGTGTTTGGGGAAAAGGTGGGCGTGAGAGGGGGGTTAGTTGTCCTCTCATCACTTTCGACTGTTAAAAAGGGCACTAGCCCTTTGAATTTCCAATCGAATGAGCCTTTTTTAAAGTTTCTACGACAACACCTTCTATAAAGACCTTATATACCCCCAGGGCATAACTTAAAACCCTTGCCCTGAGGGTTGTGGGGGAGTGTCCTCGTCAAAAATATATTTTCTATCTGGAAATCAACTACGCTGAACAAAATGGCTATCTAAAAATTTTGATTGGGTGTGTTTGGGGGAATGATGGGCGTGGGGGGGGGGGCTAGTTGCCCTGAAATCACTTTCGACTATTTAAAAGGGCACTAGCCCTTTGAATTTCCAATCGAATGAGCCTTTTTTGAAGTTTCTACGACAACATAAAAACATTATAAAAAACATAAAACCTTCTATAAAAACATTATATGCCCCCAGGGCATAACTAAAACCATGCCCCCAGGGAATAAAAATAAATAATAGTATAAAACTAATGAAAAAAGAAATAATAATAATAATAAAAGAAAATACTAAAGATAAAAAAAATGAGATATACCACGTTAAAATTACAGCCCACACTCCAAATCAAATATTAATCTTTTGGAGAAAATCTAGATCGTTCAGTATGAATTCTAGGGCAAGGTAATTTAACTGAATGTCTTCTTAAGCTCTACCTATTCTGAACAAAACTGATTAGGGAAATTAATGGAAACTGATTATTTGAACTGATTAGGGAAACTAATGGAAACTAATTATTTGAACTGATTAGGGAAACTAATGGAAACTGATTATTTGAACTGATTAGGTAAATTAATGGAAACTGATTATTTGAACTGATTAGGGAAACTAATGGAAACTGATTATTTGAACTGATTAGGGAAACTAATGGAAAGTGGTTATTTGAACTGATGAAGGGAAACCTATACAACCATGTAGGCTATAACTTATATAATTAGGAGAAAACCAATAATTCAATTTTTAATGAAAAAGACCTGAAAAAACAGTCATGCAGCAATTTTTAGAAGAGAAATTTAAAAAAAAACAAAAAAAACGTAAAATTAAAAAGGAAATAAGGGTGGAAAAAATAGTAAAAAAAAATCTAAAAACGAATGGGACAAAACAACTTCAGAAGAACAAGCTTTCCTTTGAAGGTATACAAGGTGGTTATCTTTGGGGATGAACAGATTGTTAATGTTGGAATTTTAAGGGACAAAAAGCCTTGTCCGACTTAACTAATTAGTTTTGCTTACTTATTTCCATGGTTCAATGTGGCAACACTGACAAAAAAATTACGTCGTGGAGTTAAACAAGGGTAGCCCGTTATATTTAACAACGCAATTAGAACAGCCACACGGTACCTACTCACATATGTGATTGACGGCATCAACATTAGTCACTTATCATATGCTGATGATATTTTAGTTGCTTTCAGAAATTTAGTATCGATGCAGAATGCAGTTAATTCATTTCAATCACATATACGGCAGAGGATCGGAGATTAAACCTACTAAAACAGAATTGCTAGTGACAAATGATAATAACTGTTTCCAGGGTCATTCAATTAGGGTGGGATCACAGAAAATTTTTATTAAAAATCCTTTAAATACTTTGGGTTGCCTTTAGGCCCAACATTTGAAGCTACGCTCGAGTTGGTAATATCGCCTGTATTGGAAACACTTAGAAAACCTTATGGCCTGCTAGTCTGAGGGAAAGGTTGTTTTGATAAACAAACACTTGCTAAAACTTAAAATTCAATGTTCGAGTCTCATGTATTTTTTATCATTCCATTTTTGAAGATATTAAGTAAAAGTGATAGAAAGCATATCCGCGTCTACTTTTTCCGGATTTGTAATTATTTTCTAGGAATGCCATTATGGTTCAAAAACGGGTATGATGTCCAAAAATATGGAATACTTGATGTCACTACAAAAACAGATCACCAATACGATCAATTTCTTAGACGATCTAGAGAAAATAATATCGATTTCCCCCTTAACTGTCTTGTTTGATGGATAAATAGTTTTTTTCACAGGGATCCGGGATTTAAACACCCCCCTCCCCGCCCGCGTAAACCCCCCTCTCCCTCAAAAAAATTCCCTACATGCAAAATTGAGCACCCAAAGAGAAAGTACAAAATAGGTACCTCTTTTATTTCTGTATAATGTCCAATATTTTTTTAGTTAGACAACATGTTCTTTAAATGATGCTAAAAAAAAAAAAAAAAAAAACATAGTAGATAGTTCTTTTATTTCAAAATAGTACCCAATGTTTTCTTTAGTTATAATGCACGCTCTTCATATTACACTGGAAGAATTCGGGGCAGGGGGGTCTCCTAGACCCTTTGTCACCATAGCCTTAATAATTCTGAGCTATATATTATGAGTGTTTATGAGCTATTTATAAACGAGCTATGATCTATTTATGAGCTATTATGAGCTAATTATTATAGTCCTTTTATTCAGAAGTGTTATTTTGTAGTTTTCAAAGAGTAATTTATTATCAAGCTAATGTGAGCTATTGTGTCTTTTTCCTCAGAAGTGTTTTTTAGTTTTTTTGTTTTTTTTAGTTTTTTTTTGGTTTTTTAGAAGTGTTTCAAAAGGGAATTGTCGTAATCGCAGCATATTGGTCTTAAAATTATTTAATGGTCTTAAAGTACCAAGGAACGAAAAATTAAGATAGAGAAATTGTTTCAATTAAAATAAAGCACTGGAACAAAAAACGAAAGAAAACACAACAACAAAAGATTAATTAATAAAAAAATATGAATATTTCAGCTCCACGTCCGAGAGCCTGTGCTTTTTAGAAATGTCCGTCCCAGTGCTTTTTAGAAGTGTTTTTTTGTTTTTTAGTTTTCAGTTTTCTTTTCGTTTATTTCCTATACTCCTCTTTTCACATTCATGTATGTATAGAGGGCATAAATAAATTATTATTTTCAGCTCCAAGAGTTATTATTAAAGGTGTATCAGATCATTTGGGGCTTTCAACAAGACTCGAGGTTTGTATTCCCCCAAAGCCAGTACCAATAATTCCAAAGAGTCCAATGGCCGTGTTTAGCCAGAGTAACCTCCAAAGTTTAAGTAAGAAATTGCAGAAGTCGATTGCAATAACTTGGTCGATCTTACGGGTAATATAAATATTTAAGCAGGAAATTGCAGAAGTCGATTGGAATAACTTGGTCGATCTTACGGGTAATATAAATATTTAAGCAGGAAATTGCAGAAGTCGATTGGAATAATTTGATCGATCTTACTGATGATATAAATATGAGTTTTCAAAGACTTTATGATAACCTGTTTTTTATAATGACAAAGACATGTATGATGGCTCGTTCGTGATCAAGGAAATAGAATCCTAAGAAACCATGGCTGTCGACTAGCTTGTTTATTATAAAAATAAATTATAATTATTAATAAAATGTGGTACTGCAAAAAAAAACTTCATGGCTTTGAAAAAACCTAAAGAATTATTTTTTTAGATATGCGCGGTTTTCAGATATCGGTTCAGGGGATAAAGATGTTTCCCTTTTGAAACACTGCTTTTCCATTTACGAAAAATTAAGAGAAAAACGGATTTAATCTATATAAATTAGATTTAAATAACTTAAATGAAGCCATGGAAGAAAAAAAAAAACAGCAGCAACAAAACATTAATTAAAAATAAGAAGGAAATCCGAATATTTGTGAGTAAGTCTTGTTCAGTGAGAAGCAGCAGTTCTGGAAGTGTTTAGAATGTGAGTTGTGCTTATTTTGTTTTGTTTTTTAGTTGTTTTTTCTTCTGTTTCTTTCTCCCGTGTGGTTAGTTTGTCGTTTTTTTAAGATGGTTTTATTTTAAAATACTGTTTTTTCTTCTTTAAAGTTGTTTTTTTTTTCGTTGAGAAAGGCTCTCGGAAGTGGAGCTGAAATATTCAGATTTTTTTATTAATTAATCTTTTGTTGTTGTTTTTTCTTTCGTTTTTTGTCCCAGTGCTTTATTTTCATTAAAACAATTTCTCTACCTTAATTTTTCGTTCCTTGGTACTTTAAGACCATTAGATAATTTTAAGACCAATTTGCTGTGATTAGGACAATACATTTTCTTTAAACGGAACACAAAAGAAAGCCGGGTTTATTTGATTAGGGGTTTACATGAAGTGAAATAGATCATATCAATTTCCTTCGTCCCTAAAAAGTAGTTTCCACAATTGATAAGAATAGCTAGATTTACCTTGCCTAGGTAACGTGAAGCAGCACTTTGGTTATGAATCCGAAGAAGAAATCGGAAAAATAGCAGCCAGTTGAAGCTTAAACGTATATATGTAACATAACCTAAAGTTATCGAAACAAAATTTTCCCAAATAAGGGACTGAAACTAAGGCTAATTTTTGTATCACATTTTAAGTTTAGTATATTGTTCATTTGTGCAAGGTTTTAAATATGTAGGCCTACAAATTTCTCAGTAGAAACATTATTGGGTATTATGGCAACATGAAAAAAAAATCTATTGAAAAAAATGGATTTGACCGAATTTATTACTGATCAGAGCAATTGCAGCTCTTAAATTGGTAATTTTATGTTAGTTCTTGATTTGAAAGTAACTAGTGTACAGTATTTTGTGGCAAGGAGGTTTCGGGATATTAAACTAGGAAAAAAAGTAAATTGTTAAAAATTATTAAAAACTATATAAAAAATAACAAAAAATAGAAACTGATTTAAATATAGAATTTAGTAGCATGGTTCAAGGAGATTAGGCTTTTCTAGGATTTATCTTTATTTGAAAAGATTTTCATGTTTAACAGGATATTGCAAAATATTGCGAAACTTGGCAACTTGAAATCTAACATGAAAAAAAAACAGGATATTAATATCTGCGGTGAGATTTAAAAGTCTTTATATTTAAGTCTTTTAATCTTTTTATGAAGTTGTCTTGAGAGCTTTATAATGCTTGCCATTTTATCAGATCTTTTATAGGAATTACATAAAAAACAAGTTTTCTCTTTCACAAGAAAGTAAGAAGCAACATTAAAACTTGGCAAAAACCGAAATTATTCTGTATATGAGGGGCGGGGGGTTCCCCTTCTTCAACCCTCGCTCGTTATGCTAAAGCCTCAAAGCTCTTCAAAAATACTTCTCACTTAAATACGTCGACCATTGTGTTTCAGTAGTTATTCTTATAGAATTGGAAAACAAGTCAAACTTTAGCGCAAAGAGTGAGGGTTAAAGAAAGGGCAGCCCCCCTCATATACGAAATAACCTCTGTTCGTTTTGAGTTTTCATGTTACTCCTTACATGAAGAAAGAAAAACGAGCAAAAATGGGGTTTTTATAGGCCAAATGAAGATACTGAAAAAACGAAGCGAATATTTCGAGAGGACAAACGCCTCTCTTCTTCAGCGCGAAACGAAAGGATGTATCAATAAAAGCCAAAAATTAAAAGAATTAAAACCAAATACCTAACAACCATAAAAGCGAGTTATTCGCCAATATCCGCGACTTGCACAAAATCCAAAAAATATGATCTGCCATCGACGGATACTAGCGAACAACTGAACAAAAGAAAGGAATCAATTCATTCACTCGAAAAACAAAACGAACCAGCAATTAAATAAGTTGGAAAACTATGTCATTTGATTTCGGATTTTAATTAAGGCATTTCTTGCAGACACCCTTTGAGACCTAAGGGGTTGTTCACGTGTTTGATTAGATGACTGAGAAAGTGGTTCAAGGTTTATTTCAGGGATCACTAAAGTATCGGCTTCTCTTTTGAGAAAACCGAAATATGACTCATTTATTCTTAAATCACCGGAATCTCTGTTTAAAGCTAGACCTAAATGTTGGTATTTATAAATTTCAACAGCTTCTCTGTAGTGCTGGACAATACCCTTATCATTCGAAATAAGACTAGCTTGATTAAACAAAATAGTATGGTCTGGTTTTTCAAAAATGTGCTCTGCAAGGGCAGAGTCAAAATTTTCCGGTTTTTTCCGCTTTTTAAGTGTATTATTAATTGAGCTAGAATGCTGAGTTAATCTATCTGTTAGTCGCTGATTAGTTCTTCCAATATACCAAAGACCACACGAACAAGGAATTCTGTAGACACCGGAGTTTTCACCTATCGGGATAGGGTCTTTTCCTTGATAAATTTGGGACTTGATAGTTTTTCTGGGTCTATAAAAAGTGTAAATGTTATTTTTCCTTAGATTTTTTGAAATGTGGTCTGAAATCCCTTTAATGTATGGGAGACCAAGATAAACTGAATTTTCCCTTTGATTTGTGTTTTCTGTGGAACTATCTGATAATCTTTTAATGCGTTTTGCAATTACAGAATTTATTAAACTAATTGGATAACCATTCCCAAATAAAATATCTCTAAGGTGGTTGAGTTCTAAATCCAAGAAACGTGTTGAACAAACTTTCAATGCTCTATCAACTAGAGAAGTGACAACTCCTCTTTTCACAGCAGGAGAATGATTGGAGGAATAACTTAAGTAACGGTCATTATGTGTGGGTTTTCTATATACACTAAACTCGAAACATGAATCATTTCGGTGCACCAAAACATCTAAGAAAGGAAGACGCCTCTCTATCTCTGATTCCTGAGTAAATTTCAGTTTTGGATCCAAGGAGTTGAGCAAGTGAAGAAAAGAACCCAGAGACTCGTCACCATGCTCCCATAAATAAAAAATGTCATCTTTAAAACGAACCCAAAACTCAGGCTTACAAGAACTCAGGTTACTCCTTACTTTCAGTTGAAGACCTAGTTTTTTCATTTTTATTTAACTGCAGATCGTTTATCAAATCATGCCGGGAAATTTGCCTCCTCCTCCATGGAAAATTTTCTCCGGAAAATTCCTCCCGTGGAAAATTCCCCAGAAAAATTCCTCCTGTGTAAAATACTCCCTCCCTGGAAAATTCCCTCCGGATAATTCTCTCCTCGATGAAGATTCCCCGAAAATTCCCCTGGAAAATTCTCTTTACTTTCATTTGAAAAATAAACTTTCAAATCATGCCGAAAATTTCCCTTCCTTGAGAAATTTTCCCCGGAAAAGTCTCCCCCATGAAAAGTTCCCGCCTCAAAAATTTCTGTATGTGTTCCAAGAAAAAATACTATTTTTAAACAATGAGAAAATTCCAGGTCATATCATCCACAGATGTATAGTTAATGGACCTTTAAACTATGCTGAACCAAACGGCTATCTCAAAATATTAATTATATGTCTTTGGGGGAAAAGGGGCGTGGGGGGCTAGTTGCTCTCCAATCTTTTTGGTGACTTAAAAAGAGTGCTAAAACTTCTAATTTTCATTCTAATGAGTCCTCTCCCGATCTTCTAGGACCAATGATTCATACGATCACCCTTTGGGGAAATAAAAAAATAAAATCTTTCTTCTGCCAAAAAATTCAAAATTCAACGTTTTTGTAGACAGGAGCTTGAAACCTCTAAAATGGATTTGTCTGGTATACTGAATCTGATGGTGCGAATTTCATTAAGACCACTTGACTTTCTTAGGGTTCATTTCCTTTTTTTCAAAAATCAGGCGAATTTTCTCAGATTCGTGGCTTTGGACGGGTGCCATTAAAATTAATGAACTTTATGTAGCTATAATCAGCATAAAAAGCCTACACTTTTGATGTATTAACTGGTATCAAAATCCTTTTTTTATGTTTTTGGTTACTATTGGTTCGACTTACACCTTACTATGTTTATTCGTTATACTATGTATCTGTTATAAATAAACTTCTATGAACAATCTTATATAAAGAGTTGAAAGCTTCTGTAAATACAAATACAAAATCTCGTATTTTTCTCCAAAAGTAGTGTCACGCTTTGTTTTCCCCGCATGAGATCGTAGTACACCGGTTGTAGGGAGTCGGGGGAGGGTATTCAAAATGAAGTTTAAGTTTTATTGCCCATTTTAAGTAGCACGATAGGTCACTGAAAAAAGGGCCAATTCCTCCTATTTTGAGTCGTAAAATAACCATTTCTGCACCAATAATGCCAATGTGCTTACACCGACAAAAAAAGCCCATTATACAGTCTCTCAGTTTCATAAGCCAGGATGCCGCAGGAGGGCACAGTTGTCCTTTGACGCAAATACAATCTACCTAATATGAATGGTCATTATATACTATTTACCCAGTAATGATACCTACTACTACTACTAAAAATTTACTTCAGCATCACAGCTTCGCACACTCCCCCTTCATCCCAATTTATTCAAAACCTCCCTCTTTACACCCTCCCAAAATATCCCCATTTCTCTTAAATTTTTCCTTACGACATCCTCCCACCCAATTCTGGGACGACCGGAAAGGGGCGTCACCATCAATGACAATAGTTATGCAGTGTTGTAAAATTGCACCAAATAAAGGATGAAAAAAGATATTGTTTCTGGATGAATTGGGATATATAAAGCTTAAAAATATTCTTTGACCAAAATTTTCAAACTTTCTATGCAAGACCCTTCACTAGGAAAAAAAAGTTTCCCGTTAGAAAATTCCGTTGTAGCTAACAAAATCCTTGTTAGCAGTAAGTTGCTGCTTAACTGTTTTTACTTGTGTGAATTTAGAAAAATGAAAATGTAGGGAAAACGGGTATAATTTTTGTAAACAAAGCAGTGGAAAAAAAAAATTAATGTACCAGAGATAACCTAATTTATCATTCTGTTGTGCGTATTCTAACCATTTGCATGGTGATATTGGAAGTTATCAAGATGTAAGTTTTGTTTATTGTTTTCGTTTTGGTTTCCTTTATGTGTTTTGTTTAATTTAGCTTAATTCATTTCGTTTTTTTGTGTTTTTATTTTCGTTAATAAAGGCTTCCCGGACATAAATTCTAAATATTCAGATTTCTTTATTATTTAAAGTTTGTTCCTTTTTTTGTTTTGTCCACTCTATTGTTTAAAATTTTATGCCCATTTTCAATATGTTTTCATTTTTTCAATTCTGTAAATGGAAAGGCAGTGGGGTCTAAGGAAAGGCAATGGGGTCTAAGAAATTACTTGTGTGCCTATACAGTAATTTCCCTTTTTCAAATATAATATTGTTATCCTATGAAAGAAGACACAAGAACTCTCCCTTCTTATTATTATTTTTATATTTCTTAACATTGGACGTGATCGTCTTTTACTAGGTTGCTAGCTGCAACCCGGATAAGCTCCTTCTTCACATCATACCATGGGCCAGTAACCCTAAAGTATTAACATAATACGTAGCTATTGATCCTTTTATTGGGTATATGTATATCTTTTTACTGCCTTACTGATTTCCTTTCAGCCTATGGACAGGCAGAATTAGCATAAACTTTAATTGATCCGAACCTTGATCCAAGCAACATATTCTTTCTGCGTTTTTTTCCTCAAGTGCAATCAACTGTCTGCTTTATTTCGTTTCTTTGACTTTTTTCCCTATGTGATGTATATGTTGTATTGTATTTTATTTTTCCTTCTTTTATGTTATTAACCTACTTTCCTTATTTTACTATTTTAATTATTTTTTTTAATTAATTGTCCGCTTGTTAACTGCTGTTATATGTCCGTATATTTTCCAAGAATAAATACTATATGTGAACAATGGGCAAATTGTATAACTCAAAATCCTTTCCTCCGGGCCTGTGGGGGGGGGGGGTCACGTCGTCCCCATAGGATGTTTTTTTTACCTTAAAGTCAGGGGCTAATCTCCAGCAGTATCATTTGGGCGACGGGGGGGGGGAGAGGGGTGGATTCATACTAATGAATCCAGATAGTCAAGGGCCTGAGCTATAATAATTTTTTCATTAAAATTATTGGGGGACAACTACCCCCTTTTTCTCTTCCCCCCCCCAAACGACGCCCCTGTTTCCACTGTACTGAATAAAACGGTTATCTCAAAATTTTGATCAGATAACATTGGGGGAAAAGGGGCATGGGAGGAGGGAATGTTTCCCTCCAGTCTTTTTGTCCACTTAAAAAGGGAGCTAGAGCTTTTAATTTTCATTCGAATGAACCCTCTCTCGATCTTATACTTATAAGGTCACTGGTTCGATACGATCACCCTGGTGAAAAAAAAAACAAAAAAAACATGCATCCGTGATCTTTCTTCTAGCAAAAACAAAGGAAAAGAACCCACATTTTTACAGATGGGAGCTTGAAACCTCTACAGTGGGGTTCTTTGATCTGCGGAATTTGATGGTGCTATTTTTATTAAAATTCCTTGAATTTTTGGTTGTGTTTCTCCCCTTTTTCAAAAATCAGCCAAATTTACTCAGGCTCGTGACTTTTGATGGGCAAAATTAAATGAATTTTATGTATTTAGAATCAGAATAAAAGTCCACTTGTTTGATGTATCTATTGTTATCAAAATTCCGTTTTTAAGAGTTTAGGTTATTATTGAGCCAAATCTATCCTTTCGAAGTCCATTACTATGAACTGTTTGATTTAAAATACCAATGGAAATGAAATCGAATCGTTTGAGCCTTTAAAAAAGTAGGAAAATCAGGATCCAATTTTTAGTAGAAAAGGCCCCATTATGCAGTTTTTGGTGGCAACGGGCCCAAACAGTGACGGTTCTGGCCTCTCTTATGCCCGGGGCAAAATCTTGACTAGCCCCCCCCCCTGTATCCCCAACAGTTTCAAGCCGAATAAAAAAAAAATATATTAACAAAATATATCACAAGACGACCCTCTGTAACTTATGAACAGGTTTGAAAACTAAATACATATAAAAAAAACATTTAAATTACTTAAATTCAGGTTCAAGGAATTTTTATTTTCAAGAAATAGTTATGAAGATATGGGAAAAATGAAAATTTCGGATTTAATTTGCTTATACTTACCATCAACTGTTCCTTCTACTTTATTTCAATACAAAAAATGTCAAAAATTATGAAATGATGAACCGTTAGATCATTTATTTGAAATTTTGCACCCCTAAAATTTTTGCACCTGGGGCAAGGGTCCCCCTTCTCTCTGTCCCCTTCTAAAACCCCCTCTTGGCACAAATTTTAAAAAAGAAATGTAGATGAATATTCAGCACAAAATAAACCTAAAACCATTCGGCAGCAAGTAGCTTAAGAACGGTAGCTTGAAGCATATTAAAGCAATGAATGGAACGATTCATCTTTTATAGAATCGCTATTTTAAGGAATTTTAGCATTTCCAGTCTTTTCAGAGTAAGCCGCTATTTGACACCTTATTCGTGTATATGTTTCTTACACGTTTAAACAAATGAAAAGGCGCGAATTGATTAATCTTGAAAATTGTTCAGCAATTTTATAATTCATTTATGTGCATATCTCTTTAAGGGAAAAGTTTTAGGGAAATCTCTTAAAGGGAAAATTTAAAACTTTTTATTTAGGAAAATAAAAAAATTCAAGTTCAGCAAATCGAATCATTATCCACGGAAGAATAGATAAACAGATCCAATTAATAGATAGTAGATTATATATTCAATTAACAGATTATAAACAATAAAAGAACAAATGCCTCTTTTTCGAAAATCACTCTTTTGCGGAAAGTAGACACCCGTTTGGTGGCTAGAATCACTCACTAGACAGCCATTGCTAGAATCACTCTGTCGAGCGAAGCAGATAGACATTTGGTGATCAGTTATCTGATGACCCATTTATGTATTTATTTCTTAACGTTTTAGGGAAATAAAAAATAGTTTAATTTTCACAATTCGCGTCATTATTCACGGAGGAATCACTTTGCAAGAATCAATTCCGAGGAAAGTAAACAGCCTAGTCTCTAATCCCTCAGTAGACAGCAATTACTAGAATCACTCTTTTGAGGAAAGTAGACAGCCAGCTATTTGATGATCTATTTATGTATATGTTTCTCAAACTCCGAGCGAAATAAAAAAAATATTCCAAATTCAGCAAATCGATCCATTCTCTGCAAAAGAAAGAATATAAAGATTCAAATAACTAATAAAAGAAATATTACCTCTTTGCTAGAATCACTCTTTCGAGGAAAATGGACAACCATTCTTGATACTCGTCAGGAGATTTGAATATAAAAGTAGATGGGGTACTTTCGTCATTTGAAATTATTACTTCATTTGTGTTTAATTGGCCAACTCTAACAGAAGTGTCCTAAAATTACAAAACGTATGAGCTCTAAATACATTGCAAAGAAATTTCAAAGCTGATTAGCAGGGCTATTGATCGGGGAGAGGAGGGGGAAATTAAACCTCTAGGTTTGGAAATTATTTTTTTTGGTTTTTCATTAAAAAATAAACACCCCCCTCCTCCCTAGAACTTCAAACCACTTTTTTTCGTATCTTTACTTAAAAAAAATTGAAATAAATCAAAAAGTTCTAATAGCTCCAGAGCACGTAAATACATACATATATTACGTGATACCTTATGGAAACTTCAAAAATGTCAATAAGAAAAAACCTCTTAAAAACTTCAAAAACCTTATAGAGAAAATTAAATTGTTACGCTAAATTCTTTATATGACCAAATTCATTCAAAAATTCCAGTGCGCGTAAATACATAACTTGCCTTAAGGTTCCTGCTGGATAATATGTGGCGTAGAGAGCGTAGCAACTTGGCTCCTCCAGGTGGACGAATCTGTTGCTATGAGGGGGGGGGGGGGCCTCGTCAGCAGCAATGTCGGCCATGTTGAGAGACTTCTGTAGGTTATCCTTCCACCTGGTCCAAGGTGTACCCTCGGGTGCGACCAACCATTGAATGTGGAGTCGAAGCCGTATATAATTCTAGCAGGGATTACCGGTGACTCCGAAAGAGATGCCTGACCCATCTGAGAGTTCGCTGTGCAATTTGAGTTGAGAATGGCACTTGGTGAGTAAGGGCGTGGAGCCTCTCGTTACTCACATAATCGTCTCATCGGAGTCCCTCGATTCGACGGAGTTGTTTCGTGTGGCAAGCGTCTATCCTACTCATGACGGTGGAATTCAGGAGCCAGGTCTAAGCCACGTAGAGCAGGACTGAGTCTGGATTAGTTATATATGCACATCTTCGTCCGCCTAGAATTATGGGGCGATCGCCAAACGGCATCGAATCTTCCGACGACATAGAAAGCTTTCAAAAGTCGGCTACCAAGGTCTGCGTCCATGGAGCTATCGTTCAAAATAACGGAGCCAAGATAGGTAAAGCTAGTGACAACTTTTACATAGGCTCCACAAACTGTAATGAATTCCGGAGGGTCTAACTGGGCCTGGCGGTTCGCCTGTCATTATTTTTGTTTTTTGCCAGTTTACATTAAGCCTGACTTTTGCAGCTTCTTATATCAATATAAAAAGTACATTACAAAAGATACCATAGTACACGTTAATGAGTCACTAGTGATCCCTCAAGCAATGTTCTAGTGGACAATTCAAAGGAATTAATGATCAAAGATTTCAACTATGTAATATACAAAATGTAGTAATATACTTAAGGAATAGAAACGTGCGTGAAATCAACCTATAAACAGTTCCAGGCGATAAAATGTAATATTAGAAACGTCATACAGAAACTTAAAATGCAGTTCCATAATTCCTGAAAATGCTCCTACTCCAAAAAAATCCACTCCAATAGTTCCAGTTCACGTAAATACAAGCATATGGTGTTTAGTACACAGTTTTACGCTTCATGTCCAAGTGAGAATCTCAAAGAAATCATAGAAATACAACTTCAACTGCGTCAAAAAGATTTTTTTGTTTACTACTCATAGTTTGACAATATATATAGCCAAAGTGCTTTTAGCGAACCTTTAAAATACTTCGGCCGGGAGCGTAATGCGTGGTTGAGGGCAAATCCACCGACGCTTCCTATGTTCTTCCACAGATTTCTCAAGGTACTCATTTAGAAACTGGGTCAACTCTGGCTGAGCTTACAGAGTCACACTATTAACTCCTTTTTCAAATCAAAAAACCAGCAACACCAGGTCTCGCACCACTGTCCTCAGGATTTCAAGTCCACCGCGCTAGCCACTCGACTGCAGTGAAAATGAAATATGATGGTTTATATTCGTTACATGGAAACTTGTAATGCCATTTAGAGGCAGCCCCTCTAGCATACGCTGTCACTGCTTTCAAGTAGCCTTTAAAACAGACAAACAGGGCCGTATCCAGTCTTCTTTCGGAGAGGGTTATTTTTTCAGGGGGGGGGGGAGTACAAAAACTGTAAGAAACGCATCAAAAATTTGTCTCTATGCATTTTCATTGCGTTTCTACGAGTCGGACAAACATTTCAGGGAGGGGTAGGGGTTCAAACACCGCCCCCTGGATGCATCCTTGAAGCCAAACATGAGATGCAAACAATTTCTTAGACCAAAACTGTCTTTCCATTTAAAAAAATGTATTCGTTATACTGTGTATCTGTTATAAATAAACTTCTATGAACAATCTTATATAAAGAGTTGAAAGCTTCTATAAATAAAAATACAAAATCTCGTATTTTACTCCAAAAGTATTGTCACGCTTTGTTTCCCCACATGAGATCGTAATACACTAACTATTGGGAACAATAGTTCTTCTATATGTTTCTCTGGAAATATTTTAGAGGCCAAGTAGGACCGTGTCCCTCAACTTTCAAAACTTACATTAATATTAAGACAAATAATTATTGTGCTCATTTAAAATAGCTTTTAAGCAACCTTATAAATTTTAGTTTTACGAGAAATCTCGGAACTGACAATTATGTTATTTAATATATCAACGATGTGTGGAAAAAATTCTTCTAATTTTCCTGTGAGATTTTGGAGGCTCAGTAGGACCTTTTCCTTCACTTAGTTTCACAATTTATAATAACAAAGAATGTGCCAACAATGAGTTAATTCCGAAGTGAAGATAAAATTTACTGTATTGTAAAAAAAGACACGAGAACAAAGTGTTAGACGAATTTATCAGTCGAACGTGTGCAACAACGTCAGTCGACAAATTCGAACTAAACGACTTGTATCGAATTCGACTTGTACTGAAATCTTATACATCCTCTATGGAATATTTTAGAGGCTCAGCGGTGCCCCAACCTCGATTAGTCCCAAGTTTTACATTGATGAAGAAAGAATCAAAATTCATATTAACTAAGAAATTAGTACCATTATAAATAATAACCTCATTTTGGAAATATGGTTGTTCAGTAATGACAATAAGACAAATAATTATTTTCCCTTATTTCAAACTGCTTTGAACACCTTATAAATTTTATAGTTATACCGGAAATGTAGGAGGTGACAACAGGGTTGCCATTCAGACAAAAATTGTTTTATACCACTAGAGCAGTTAAATGGCTCATTGGTAGGACTTCGAGTCTTAGTTGTATGCCAGTTCATGTTAAATGTATACGTACATCCTTAAAATTCTGGCAAATAAAAAATAAGAGTTATTAAACAATTGGCTAAATTCTCTCCCTTTTAAAAATGACTAAATCACATAATTCGACAACAAATAAATCCCGAAATGGGAGTAATAATGGTAGATTCTCTTTTTTCTGATTCACTGTGAAAAACAGCACGAGGTCAAAGTGTTGGACGAATTCGTAAGCCGAAGGTATCAAAAAACGTAAGTCGACAAACTCAAAAAAATTTCCTGTCTGGCAAAAAACGACACAAGATCACAGTATCGGAGAAATTCGTAAGTCGAACGTATCCAAAGAGTCGACAAATTCGAACAGGAAAACAATGCAACCAATCTTTTAATACATCCAGTGGTGTACCAATACAATCTACTGATGATAGAACTGAAACACAATTTAGCACTTGTGTTGCAAATTGTCCAACTTGAAAAATTTGAATTTACATTTAAGTGTGTATTTATTTCGGAAGAAAATGCTGAGGCGTTATTATTCAATTTAATGACACGATAGCTTCAGGAATTCCGATTTCATAAAAGATATAATGATAATTTTAAATTAAAAAAAAGTACTACAAACTGCATCAATCAGAGACCTAAAAAACCAATAGGAAAGAAATTTGAAGAAAATATTCTTACCTTTGGCTCCTTCTTAAGGAAACACTATAATAACACAATTCTTATTTTAAAATATGTAGAAAATATTTATCAACATGATTCTCTAGGTCATTTCTACTTTAATCCACGATTTTATCACTGTATTTTGTTATATTTAAACAAACATGTTGTTTTATTTAACGATATTCAACCTCTATTGCTATTCCTTTGTTGATGAAGACTCACAAACCCCTGTTTCAAAGATTCTGAAATTTCAATAAAGCCTCGCGTTGATTGACATCATTCGCCCTGTCAGAGGCATTTTTTGTAGGTGGATTACTTTTGGACAGCCGGGTATGACTAGACAGCCTTCGGAAATTTCGATGGCTATAATTGGTTGTCCAGTCGAAGCCGGCCATGCTGCTGGCCAGATGAATGACGTTAATCGAAACAAAGCTAAAGGCTTTTTTGTTATATATTCAGTTAAGCCGTGTTAACAACAAAAGGGTTGAGAGGTGGATTTTAGAGAAAATGTAAATTAATTACTTTAGTCCACGTTTTGTTTACATATTTTGTTTTATTTCCCGCTCTTGAAGATTCTTCTGTTAAGGCTTTTAATTCCTGAATACTCAAATCAAATGCACAGTAAGATTTTCTTTTTTCAACTTGTCTTCGAGCATGCGGGTATACGGCATGTTATCAAAGCAGTGGAGACTTACCTGTAACCTGAA
This sequence comes from Artemia sinica, assembly GCA_027921565.1. NCBI lineage: Eukaryota > Metazoa > Arthropoda > Branchiopoda > Anostraca > Artemiidae > Artemia > Artemia sinica. The sequence continues at coordinate 9,786,861 of CM051258.1, read as the reverse complement.
GGCCGACTGTGATATTCTTCTGGAGACGCCCGTTGAGCCGAAGGATTTAATAGATTGGATTTAAAAAAGAAACTGAGTTTCTTTTTTAAACTTTAAATTCAATATAAAAAAAATATATTCAATATATTCGATTCTCTGACGGGGAATCGAACCCGGGTCTTCCGCCTGACAGTCAGGAGTAGCAACCACTGTACCACAGAGACACGTTACATTATTTTTATTCTGTGCGATGTATTTTTGACGCAAGCAAATCCCCACAAAACTTGATATTTGGTTTTTGGAAAACAGGGAAGGAGTGATCGGATTGAGCTGAAATTTTGAGGATAAGCTCCCAGGCCCCAGGAAAGCTTATCCAGCCCGATCGGACAACGTTAAAGGGGGGGCTGTGGTGGGAAAATTTAACATGGGCTGTTATAGGAAAACGAGGTTTTTCGTAAATGTAAATTCGGGGGATAGTTTTTTCGGTCTGAAAATATCAAAAGGCCCTAACAGGTCGAATTCCGCTTCGAATTTCACCCAGATTCGTTGCCAACTGTGGCCTGTAGGCGTGGCTAATAAAAAAAAGAAAGAGAAATGAACATTAAGTGGCTATATCTGGTTTTTGGAAAACAGGGAAGGAGTGATCGGATTGAGCTGAAATTTCGAGGATAAGCTCCCGGGCCCTAGGAAAGCTTAACCTCTAAATTTCAGCCCGATCGGACGACGTTAAAGGGGGGCTGTGGTGGGAGGGTCGAAACTTCCGGCCCAGTTTACCCCATGAAGATAAAGTCGGAGGAGGAGGAAATTTTGCACGTTTCTTAGTTTGAGCCTGGGATACAAAATGCGATCACCGCCGTCTCTCTGCGACCGCTAGGACCGGAAATCGCTTAACATTGTGGTGGGTCGCCTCTTTAAAGAGGCACAAGTGTGCCTCCTTGATGTAAATTAATTATTTATCAAATGGAGAGATGTATATGGCACTTAAAATCTCAAATATTTCAAATAATGAAACGCAAACAAAGAAACCATATTGAATATTTGAAATAAAACAAAATATGTAAACAAAACGTGGACTAAAGTCGAAGCGACCTTTTTGAATTTGAAATTCGTTTAGCATTATTTTTGGTATATTATAAAGTATGAATTTCATCATTACGTTCCTTCTGAAGAGGTCAAAGATAAGAGTACAACCCTATTAGAAATTACTATGTATTTCGGTTACTTGAGGTTTTTTTTGTGGTGTTGTAAGGAGGGTCCGGCCATAGTCTTTAGGCCCGAACCTTTTTAACAAATAGTACACATAATGCTACAACCTTACCTCAGTAATACAAAAAGACGCCATATCTTGCCCACCCTTTAAAATCTTGACTTGAAATCCGCTTAATTTTATCTTCGTCTTCTTCTCAAGATAATGCACCGTCTTCCTTGATTCAATTATGTCCCCTAGGCAGTACGGTCTAACTGAAAGCTTGCAACAAATATGTCCAAACAGTGGCAACATTTCGGACTCAATTGTAAGGTCATAACTGGCTGAATCACCTTGACAATCGTCGAGGACAAATTTACTCGATGCCACTAACTTAAACTCGATCGATCGACTGGAAATAAATAAAACGACATTATATTATTACGGCAAGTTATGTCAAATATTATATACCACTAATGCTACAGCTACCACTAACCTGCAGCACCAAACCGGCAGAGACCAACAAAGCTACGCACACTTCTCCTCGCCTCCTCAAACGTGTCTTAGCCATCTCATCCTTTCTCCCATTATAGCCCTAGAAAGAGGATTGAACCACATTTTTTGTACAGCTTACTATTTGAGATACGGTCGGTCAGATGGGTACCTAGAATAATCCGTCGGCAATTTCTCTGGAAATATTATTGTAATGCATTAGACCATAGAGACAATGTCTGTCATCAATATAGCAAAGCAATCTAAGCCTTCTTTTATTATAGCCATAATACTCAATTTGAGAGGATGGAAGATTTTTAACAACCCATTAACTGAGCCTCTATTTTATCAATATTTAGAATTTCGGTATGCGCTCTTTTCAATCGCACTTCTAGAATTTCAATCGCACTTTTTCGTCGGTTAGAATTTAGAAATGAATTATTATTGTTACTATTCAGAGCGTTTTATATCTACAAGACATCCAAGAGAATTTAAAAAAAAATAACTTACGAAATAATCGTAAATTTCCTGGAGTAATGTATTTGGACAGTGTGAAGACCATTCTTACTTCATATTAAATTAAAAAAAAAAACAAGTTTTTTTAACTGAAAGTAAGGAGCAACATTAAAACTTAAAACGAACAGAAATTATTCCGTATATGAAAGGCTTGATTTTTTTAGACACGTATCTTGTTAAACTCAGAGCTAGTAAGTGAAATCCTTCAGTAGAGTACACCTCACACATTTGAGAGGGTGTAAGATTATTTGAAGAGAAAAGGACTAACACAACAACCCATTAATTGAGCCTCTATTTTATCAATATTTAGAATTTCGGTATGCGCTCTTTTGCTTGTGACATGAGACAGATAAAAATCATTTTTCTTGCAAAATCAGAATTTTATGTGGTTTCTGATCTATGTAGCAAATCCGGAAATGTTCACTGGAAAAAATATCAAGCGCGAGCCTGATTAACCTCTGGTGTTAAGATTAGTCACATCTAAAAATATCGACAATATGTTTCGCTGCAGACGGCTTTGTAGTATTTCGACATTTAAAAAAATAAGGTATATATTTAAAATATAAGATACACATCAGCGATGTTTCTTACCCTTTTTGGAGAGAGCGGGTACTTCACATTTGAATAATACAACCTAACGTATATTTAATAAGAAGAGCGAGCCTCAAGCGCTTGTTGCTCTCTTCCAAAGATTGGAGGAGTATGAGTCCCAGCGACAACAGAATTCAAGATTCAGTATTTTAAGCTCAAAGAGGCTTAAGGTGAATAAAGTTTGAATTACAAGAAACTATAGATTCGAAATCTGTGGTCAGCACGTAGTAAAGTTGAAAAAGAGGAAACGGAAAAAGAGTAATAATCAACTTAAAATAAAACGCAGAATCAAAACCAAGTAAAAACTTCATAAAAGATAGAATTAAATAACTGTAGGGATTCAAGCTAGAAAAAATTATATTAAAAACTTTATGAAGCTGCAAAACCCTGTGGGAGGATAAAAAGAAGTAGGCTCATATGAAGTGAAAGATTCAGATGATCTGATTGTGAAGTTTTTTTCCTAGTAAACCCCTTCCCCCGAACAAAAAACTCTGGATACGCCAAGGCTTGGTAAAGTATAAGCCTTTTTTCATTTTTTTTTTCATAAAGACTTTCTATTATGGCTTTGATTGGCACTCACAATTAGTGCTCTTAGAGCACACTGAAGAAATATAAGCCGTCAGTTTCTTTTATGATTTTACTTTGTGCTAGCAATTAGTACTTTCCGTTTGACATCCTACAGCTACTACTACAATATACTACTAGTTTGATAGTTTTGGTAATAAATTTCGATTATACAAGATAGTGTTCCACCCTTCTTCCTATTAACAAATTTCTACGTTGTCTTTTAAATCGCAACACAGGGTACTAAAAGCTTCGACAGACCTGATCAAAATACTTATAGTCTTATTGGGAAATATTTTGCCAATAAGCGTGTGTAGCTTCTTGCCCTCAGGTGGCTTGATGCTGCGGTGAGTTGTTAGTAGTAGTAGCAGTACTTTCCCATGAATAGTATTACTGAATACAAAAATAGGTACAACCGTACACCTACATGTTTACGGAAGACGGTTTTTTCCCCGAGTGAGGGGATAAATAATTTATTATAGTGTATATTTTGGTAAATTTAAGTGTAATCATTTTATAGTATTATTAAATACTATTCATTAGTTTGTAATAACTAATTCATTGTTTATTATTAAATATAATTATTGTATGCCATCAACTACAATTCATATAGTTATTTAGTGTATTGAAGTGTAATCATTTACATTATTAATCTAATAATCGGATCAATGCATTCAACTGTTTTATTATATTAAGTGTAAAAAAGTATATTTAGCTTCAAGACTATTAGAAAATAAAAATCCTTCAGAATTATTTTAAATAAAGCAAAATAAATGTAAAGTAGTAAAAATTGCAACATTCTTTTACAAATATGGGACTTCATTTACTGAATACTAATACGACTACTACTGCTACGGCAACTAACAACTCATTCCAACCCCAGGAAACCTCGGGCCAACACAGCTGCAAGCACTCCCCCTTAGCCCAAAATCCATTCAATGCTTAAATCTTTGCTCACACCCTGAAGTTCTGACTTAGTTAAAATACTTTCTAATAAGTTTTTATCCCCCCATTCTAGGACGATCAGCTTTCGTTTAGCCCCAGATGGATGACAAAAAAGGTGGTCAGGCCATCCTTCCTTTCACTGTACCCAATGAAAATGGGATTGAACCACTTTTCTGTCCTTTTTATTGTTTGACATACGGTCAATCAGACGAGTACCTAAAACTATCCTTAGACAATGCCTCTTGAAAGCATTTAAAAAAGCTTGCCCAGCCTTTCAAAGTAGCCACGTTTCAGAGCCACACCTGTAAAAACCCCAATCTTAGTTCGAAGACTTATCCTATTTAGAGGAGTTATATTGAGGAATATGCTTCCGTGATTAGCTGAGCTGAATCCAGTAATAGCTGATAAAATCATCCGAGGAGGGTCAATCTCCCTGGGCATATGAAGCACCAACCGTGGCGCAAGAAAGGATCCCTTGAGGAGCTGTCTGCAATGGGAGTAAAAACCCTCTTAATAGTACTCGTTCTGAAAGTCAAGTGCCCCTTCTTACTGATGGCTGGTGAGTGGTGGGCCAATCTCCCCTCCCTTTGGAGGGACGAGCTTTGCCAACCAAAGCAAATCTGAAACTAGCGGGTGGGGTTCTCATGATGAGTTTCTCGGGGAAAACAAAGATATACACCTTGGCACTACTTAGAAAGACTTCTACAAAAAAAAATGAGACAGACAGGACCTATCTCGTACCACACTCGTGGTGGCACAAAAACTACACTTGACGATGAAATAATTATTAGTCCCTCACTATAAATTAGGCTTTTTAAGTGTGGAGAAAACGCGCCTTTGTGGCCTGATCCTCGAATCAATTTTTGAGTCACCCGTAATAACAATAATGATAATATTAAGAATATTAGCTAAAATAAGTGAAGCAATTCACTTGTTCAATTTTCTCGTTACCTAACACCACTTCTTCATCTCCATTTATTAATAGTGTAAGAGACTTAGTTTTCTGAATATTAATCTTCAATCCTAATCTTGCACCCTCGACTCTCAAAACCTCGAAAAATTAATTCATTTGCGCTACTATTGTTATCTAAGACACTCAAATAATCTGCATAATCCGAGTTTACGATTGTTTCACCTTCCTCTTTGATACCTTGCTATCCACCGAATACATTAAATTTTTTTTAGGGTAAGCGAAAAAAAGAGATCGAATTGAAAACTAGTAATTCTCCAATTTTCAGTGATGCACAAAATTCAGTGACGCACATACATAAATTGTGCTTCAATGGTGCTTCAGTATTCCTGGAAGCCCTTCCGATTAATCTTAGCAGATCTAAAAAAAAAATAATTTATTGATAATGTCTCAAAATAATATGAACCAAGCCATTGTCCAAGCAGTATCACCCAATTTATTATTAATTAACAAGAAGAGTGAGGGACTGGTAGGCAGATACGTAAATACGAGAAAGAGTAGGGAAGAGTACTTGGGCCTGATCCTCCCAAAATCATGAGATTTATTCTGCTGTTTCCTATATCTTTCACATATTCGCCTATTTTTTATATGTTTTGAACTCAACTGTTTCCCCAAAATCAATTTCAGTGCATGCTTCATGCTTCTGCTATGGCCAGTAAATGAAAGCGAAGAGAAACAACAAAAATCCAATGAATATTTCACCCATATATAACACGAGCCTCTTGTGCTTCTTGTGCCTTATGAGCCTCTTGTGCTTCTTGCGTCTTATGAGCCTCTTGTGCCTCTCATTTTCGTTTCCCCGTATATAATATTTCACCCGTATATAACATGAGCCTCTGTGAGCCTCCTCTGCCTTATGAGCCTCTTGTGCCTCTCATTTTGGTTTCCCCGTATATAATATTTCACCCATATATGACATGAGCCTCTGTGAGCCACTTGTGCCTTATGATCCTCTTGTGCCTTATGAGCCTCTTGTGCCTTATGAGCCTCTTGTGCCTAATGAACCTGTTGTGCATCCCATTTTGGTTTCCCCATATATAATATTTCACCCGTATATAACATGAGCCTCTATGAGCCTCTTATGCCTTATGATCCTCTTGGGCCTCTCATTTTGGTTTTGGCTCTACAACCGTACCTCCTTCCAAAATCAAACGAATGGCGTCAACCTATGAATTAAGATCATGTGGCAGGAAGCATAAAAAAAAGACAGAATCAAGCCTTTAGGCTCTATTAAGCTTATGTTAGGCTCTATCAAATTGAGCTTAACAAGGGTGTCATAAAAAAAAGAGCTTACTTTCATGTGCTTCTGTTTTAAAAATTAAAAACAAAAAATGAATATAAAGACGACAAACAGGTCTATGGCCAATATAAATGAAAGTAAAGAGAAACAATCCAATGAATATTTCACCCGTATATAACAAGTCGTGGTTTGATGAAGGTAGCTGCAAATTGTAAACGTAAGCAATTGTATATTATATATGTTATTTTAATCTATTTTAGTTTTATATATATTTCTTAGTTTTAGTTTTTAGTTTCTTTTTTTTTACGCTGAAGACGCCTTGTTATACGGCAAAACAATCGTTTGATTTTTGTGGTTTCTATTCGTTTTTATTTACTGGCCATAGAACCGTTTGTCGTCTTTATATTCTTTTTTTTTCATGGCTTGCCAGTTCGGCTTTAAATCTTTTATTAAAAAATATTTTTTAAATTCCATTGGTTTATTTTTTAGACGTATTTTCGTGAGGCAATCATATCACTTCTTAGTTCTGGAGATACATATAGCCCTGGGGTTTTGAAACCTGTCTAGTTTCAAAACCATATTAACTTTGAACAACCTCAAAGTACCCAGGACATCAAATGAAATCATTTTTCGTCTGGCTCTATCTTTGAACCGTTGTTTCGATTGTTAGTAAAGAACAAAGAGACTTCTTCCGAGTAAAACAGCAACAGATCTTGTAATGTCAATTTGGCATTGGCCAAAATTTATGACAAAATCGTTCTGCGGCAAACTTTCCGGACGTCTCTGCTTCACACTTTTCACCCTAAATTTCGACCCCCCTCCAGTGCCTCGAGAATAGAATGCCTCATTTATCTTTGGTTTATTCATACTTAAAAACCAGTTTTTCCTAAAAACTTTTTTCAGATTTTTCCTTTCGTTGTTACAAAATTATGACTTTAACAACCCATGCGCAAAGTTTCGGCAACACCATCTGCAAAAGTGTTGTCACACTCGAAACAAAATTCGACAAGATTGATAATGCTTTACCTACTTATACAGTAACCTATAGGCTAGGCTAGTCTAATTCCCAACTAAGTGGTCAAATTGTAATTTGAGGTGTTTAATCTTGAACGATTTTAGTAATAATTCTATTATTGTAGAGCTGAGATTTTTGGCTATTCAGTGATATATACATTTCTTTTAAATTCCTATTTATTAATAAGACGTCAAGGTTATATTCTTATATAATTTTACTCACTCGCTTTTTTTATCCAGTTTACTGTCAACAAACGGCAGTTAGTCAAGAAAGATATACTTTCTTGAGCTCCAAGATCATATATTTTTTTCGGTGATTTTCTGCTGATTTTTCACACACGTTCTTTATTTTCAAACTTGGCGCCAACTAAGTGTTAAACTGGATAAGTCGATATGGAGTTTTTTTTTCTTGAAAAATGAGTTCCAGGGTTCTAGGTTTCCAGCGTTCCAGGGTTTTTCTTAATTTTTTAAGGTACATATTGTTGTGTAAGTTTCCACTTAACCAATTTAAAGGGTTATATTTGATTTTTACTGCTCTTGGTACTTAAAGGGTTTTGGGTATATGTTAAGATAGTAAAAAAAAGCAAAGAGTCTTTGAGTCACAACATTTTTTGCTAGTATACTTTTCATTTTTCTGTATTACCATACTCACTCGAACTTTTTCTTGAGGGTTGAAGATCCTCTGAACGAGCTCCTAATGGTTTGATGGAGCCTCTTACGAACAGACACAAGATTCGAATCAAGCCCCAAGTCTGCCACGAAAATTTGAAGCATGGAGTCAAAATCTGGAGTGACCTTTTCCCTGAAAGTTACAAAAAAGATTATTATACCAAATAATTAAGTTATAAAATTTTTTATAATAAATAAAAATTATTTATCAATTAAAGTATATTAAATTAAAAATTAATTATTTCATCATAAAAAGATTATTATAAAAACATTAAAAGATTATATTCTATTGTTAAATTCATAAATGCTAAATCTAAGTGAGTCCTGTCCCGTGCACCACCCCGTTTTGAAACATCAATTTTTTATCATTTTCCTCACATCTCCCTCATTTTTCGTACGGTTCACCTATTTTGGGGAATTCCTACGAACTGGCAACCCAACCCAAAATATAAATCACTGCACAAGTGGCGGGTCAGGTATTCTCATTCTAGTAAAGACGTGTTCAAAACGGGGAAAAGTACGACTAAACAGTTTTTATGGTTTTTTTTTTATTTTACACAATTCAACAGGCAAATTGAGCGGCAAATTAATCTGATTACAATGGCCCCTTCCCCCTTGTTTTTAGCAAATCGATTTGCTAATACCTTACATCTTTTGACAAAATGATTTTAATGAAAATCTGAGGGTTCTGATTCTTGGGCCATGTTTTTTTTTTCTTTCTTTTTTTTTGCAAACATCTTTCTTCATTTTACTTTGATCAATGGTTTAAGGAACCTTGACGAGATTGTCAAGTTACCTTTTCAATCGTTTATTGGGGTAGAATTTTTTTTTTGAGATTTTAGCTTTATGATGAAGCAAAAAAAAATCGATTGATTAAAAATATATAAAACGTTATCATACAAATTTTTTCACCCGCCAGGTTTTTTTTATTGTTATAGGGTCAGCCTATTTTGATGCAGCTTATACAAGTTTATTACAATAGTTACAGAATGTGTAATTATGAGGCATCCAGCCCTTCCCTAGTACCACACCTATTTGAATCTTACAGTGCGATTTCGCACCTCATTTTGCTGAAATATCAGCGGCGTCGAGGGGGGGGGGGGGGTCAACACATCTCCCAAATTCGCCTTTCCCCCCAAGATTTTGAAAATAAATACCTTTTTGGTATTTTTGTTGGAAAATCCCCTTTTTCGTAATCTTCATTAAAAAAATACAAGTTGCCTTCCTCCTCATAGATTGAAAAAAAGCCTTTCGACCCACTCCCCTTATTTTAGTTAATTGAAATCATTGCGAACCACTTCTTTATTATATAAAACATTAGCTAATTGCATAAACATAACTTTTATTGCCCATCCTGAAACCTTTCTCACACTTTAAGGATGGATGTACTCCTGAGTGAGAGCCCCAGTTCTAGAAAAACGCATCTTTTAAAGTGGCAAATTATTTTCTTCGAAACGGACACTATTTATAAACAGAAAACGAGAAAATTTACATACTTTAAAAAGTGTTTCATAAAATATTCTAAATAGGGGAGGGGATCAAACAGCTCTTACGAGAAATCATCCCTTCCTCCATGCGTCCAGAAATACGTATTTGTTTTTCTTCAAAAAAGTATAATTTCTCTATCTTCCGGAAGAGCCTTATGCCTCACTTTGTTTACTCCCGTCTCAATCCGTTCACGGTCCTGTCACTCAAATGTCGATTTATTTGACAGTTCATTCGTGCTAATAGCGTTGAATTTATTCCTGTCAATAGGATAGTTTCAGACGAGAGAGAATTCAAACAATTTCTAATGCGAATAGTATGATACAACTTCATTCATTTCAAGACCTAGTTGTCAAGGACGGAGACTCAAAGGATTCACTATCTCATAGCTTCAACGGTAACAGCGAGGGGCTATCCACATTGATAAATCGTGTACGCACTGTGGCGAGTACCACGTCTCGCAAAAAGGTACCATGCATGGTGCCAGGAAGCAAAGAGTGTACATGGGCGAGGCGATGAATGTGTCGTGTGGCATTTTTAGATATATACCAGGTGGAGGAAAGGAAAAAAAAAGCGGCATATTTTTTGTAAAAAATATAAATGTATGAACGTCATCTATTAAACACATGATCAAAATTGACATTTAGTAATACAAAAAGCCGTATAATTAGTTTTGAGTAATACGTTTTGAATTAAAGTAGTATCCAATCAGAACTATCAAGAGGCGAATGAAGGTTGTTCAGCTCGTAGCGGCAATGCCAGTGTCTCCCGCACTCCCCCTAATAGCCCAAATGAGTTTATTTGTCATGAAATATTATATTAAACAAGGTTATCAAGAAAAAGTTTCGCCCCTCCCCCCCTCTTAATGTAGCAACTGGAACTACCTAAACATGGCAATTCTTTTGAAGTTAGTATGATTTTTTTTTGTCTTCATCTTCTTCAGCAGCTATTTTCGGTGACCACTTGAATTAGTTAAAACCGTATTGTTCCGAAAGCTGAAATTCCTCGTTAACATTGCAGCACAAATTGAAGATGGCACTCTTACAAAATATTATTGACTGCCAACAGAGTGTTGAACAATAGGCGGTAATGAACATAAAACAAAATTGTGAAGACCGGGTATTCCCCCTCTTTTCCTCGAAACAAAAGCCTACTGCCCCCCCCCACCTAAAAAAACTGAGAATTACGAAAATTATGGGGCGCAAATCACCCAGCCGTAAACAAAACGGGTGGATTTACTAATACCATGTATAAAATTCATCATTTTTTAAATGAAATCCACTGATTCCATAATGAGAAACACTCACTAGGCTCAGGCTTCACGCACTCGTTGTAGGCCCACAAGACTCTTTTTTGACCAGTCGGATGGGCGGTCCGTCAAAAAGTTCTTCGGTCATAAAATTTATCCTGGGAACAGTTCGTGGCATCGTTCCCTGTGTTGGTCAGCACCTAATTCATCCGTGTTAGCGAATAATGTCTGAATAGTAAGTCTATTATCTAAATCTTGTTAGAGAAACTAATGAACAAGTATTTTTTTACGATCAATTTAGATAATAAGTCATACCAATCTTTGATTCCTTCTAGCAGGTGTTTTATCGCAAATGCTCTGGGGTTCTCAGACCCAAAAAGACTTTTAGTGTGAACCAGTATTTTAGCATTAACCGGATACTGTTTTGGCTCAATCTCTGGTCACTGCGAGCATAGACTTTAAGGTTTATATCTCCTTTGCAAGTTTTGGTACGTTCTTTGTCCGTTCTCCTTGGGTTAAAATTGTTGTTACAACTTCATAGCTGACATTCAGTTCTGTTCCGCTACCGAAATAAATTTTTGGAGATCTACTGTGCAGGTTTAGAGTGAAAACACGTTGAAAACTGGCGGAAAAATCGTTGAAAAAAGGACAAGTCTTATATTTTGTAAGTAAGTTTAGATGGCTCTCTAAGAAAGAGTCTGAGCAATATCATGGTTCTGGGTCTGTGAATGGCTATACCTGAGATTTGTTATTGCATCGACATAAGTAGCTTGTCCTTTGGGTGCGACTCACAGCTTCATATTTGTTGCAGAATCACTTGTTTCAGTGTGTGCATATACCACAAGCAAGAAAATCCATAAATACTTAAAAACTGAAAGTTAGCTTCCAGTTTCTTTTAAATTTGTGCGTATAAGCATGCTCAGTGAGCATGATTAAGCCATAGTTTACTTACATTGAAACGTGCTGAAAACAGTAGGTAAGACAATGCTTGCTCATTTCGAAGATTGGGAGATTTTACTGGATTATGGTAGAAAAAGCAGTGATGGAACCAGTGCTGGCCTTTGAGGGTGGCAAGTGGTGCGACCGCACCGGGCCCCGCGCTAACAGGGCCAAATATGTTATATAACTTACAAGCGCTAGAACGCATGAGGCACCCTTCGTCGTTGCGCGGTTATTATCTAGCGTCTTGTCTAAGCCACAAAGTTTCCGCTGAACTCTTGGAATCATATTGTTACCGCTCCTGCTGGAGGTTACATTATTATTGCTCCCGCTACATTATAACCAACATGTCAGCTCCCGCGCAGTGGTGCCTGCACAAGGCCCCGCACACCAGTAAGGCCACCTCTACCTGAGGAACCTGAGTTCCTGAGAAGCTCAGGAACTCAGGGTCATTACTGCGCTTAAAGCTGAAAGGATAAGTAATAAGCCGGAGGTAAGAAGCTCGCAGGTAAGTCACTTATCAGAAAAGAAAACATAGCATGTTGAAACGCACTGTACAGTCATGAATAGGTGGTACTCTTATCTTCATTGACTAATTCAAAACTATTTATGATCATTTTTACTCCTCATTTAACTACTTCGCTCCCCTAGTTTTTGCTCACGTCTAAATTTTTAAAAAATATATTTTTTCACAGTATTTTCATTGAAAATGCCCCTTTTATGTATACGCATTGAAAAAATTCCAGATATTAAAAGTGCATATTTCTACCCCTCCCCCCTGCCCCTACTCTAAATTTTTGTGAATTGACACATATAGCCTAGAACTAGCCTAACTCTGTTATTCAGCAGACGATTTTGAAACTTTGAGAAGGGGGTTGGGAGGGGTTGTCAGAGGCGGTTTTAGGAGAGGGACAGAGAGGGTACTGGCCCTGTAGCAGATATTTTTGGAACACAACATTTCAAATAAATAATCTAAAGGTTAAAATCATATTGTAATTTTGAAATTTTATTTTTATTAAAATAAAGTAGAAGGGGCAGTTAATAAATGAAAATAATTAACAAATTATTAATTAATTAAACAAAATTAATTAAAAAATTAAATTAAAACAATAAATAATAATTAAATAAAAGATAATGTAAAAATAAAATGCCTTATTAATTAATTAACAAATTTAAAATAAATTGATTAATCAATGATTTACTTTTTTAATTTTGCCTGAAAATTTTGTGGGCAACAGGGGAGGGGGCATAAATCAAACTTTTTCCTGGGCGCAAAACGCTAGAGCCGCCACTGGGGGTTGCACGTACAGAAGATAAAGGAATGTAAACACCAGATTCAGGGTATTCGACCATGGGGATATTACTAGAGATTAATATTAAATACTAATGACAGCCGATTAAAATCGAATTATTGCTCAATTTTCTCACTTTCCTGAAACCAAAAAAAAAAAAATAATAATACCAGGCTGCGAACAGGTAAAACATGAGGCGGAAAAAACATTATAAATATAATGAGAATTTAGCCTGAACACCATCAAAAACCGTCAGGTCCCCCATTTGGAGGCGCTAAGTAAAGAGAAATTTTGCTTCCGTGTAATCTTTATTTTAGAGAGAAGAGAGGGAGGGAAAAGAGAGATAAAGAGAGGGAGAAGAAGAGAGTTGTGCTAATAGTCTAAACAGTTCTCGAGGTTATATTTCGAAGCCAAATTCTCAAACAGCCAAGCCCGTTTCCAAGATTTTGTTCGGGGGGAGGGGGGGGGGGTTAAAATACTTTACAAAACGCATCAAAAAAAAAATTTATACAAATTTTTGTTCCTTTTTTTACGAGTCGGACAAAAACTGGTTGTTTTTATAGGGGGGGGGCTCAAAGCCGGTAACCCCCTGAATATGGCCTTGCCAACAACAATAAAAAGCTTACAATATCATGGGCTTTTCAAAAGGTATATCTGGTAGTGTGCGATCAATTGGCCATACAATATCGGAGGCGATACAATATTCTCCACAAACGACAACACAAAAAGCAGCATATCGATGCGAATGGTTTTCATTCCAAACCAATGGCACCCGTAAATCTGATATGGCAAACTTCCCAAACACTTGCTGCCTAAAAGTAAGAAACAACAATAAGTAAAACAAAAGATATTTTGTTCAAGCAAAATTAAACAAAAGCTAAGCAGTAAAGATATTTGATAATTTATGTTACACTCCAATGGAAGACAATTGCCTTTTTAGATAAATAAATACAAAGGTGCATACACGCTCAAATCTCAGAGGTACGAGAGGGGAACTTTTCTTAGGAGGGAAGAAGTTAAATAACAAAAATATTTTTTTAGACTCCTTCTGACTAATTTTGATCAGAGAGTGGGGATCCTCCTCCCGTGTGTTTTATGATCAATATGAAGAACAACATAAAATACCTCCGTGACAAAAATATAAATGTAAGAAACATTTTTCTGCAGTAAGAGGGGAGGTATCACCCCGCAACACCATTATTCAGGGTCATTCCAAATGAAGAGAAATTATAAAGTAATTTCTAAACCCCACATATCCCTTTTTTAGTTGTTTCAAGGTTCATGTAGAGTTAAACAATTTGGCCAACAAATTGCGCTCTTTTAGGCATCTCCCCGCCACCTCTTACACAATGACCCACTGCCCTCCTTCATTATAGCTGATTTACAATTAAACATCATTGAAAATGATTTCAAGTGAATCAACTTAGTTAAACCAAACATTAAGATTTATCTAATCATTTATCACATTATTAATCATTTATCTTGTATGGGTTACGTGACTTTTCAGGAACGAATTCGCCACCACGCAGAATTACTTCCTCTGCTCAAAATATTCTTTTTGATTCTTTCAAATCGATTGGCTATCTCAGAATTTTTAATCGATAATTAAATATTTAATCGATAATCGATAATTAATTTTTTTAATCGATAAAAAAATGTCAAAAAATAAAATTTTTAACCGGTCCTCTTTGGGTCAAAATCGTATTTGGCAACACAAAATAGCCAAAAACGCCAGTTCCCCGCGGCGCGGTCTTTTTGGTGCCTTAAAAAGTGCACAACAACTTCTAATTTTTGTTCAAATGAGCTCCCTCCCAATATTCTAGGACTATCGGTTCGATACGAACACTCCTGAAAAAAAAAATAATAAACACACATCCGTGATATTTTTCCTGAAAAAAAAAAAAACAAATTCAACATTTTGTAGATAGGAGCTTGAAACATCTACAAAACAGTTGTATGATGTGTGGTATTCGATGATGTTATTTTCATTAAGATCAGTTGACTTTTTGGGGGAAAATTTTCGCCTTTTTTTCGAAAATCAGGCAATCTTCTCAAGCGCGTAGCTTATAGTGGGTAACATTAAACTTAATGAATTTTATATATTTGGAATCAACATAAAAAGCCAATTATTTTGATGTGTCAAATTTTATCAAAATTCTGTTTTATAGAATTTCGGTTACTACTAGCACCGAGCCGCACCTCACTTACAGTTCTTTACCACGAACTGTTTGATTGAAGCGATCCAAGTTGAACATTTTTGAAAATGGCGAGTTTAAAATGGAATCATAGTCCTACAGTTTTTCAGGCAAGTCCAGAGCTGTGGTAGACCTTAGACCTTAGATCCTCCTGCACCGACCAGGGCGCCTAGGGCATGAGTGAATGTTCGCCAATTGGGTCTGAGATGAGCCGCTGCGTAGACGTCTTTCCAATCTGGTTGGAGAGAGGCATTCAGGCAGCATAAGTCACTGCTGTGGGTTCGCCTCAATGGGTTTCGAGGTCTTCCTCGAATCTGTGGTAGAGTCAAAGGCAATCTGGGAAATAAACAAGGCAAAGTTGAATGGATCGGGTGGGGTCGGAGGAACAAGCTCAACGTCTTTATGAAGTCGAGATCAATAGTTTTTGTATCAATCCCACGAATGATGCTCATTAAAACTTAGATACGATTTGTTTCCAAGTTCAGCCAATCACATTGTTTTAATACACTTATTAATCTATAGTTACAAGGGTTCTTATCTGTTAGCCAGAACACACTCGAGAATTTGGATCTATAAAATCAGACAATAACCGGTTTATTGCTGTTTGTATACGGAGACAATTACCTTCGGCTCAGAGGAAAACTACATTGCAGCTATATTTTCATAAATATTTGGTTGTTATTTTGGTTAGGTTAGGTTATATTTTGCATGCAAGCCTGATATACGTAACCCCCAACCACCCTAATATACACATATACAGCCCAAATTATATATATCCTATCTATCTCCCAAGCGTCTAAGTTGTTTCAACCCCGTACCTGTAGATTCAAATTCTCGAGTGTGTACTGGCTAACAGATAAGTACCGTTAAAAGAGTTTTTTTTTTAATTACAATATTTCTTAGAGTTAAACTCATCTGTTGATCAATCGAGGATGCTTGAGTTTCATGAGATTGGTTGTAAGGTTTCCGTGTAACTGAGCCCTCGTTTAAAATCCTCATTCAACTCACTCCCGTACAATTCAACCCTCATTTAGCTCAACCCCATTTAACTCAACCGCCATTCAAATCAATCCTCAGTTAAATCAACCCTTCTTAAATCAACAATATTACTAGAAAATATCATTCAGCCTGTTTCGTCGAAAGTGATTAAAGTTGACTCTAACAAAATGGTCTTTACTCATTGGTAATTTTTATTTGTGTTTCTTATTTATTGCTGCTTTAATGCAATATTATCCTCCCCCTTTCTAAAACAACAACAATTTATCCATTTTCTTGTATATCTGAACGTTCGCTAACTTTGTTCCCTACAGCCACTATAAAGTTAAAATAAACTTTATTACTGTATTAATATGAAACAGTGCCGTATCCAGGGGAGTTACCCAGTTTGACCCCCCCCCCCCGAAATTTTTGTCTGACTCGTAAAAACGTAACAAAAATGGATAAAAAAATTTTGTATGCGTTTGTTTAAGCTTTTTTGTGAACCCCCCCCCCTGAAATTTGTTTTGAGTAAAACCCCTCCGAAAAAAAAATACTGGGTACGGCCTTGACATGAAATCAAGTTATTTACTAAATTAACAAAAAATACTCGCAGTACCCATAACGGAACAAACGTGAACCAACGCACTAAACAGGAAAGTAAATATATTCACCTCACTGAGTAAAAAAAAAGTCCGTAATCTTCTTCTATTTAAGACTATTTACAACACGTGTGTCAATCCCGTTTTCGATTGAAACAACTGACGAATAAACCTTATCTGGTACAGCACTTTTTATTCTTTTTTTAAACATATCTAAAGTACGAACTGCCGCTCTGGCTTCTCTATGTATAATGTCCACTGGATCTTCTTCCTCGTTTTCGTCGTCAGAAGGAGTATCACCATTGATGATTAGGGATTCTACAATTTCTTGATCAGTTAGCGTGCCGGTTACTGCTACCCCCTCGTAGATAAGTGTAAATTCTTGAAACGTCGGGTACATCTTGTCTGATGACAGATGCATTATTACCTCATTCCACTCAGCCTCGATGCTAACGTTTGGTAGCTCCACTTCAGGTTCGACTCCAAGTTGTTCTTCCACTTGTTTGACTTGTGGCCCATATTCAGTTTGATTTTTTGGAGGTTCAAATCCACACGACAATGCAGTTGGCGTTTGTTTTGCTTGTTATGTTATTCCTACATTTGTTGGCAAATCGCATGGCCTCTAATGCGGGGCTTCCACGGCGTCAATAAAGTTAATAAAGTTTTTCGTGAAAGTGTGAACCATAAAGTTTGTCCCACTCACACAAGGATTTCACCTTGTTGACTTTACAGCAATTTTTCATAGAAAGTAACTGAAATAGTCAGACATGGAGCTGAGAAAACCATCTTTTTAAGATTTTTTTTTTCGGTTTAATAATAAATGAAAATATTCTTTGTGTAACCCTTATTCTTTTACCAAGCAAAATATTTCAACAAGTATACACTACTATATATGTAGACACTAATTTGTATGTTGTATATTTGAAATTTTCCACACATCTTCTGCTATTTGGTTGAACTTAGCGGACTTTCTTGAAAAAGTTAAATAAAGTTCGACTTTTTTCCGAATAAAGTGAACAAAGTTATGCGAAGAAAACGGTTTATTAACTTTGTGGACAGCTTTATTAACTTTATTGACGCCGTTGGAGCCCTGCATAAGAGGTAGATATTGCACACCTTTCCGTCTTCAATATCAGAAATATGTTTTAGAACCACTTCAAACCTGTAGAGTACATTGAAGTTTTTTTATTATTCCTGCACCTAGTGGCTGTAATTAAGATGTTGTGTTGACCGGCAAAAATTTTACATTAACCCTTTTAGGGAAGGAATGGGAGGGTGTGCAGTGCAACTGTCCACGAGTAACAGCATTTAGCATTTCTTTTTGCCCATAGTTTTTATCAAACTCAGTCAGCCATGAGAAAAATACCTTATTATTCAGCCACGCGCTTTTATTTGACGTGATTACCACAGGCAGAGACTTTCCCCCCTTTAAAGTATCTAGTGTTTTTCGCTTAACCAATCACGAAGGGCTTTAACTTGGTTGATCCTGTTCTAATAGTTGCTAATAATACTGTAGCCCTTTCCTTGTTGTTTGCCACCGTGACATTTTTCATCTACATTAATAAGTTTTATCATGTAGCCCTTTCCTTGTTGTTTGCCACCGTGACATTTTTCATCTACATAAATAAGTTTTATCATGTAGCCCTTTCCTTGTTGTTAGACACCGTGACATTTTTCATCTACATTAATAAGTTTTATCACGGATGCACTTGAAGTATAAATCTGTTTTGTCAGCATTAAAGATATCTTTTGGAAGTTGTCCTTACTGCATTACTGTCCACACACGCTCTCTCATCACAAACTTTCTTAATCACAATATGTGCCTCTTTTTAAAATTCTTGAACCAATCGCTACTTGCCTAAAAATTATAGTGTCATAGAAATTTGTCAGTGTTCAGCCTTTTCTCTAATGGGCCCCCAAACTTCGAGATACAGAGGCAAACTTCAACGTATGGAGGTAAAGTGATAATTAAATTCAACTTATCTTCTGAATTTCCAGCAATAGAGGTAATTTTCGAGTCACTTCAACTTAGAGGTAAAATATAGCCGCAAAATTATTTTGAGTTATGTATGGTTCTTATGTATGGTTTGAGTTATGTTATTCTTAGACAGGTTATTCCAAGGGGATTGAAAATAATTCAAGATATCAAGGATTTCGAGTTATCTAGGCTCGAGTTACCGAGAGTCGATTGTATACATAAGATAGGTAAATAAAAGACAGGCAATAAAGGCAAATATAACATTTAGGAGAGGCAATACTTTTCATGCCCAGGGCCCGAACACACTTTAGTTTCATGGCTGCAGCAATAGCTGCAACCTAGTACGGACAAAACGCCGGCCCATAGTAACTAAAAGCTAAAAAACACACAACAAAAACTGTCTCGTAAGAAAAACTTGCCGTTTATGTTAATCCAGGAATAGTAGCTATTGTTTCGTTTCTTCTTAATGGTAAAAGTTTATTACGCAGACAAATTTATGGGAACTTTGAAAAAGCTTGAAATTAAGTGAGGTTAAAATTAAAAGAGAGTTCAGTTGCATGGGAGTTAGATTAAATGAGGGTTGAAATGCATGGGGGCTGAGCTAAAGAGGGCTGAATTCGATGGGGTTAAATTGGACGAAGTTGAGTTACACGCATACCGATTATAAATATAAGGCAGGAGCATAGTCACTGATTTTATGAAGTTAAAATTATCACTTTAGTATCCCTAAAATACAGTTTATCCGAACTTAGACACAAATTTTTTTGTGTTCTTTTTACCGTAACATTTTTTACCACCACGTTTTTTTTACCACCACAGTTTTTTACCACCATATTTTTTTTACTACCACATTTTTTTACCACCACATTTTTTTTACCACCACATTTTTTCACCATCATATTTCCTTACCATCACATTTTTTTACCACCACATTTTTTTACCACCACTTTTTTTTATCACCACATTTTTCTTACCACCACATTTTTTTACCACCACTTTTATGTTTTACACCACTTTTTTTACAATCACATTTTTTTTTTACAACCATATGCTTGATTTAATGTCGCATGTCACTACGCAAATATATCTCAATAATGCATCGGAGAAAACTATATCAAAACAAATAATAGGACCGAAATCTAACTTTCTCTGGCTACAATTCATATGCTTCAATATATTTATAGCCGTGAGATAAATCAAAGAATGATACGGTGCAACAAATGGTATACTAAAAATGATTTATCGCCCATGTCATTAGATAGTTCCACAAAAAGTATATCTTTGGTGACATTATGGAGGATCCAGTACTAAATTATATGAAATTCAGAAGAAAAAACTTTATATATTCATTTATTTATTCATTGAAAAACCCGTCATAACAAAAAGAAAAAAAGGGCAAAAAAAAAAATCCAAGAAAGGAAAAGCAAATAAAATCATTTAACATCAAATATATTCACACATAGTTTAACCACTTTTGAGATAGTAACAATATAATAGCTTTGGAAAATAGTTGAGATAAAACGAATAAAATAGAGATAGTAACGGAAATAATAACTCCGGTTTATAAGGAAGTCACAAAGCTCCTGAAGTTAAGTGGCTAAGGACAAAATTCGGGCTACCCCCTTCTCTCAAATCTTCTAAAAGGCTTGTGTATAATTTGCGCTTTACTGAAAACAATATTTATTTTGAGCAGAACAGTTTTTATCCGTCAACGACAACCACAAGAAAGAATATCACGATAAAAATCCAGATTACAGGAAAAGATATCTCTTAAAATAATTACATCTGTGAATTCCAATTTGATTTTACTTTTCTTAAATGGCAAATTATGGTCAAAACTTCTTGTATCGATTCTATTTCATTCAAGCATATTGAAAATGGATGCATAAAACAGTTTTAAATATACGTTGGCAATGTTTGCCCATCACAGACAAACAGAATTCAGGCCTATTTCCAGGTGTTATGAATCTATACAGCCAAAATTAGTTCAAAATTTGTGTTTATAAATTAGGTTTGCTTTCTTTTGTCTCAAGTTCTTACATAACTGATAGGGTGGAAGTCAGAATAAACTGAAATTACACCACCTTCATCTTGTCTTATTTTTTGCCCAGATGAAGAATTTTATGACGCTCATTTAAGCAAAGCTAATATAAATAATATTTGAAAAATAAGTCACATTTGAGCATAAATTGGACCATATACGTGATACACTATAACGAGTTGTCGTTTTTTTTTGTGGACGGGGGTCCACTTGGCACAAGGAATTTCAGATACAAGTTTCAAGTCAATAAAAATGGCCCTATTTTTTGGCCCATGTCGGCAATCTGATTTTTTTTTTTTGTACATTAGGGTTCCCTCGGCCCAGAAACCTTAGAGTGCAAGTTTCAAGCCATTCGAAAAAAGTTTTTGGCCCTTTTTGGGGGGACCAATATTTTATTTCTAATTAAGTCTTATAGATAAGAGTTTTAAGCTAATCAGATTCTTCAGCCCTTTTCAGGATCCAGTTTTCGCAGGACCATATTCCCAAACTTTTTTTATTTAAGGCCCTTCTTGGTACTGAAACCTTAATTTTCAAACTGAATAGGGACAACAAGTTTTTTTCCTCCACCCATACCATCCCCCCTCCAAAATAATTGCATACCCCTTTGCTTCGGCAGTAGTCCTTAAAAGTTTAAAGCAAATCAGAATAAAGATTATAGGGACCTCAATTTTCGGGAGGGCCATACCCCCACACTAAAATTTTTCTTCTGATTTAGAGTCCATTTGGCCAAGGAATTTTAGCCTTTCAGGGGAAAAATGTTTGGCCCTTGTTATGGTCCATATTTCAAGCGAACTAAGTTTTTTTTCTTTTTTTTTGCGAATTTACTTACTTGTACTTGCTGCGAAACCAGACGCAGACGCCTCACCCGACATCTAGAAGACTCCGTATTGTTGACCCCCATTTGTCGCGACCTTGCGCCAGCTCTTCAGCAAACCAGAGCCAGCAGCTTTCCCACCTTCTGCCAAACCTTAGAAATCCACCCATGGGGTCGACGCCGTTTTTGACAGTTGCCCACCAATTCCCCAATGAACAGCCAGGACTCCTGCGCCGATCTGGGGGCACCAAGAAGCACTTGCTTGATGCTGCGGTCATTGGGTCTTTTCGGGAAAAGGCCAAACCAGCCACGTCTTCTCTGTTTGACAATCTTGGTGGGCTTGATGTTAAAGCAACGGTGGTGCACATTACCATTTGAGATTCTTTCGGAGTATCGAATCCACAGGATTTTTAGTAGCAACGGTGGTCAAAGAATTCCACATCATGGAGATGAAGAGCCTTCAGTGGCCAAGTCTCAACTACTCAGAATAGAACAGATCTAACAGCCACTTTATAGACACAAACATTTGTTTTCATACTGATCTCGCGTCGGTTCCACAAATGGCGACGGAGCTCAGAAAAGATGGTTTGGGCTTTGTCGATTCTGTTCTGTACGTCAAGGTCACAGTCTCCACGAGAGTCTATTAGCAACCCAAGATAAGTGAAGAAATCGATTTTTTTTTCAATTCTCGTCCGAAAAGCACAAGCTGACAATCCGACGGAATAATCTTTATACTGATAATCTTCATACCTAGTAGCTGAGACAATTATGCTGTTTCATTTAGCATTGCTTGGGCAATTACTGGACCATCAGTAAGAGCATCGACATCATCCGCATAGTCTAGGTAAGACACGTTAATGCCCAATCCCATAACAACATCATTAAAACTCAAGAGCACTTTTTTTAGAATCCATTCTATACAGTTGTTAAACAAAACTGGGGACAATATGCACCCCTGTTTTACACTGCTATCCACAATGAAGGGCTCCGTTTCTTCACCCAGCACTTACAGTCAACTTGCAATGCCCATAGTAAGCCTTCAACAGCTCTATGAATTCAACCGGTATACCATCTTCTACCATGATTCGTCAAACGTTTTCACGGGTTACAGAGTCGGAAACACCAACAAATCCAGAAACATGTCTCCCATATCAGACTGCAGAGGGGTTCTAGTTGTCCCACTACAACGTGTGCTGAGGCCTTGTAGACCTCTGGAGGGATACCATCTTTACCAGGCGAATAGTTACTTTTTGGCTGCTTGAACAGATTTAGTATCTCTGAAGCCATGTCGATTTAAAACGGTGGTTTCTCAGCTATTGGTGGCAGCTTCAACGTTGCATCTTGCCCATCTGTATTTGGATTAAGCAGGTCTTTAAAGTGATTCTTCAGCAATAAAGTTTACTTTGTAGGTAAGGAATCATAATTCCTTGAGAGTCTTTTAAGAGACCAGCGATAAGTGACTTTTTTTCGGTTATTTCTTTGGGGTTCTTTACAACCTTCTCTTATCATTATTCCTAGCTGCTTTTTCCATCTCTGAAGCTCCCCTTGACTCATGTTCTTTCAAACATTTGGAAATTTGCATAGTTTTCAACACTTGCCAAAGGTCAGGGGGAGGGGGGATTTCCTGCCACTTCTGGAGCCGTATTTACTGAACCTTTCAGCAATTTGAAACAAAATAGCTATCTCGTAGTTTTGATTCGATATTGCAGGGGTTACGGAGGAGGGTAGCAAAACAGGGCACGGGATGGAGGCAGGTTGCCCTCTAATCACTTTCGACTCTTTCAAAATGCAATAAAAATTTCCATTTCTAGAGCCTCTTTGGAAGCTTCTACGACCGGGCCTTCCATTAAGAAGTGATCGATTAAAAGAAAAAAGGAAAAAGTAATACACTGGAGGCACATAGGCCTATGCCTCACATAGGAAGTCGGTAGATGGCTCTCACGCTGAAAGTCATCTACCGAAATTGGCCAGGATTCACAGATTGTTTATAAAAAGGCGGTAACACTGCTGTGAAATATTTCCGAGATTGTAACCTTTGAGGCCATGACCCCCGAAGAAATGGTTCAGCGAAAAATGGTTTGACGATACATGGAAAGTTTACATTTAGAATGAAATTAAATGAACTCCATAGAGGAAAGTTTAGATGTAGGCTGGGGAATACCATTGAGATAGTAACATATATAGTAACTTTGCAAATAGTAGAGAATATAATGAATATAATAAGGACTATAGCGGATACAATAAGGAAAGTAACTTCAGATTAATATAGAAGCACCTTGGAGGTATAGTGACCAAGGTCGTCGAGTATATGCCAACAAAGTCATGGGTGCCGGCAGAGGGGACAGGGGGGGCCATGGCCCCCCCCTGGAAATTCGGAACTATAAAGTAATTATGAGGAAACCAATGGAAAAAGAGCAGAAATGGGGGAAAACCATTGAAAAAATGTGTGTTGCCCTTTGTGGCAGCCTGTCAATAGATTTTGACCCTTCATAAGGAAAATATAAGTTCTTATTTGTGACTGAGTGACCCCTTTCCAGTTTTTCACAAACATTTTTTCTATATGATTTGGTTGGAGTAACAAAAACAAATTAAATGCTTCTTAGTAATGAATGGTAAGTGAATAACGATCCTTGTCAATAACGAAAGAGTAAGAGCCTGACTATTGATAACATTCAATCAAAGAATCAGCTTTTCATGGTGATCCTAAATATGTATTTTTTTTTCATTAGCAATTAGTGCAGTTATTAGTACACAAGAAAGTTCGTATAATTATAGAAAATACAAGGAAAACAACTTCATAAGGGGCAATTTCAGTAGAATTATGCCGTCAAATTTTGCTTGCATTGCAAGAGAACCCATTAGCTGATATAAGAAGCCACTATAATAAAAAAGGTTTCCCCTAAACGGAATACTGGAAATTTTTGTATTTTCCCCCTGAAAGGATACGTATTTGTGTGTTTATCATCATTTTTTTCAGGGGTGATTGTATTTATCTAGTTGTCAACTTCGAAAAATACCTTTTAAAGTTAGGAAGTATAAAGGTGTCAAATTTATTGGTTTTTGATACCACATTCAAAATTAAATAAAAAATATTGAAATAAAAAGTTTTATTTGATTTTCTTAATCTTAGCTTTAATGTTTTACTTTGAACAAACTACTTTGATAGTGCGTTACCTTTTATAAACAACTGAGTCTAAAGGCATTAAATGCTTTCGTGTTTGATAGCTAAGTTCAAAACTGTCGATATTGTTAAAAAATATCCGTCCAACGCTTCGGCATTGCTCAACGGAATCGAACTCTGGGAGTTTGTATCTTAGTTTTTGCAAGTAGGCTATAATTCAGTGTATTTTTTGTAATTACTTACTCTTTGCATTTTGTATACTTTTACTTTAATTGACATATTTTTTTCATTCGCTTTAGAAAAATGTGTGTCTCTAAGCTTCATTAAATATTTGTTTTTTTTCAATTGAAAGTAAGGAGTAACATTAATACTTAAAGCGAACAGTAATTATTATGTATTTGAGGGGGGTTGCCCCCTCCTCAATACCTCACTCTTCACGCTATTTTTTCGGCACTTTCAAATAAGTTACTTATTGTTCTAATTAAAGGACCCTTGTGTTTCAGAAGCTGTTTTTAAAGAATTGGGACAAAATTTTAACTTTTACGTAAAGAACGAGGTGTCCTCATATATGTAATAATTTCTGTTCGTTTTGAGTTTTAACGTTGCTCCTTACTTTCGGTTGAACTTTTTCTTTTAATTTAACTTCTGATCGTTTTTTTTTAAATAACGCCAGGAAACCTGGCTCCACCCCACGGAAAAATTCCCTTCCCCACAGAAATTCCCTCTGGGCAATTCACTTCTGGCGACAATTTACCCCGGACAATTACCCTTAATATCTCCATGCCTAAAATTGAATCGGTAAAGAGAAAGCAAGACTTATAAAGAAATTTCATAAAAGAATTTTGGCAAATTCAACCAGTGTAAAAATTTCCCCTGAAAAGTTACCCCCCCCCCCTGGAAACTTCCCTCTCCAAGGAAAATTCTCTCTGTGAAAAATCCTCCCAGCAGTAAATTCGGTCTCCCCTACCCACCCGAAAAATGTATGCATACTTCCCAATAACAAATAAAACAAGTGGGTAAATTTTATAACTTAAAAAACCTTTCCCCAGGGGATGTAGGGGGCCATTTTATCTCTAAAGAAAAAGTTATTGGGCCTTTCAACTATGCTGAATAAAAAAGCTATCTCAAAATTTTGACCCGACGACTTTTGGAAAAAATGGCGTGGGAGGGGGCCTAGTTGCCCTCCAGTTTTTGATTATTTAAAAACAGCACTAGAACTTTTAATTTTCATTAGAATAATCCCTTTCTTGACGTTTTAGGCTCACTGGGTTGATATTATCATCCCTGGAAAAAAAAAACAACAAATAAACACGCATCCGTCATTTTTCTTCTAGCAAAAATTACAAAATCCCACATTTTTCCAGATATGAGCTTGAAACCTCTACAGTAAGGTTCTTTGATACGTTGAATCTAATGGTATGGTTTTCATTAAAATTCTATGACTTCGAGAGGATGTTTCCCCCTTTTTTCGAAAAAAAGACAAATTTTCTAAAGCTCATAACTTTTGATGGGTTAGACAAAACTTGATGAAACTTACAGAATTGAAATCAGCATAAAAACCTAATTCTTTTGATGTATCTATTGGTATCAAAATTCCGTTTTTCAGATTTTCGGTTACATGTATTTTTTTAAATACATTGAAGTAATCCATATAAGTAGAAAAAGAAAATAACGCCATTTAAAATTGCTGAAAACTAAGTTTCTGGCAGCCATCCCAAAGAAATTTCCTGGCGGGGCTTATGATGACCTGCCTTATCTTTTCGACCTCTGTGCTGGTAGATATGGGAATGTAAAATTTTAGCTGTATAGAGAAACAATTTAATTAATTCCTACTCCCCGCCTTACCTCTCTCAAAATTTATCTGAAACATCATGAAGAGTAAGCAGTTTGTCCCTTAGAATGTACTTTTTTAGGAATCTACCCCATCCCTAGCCAAATAATGACCCACCCCCCTTTTCATTACAGCTGATACGCAATAACAGATCACCAAACGTAGCCTAATTTCATTATAAATAAAGCGAATCAATTTGGTTGAATCCAGTATTGCCACCATGTTTTTGCCACAATTGATTGCAAATTCGTCCTCTTCGGCGTGAAATCGTAGTAATCTTTCTGTAATTTTGTTTTGAGTTTTATTTTCTTTTAAGATTAAATGCATAACAATTAAATATATTTTTAATTACATAAATTGATCCCTTTGCCAAAAATCCTTCTCGTTTAAAATTTACTGTATTTTGTTTCATCTTGCATGCAATTTAATTGCTCTTATAATTTGAAAGTTTTTTCCTAAAAGTATTTAGAAATAAACTTATTCCAGCGAAAAAAAAATATCCTGTCACCCAACCACCACTGATATTTTGGCATTAGCCCCCCTGTAAAATTTTCTGCCTGCACCCTTGAACAAAGTGGTGATTCGACAATATCTCTATGGAAGATGGTTAATAATGACTTACGGACTTGGCGAATAGTTCAGTGTTAAATTCGCTGATGTCAAGATAGGGGAATTTGGAGATGTGGGGTTTAGAGTTCTTTTGAGTTAATAAAAGATATGCTAACGTTTTAAGATAGTAGTGGTAACAACTAGTAGGGGACGGTATTCCTCTCTAGATTTCGAAAGATACCATTTTTAGTATTTTTACAGAAAAAATACCCATTTTTGTATTTTCATTGGAGAAAACAAAAAAAGATTGTCCCCCTTACCCTGATTTTAAAATACAATTTGCCCCCCCCCAACATTTTCATGAATTGCAAAATAAAAGCTGCATTAACTAAAAAACGATCAGAAATTAAATAAAAAAAAAAACAAGTTTTTTAAACTGAAAGTAAGGAGCGACATTAAAACTTAAAACGAACAGAAATTATTCCGTATATGAAAGGGGCTGTCCCCTCCTCAACGCCTCGCTCTTTACGCTAAAGCTTGACTCTGTCTCACAACTTTATTTTTGAAACAATAAAAAACTTTAGCGTAAAGAGCGAAGCGTTGAGGAGGGGACAGCCCCTTTCATATACGGAATAATTTCTGTTCGTTTTAAGTTTTAATGTCGCTCCTTACTTTCAGTTTAAAAAAATTGTTTTTTTTTTTATTTAATCCTATACAGGCTCAATCTTTGACATTTAATGTAAAGCAAGTGTTGTGAAGAAGAATAATGATTTTTAAATTGGCTAGGCTGTAGGGGTAGCTTTTTTCTGAATCTATATGTTGAAAACAAAGTTTTTCAAAATTGTAGCCTGACAATCTGAGATAACCTAGTCCTAATTATCAGTTAATGCTAACCATGTAAACCTATTTACACCATGCCCACGGTCAGACATTTATTGTCTTTGTCTTTAACTGTTAAAATATCTCTCTAAATAGATCTTATAATTCATGAACTCAAGATAAGTAGTGAGTTTCAGCTAT
This sequence comes from Artemia sinica, assembly GCA_027921565.1. Lineage (NCBI taxonomy): Eukaryota > Metazoa > Arthropoda > Branchiopoda > Anostraca > Artemiidae > Artemia > Artemia sinica. Next base: position 9,758,604 of record CM051258.1, on the reverse strand, counting down.
GTTGGGGTATTTTCACTTTGAAAATATGCAAAAAAAGAAGTTGATCCACTACAATACTGAACCCTCTTAATCTTAACAATGAACATTATCAACACCAGAAACTGCTAGTAGAGCAAATATTTAATATTCTTAAAAATATTTATTTTTAAATATAATATAATAGTAATTAAATAAAATATATTCAATAAAATTGAATAATTATTAATAATTTAATAATAAAATTAAAATTAAATAATATTTAATAATGAAATAAAATTTAATAATAAAATTAAAATTTAATAATTATATTTTGTTTAATAATTAAATATAATATAATAATTAAATAAAATATAATTTTTAAAAATATTTATTTTAGGAATATTTATTTAAATATTCCTAAAAAAAATATTCCTAAGCAATTTATAGATAATAAAAAAACATTGCAGAAAAGAAAAGGCAAACGAATTTCCATTATTTTACGCGGAATTGCGACAATCCTGACACAAAATTAAACATGATATTTAATAATGATTGAATTTCATATTCCATATGTCATGTTCCGGTCTGCCGATTTTCTCTGTAATTTGAAGCGAAATGATACCTTAAAAAAAGAAAAAGGCTATATCGATACATTTATACCACACACAGACGCAGTGTCTAAATTGATTTATTGAGTCCCACTAAAAACAAGAAGAAGAAAAAAGAATATAGATATGGATATAAAAATAATGCCTTATCAAGGTCAATGATAGGTGAATCGATCTTGCCAAAGTATCCAAACAGTATAGAGCCTAGGCGGGGGGAAGAGTATACGGAAAAACACCACTTCAACAATTTTGCAAATAAAACCATGTGAAAGTATTGATCTCTTTAAGCCTAATTGTAATTTTTTTAGCAATTGTTTTGTAATTTTACAATAAGTTTATCAAATTCTTTACAAACAAAATGTTCCCTCAAGCCCAAAAATGGGTACTTTTAGTATCAAAGTCCTAAAAAGGAGCACCTGAAACCTGAACACCAACGAACTGGGTCTATGTGTTTAAAACCCCCCACCCTCCCCGGAAGATATCCCCGTGAAAATTACCCCCCTTCCTCGGAAAATATCCCCTGCGGCTGGTTGGTTTCCAATCACTGTTGACTTATAAAAAAAGGACTAGAACTCTCAGTTTCTGGTCAAGTGAGCATCCTCCGAAGTTTCTACGACCATGAGGCGGAGGTAGGGACAAGGAAGGCGCGGTCTCCTTCCTATACGGAATAAATTCTGCTCATTTTGGGTTTAATGCTAGTCTTTACTTTCATAATAACAGCGTAGACCAGAAATTTTCCCAGAAATTAAGAGGAATTAAATATCGATTTCACACTTTTGATACCTTTTTTTAAGTTACCCCTCCCTCCGAAAAAATAACCCCCAAACAAAAGTCCTGAGGATTATACATCAATCTACCTCCGACAGGGGAGTCGTTTAAAGCAGGGGGCAGTTGCCCCCCTAATAATTTGGAGAAAAAAATTATAAAGCCCATGCCCATCCGGACATGGACCCCCCTCGTATTCCCCCACCCCAACCCCCGATAAAATGCTGGAGCTATGCCCCTGACCTCCACCCTCCCCTTGTCTCTTTCTTAGAACTAATTATATAATTATCCGAAGGCTGAATGAGGGTTGGAATGGTTTGTAATTAAAGAGCACCCTTTGAGGCATCTCCCTCCTTCCCTAACTAGCCAAAGCATTTTTAAGGTCTAAACAAATTTCATTATCTTAGATAAATTTCCCTGTTGTTTTACAATTTCAAACATTTCCAAATAAGGGCTTTAAACTTCTACAATGGAGTTCTACGATTGTTGTGTAGTTAGAGAGGGAGGGAGATGCCTCATAGGGTGCATTTTAATACCAAAATATCCCAACTCTCACTGAGCTTTCAGATAAACACAGAATTAGTTCTAAAAAAGAGACGAGGGGAGGGTGGAGGCAGAAATCGACATATAATCCCCAGGACCGTAATCAGGACTTTTATTTGGGGCTTATTTTTTAGGGGGTGTGGGGGTAGCTGAAAAACTAAAAACACATCAAAAACATGAACTTAGATTTTAATTCTTCTTGATTTCTGGGAATATGTCTGGTGTACGCTGTTATTAAGAAAGTAAAGAATAACATGAAACCCCAAAATGAGCAGAATGTATCCCATATAGGAAGGGGACTTTCCCTTCCTCGTCCTCACATCCCCACCTCATGATTGCGGAAACTTCGGAGGGTGCTCATTCAATCAGAAATTCAGAGTTCTAGTCCTTTTTTAAAGTAAAAAGTGATTGGAGACCAGCCAGCCGCGAGTGGGGGGGGGCAAGGCCATATAAAGGGGGGGGGGGGGGTTACCCAGTTTGAACTCCCCCCCCCCCGAAATTTTTGACCGAGTCGAAATTAGTCTAAAAAATACCCATCTCGAGGATGTTAGACAAAGTCCACGGTAAAAAATCGGGTAACCCCCCGAACAAAAATCCTGGATATGGCCCTGGGGGGGGATATTTTCCGGTAGAGGGAGGGGGGGGGGTAAAATCCGGCTCCCTGACAAACTACCCATCGACTTGACGCATTTTGAACTCCCATGCGCCAAAAAGAGTGCAGGAAGCCTAGAACTTAGCGAGTAGCTTATACAAATAATTTTTTTTCGCACATCTTGATAATGATAATTATAGCAAGTTGCAGATAATTTCACAAAAATATTGCGATTGTCATGAAGCGAAAGTAATCGTCACTTCCTTTATTGGTTCACGTCCTCATGATCAGTAGCAAATGCCGACTTTAGAGTACAGGAGATTTAACCACAAAACTGTGGTTTTGGTTTCGGTCTAATAAAGACGTTCATCATTGCATAATTAATACGCAGCTTATCTATGTCACCATTGAAAGGTAATCTCTTAGATCCATTTTTTTAAGATAGCAGTGGGAATAAGAGAATTGATACACATGGGACGTGACAAACGAGACAAACGAGAACTGATACACATGGGAATAGGTCACACAATATTTATAAAGAACAAATGCAGCAACGGAAGACGTAGGTGACGAAATTTCTTAATCAGGGGACCCCTTGACGGCCAGAGAAACCTTAGAACCATTTCCAAGGGGCGGGGGATTAAACTCCCACTGAAAATCTGATAAGGAGTATGCAGAAGCCGACTGTACACTATTGCTTTAGCCAAGTTCTAATCTAAATGTATCAAACTAATAAGCCCCAGAAATGACCTGTGTGTCGGTACAAACCACAACTCTGTTCTATACTTATGCACTTGTTCGTTGGCTAAACATACCGCATCCACAGTTGAAACAGGGCTAAAAGTCTGAAAAATATTTTAGGGGTCCTGAAAAACTGATGTAAAAAGCCAATAATATAGTGTAGGTTCAGCCGTCCTGGATAAGGGGCTCCAGCCTTTTTATTGGGGGAGGGGGGCAAGAGAGGTCTCCATCCGGAGAATCAAGGGGCATGGGCTGTCTAATAATTTTTTCTCCATGAAAAGACGCCACTCTAGAAAGTGGATTGTTTTGGCATTGGATTTGTCTGAATTTTCTTAATAAGAAGGTGATTAGCCCGAATATTTTATCCATAAACAATGCTGAATATTTTAAATGCACTGTTAGTCCATAACGGAGCCTAATGTTGGACACACGCTTTAAGCTTGAGCCTAATTTTGGAAAACGCAGTTCAATCTTGGACACAGGGCCTTAGATCTAGAACAAAGTAAGCCTATCTAGATCAAACAGTTCGTGGTAACGAACTGTAAGTAAGGAGCGACCCGGCTCAATGGTAACCGAAACTCTAGAAAACGGGTTTTTGATACAAATAGATACATCAAAAGAATCAGATTTCAATGCTGATTTCAAATATATAACTTTCATCAAGTTTAGTGCCACCCATCAAAACTTATGCGCCTGAGAAAATTTGGCTGATTTTCAAAAAAGGGGGAAAGACCCTCTAAAGTTATAGAACCTTAATGAAAATCACACCATCATATTCAGCGTATCAGAGAACCTTAGTGTAGAGGTTTCAAGCTCCTATCTACAAAAATGTGGAATTTTTCATTTTTTGCCGGAAGAAAGATCACGGATGCGTGTTAATTTGTTGTTTTTTTTTCCAGGGGTGATCGTATCGACCCAGTGGTCCTAGAATATCGTGGGAGGACTCATTGGAACGGAAATTAAAAGTTCTAGTGCCCTTTTTAAGTGACCAAAAAAAATGGAGGGCAACTAGGCCCCCCCACGCTCATTTTTTCCCAAAGTCACCCGATCAAAATTTTGAGATAGCCATTTTGTTCAGCATGGTCGAAAATATGATAACTATGTCTTTTAGGATGACTTAGTCCCCCAAATTCCCCGGGGGGAGGGCTAAAAGTTATGAACTTTACCCAATGTTAACATATTATTGGTTATTGGGAAGTATACAGAAGTTTTCAGGAGGGTTTTTTTCTGGTAGTGGGGGGGGGGGGGGGTCAGGGGTTATGTTGGAGGATCTTTCCATGAAGGAAGTTTTCATGGGGGAGGGGAAATTGCCATGAAGGGGGTGCCGGACTTGCCAGCATTATTTATTGGTTATTGGAGAGTATACAGACATTTTCAGGAAGGATTTTTTTCTGGAGGGGGGGGGGAGGCTGGAGGAGGGGGTTACTCGGGAGAATCTTTCCGTGGAGGATGTTTCTTTGGGGTAAGGGATATTTCTATGAAGGGGGCGCCGAATTTTCAAGCATTATTTAAAAAACGATCAGAAATTAAATTTAAAAAAAAACAAGTTTTTTCAACTGAAAGTAAGAAGCAACATTAGAACTTAAAACGAACAGAAATTATAACGTATATGAGGTGGTTCTCCCCCAAGTCAATACCTCGCTCTTTACGCTACGTTTTTTTTTTTTTAGTGCTTTCAAAAGAGCTATCTATTCTAATTAAACGGCCTTTGTGATTCAGGGGTTTGTGAATTTTTTTTTTTTTAACTTTTAACGTAAAGAGCGTGGTATTGACTAAGGGGAGAACCCCCTCATATACGTAATAACATATACGTAATAAAAAAAACAAGCGATATGGCTCAATAGTAATCGAAACTTTTTAAAACGGAATTTTGATGTCAATAAATGTATCAAAAGAATGGGTTTATGATGCTTGATTCTAAATATATACATTTTATTAAGTTTAAGTATTACTCATCAAAGGCTACGAGCCTGAGAAAATTTACCCGATTTTTTAAAGAGGGGGGAAACATCCCCTACAAGTGAAAGAATTTTAATGAAAATCACAACGTCAAATTCAGCGTATCAGAAAACCCTATTACATCGGTTTCAAGCTCATATCTGCAAAAATCTGCAACTTTGTATTTTTTGCCAGAAGAAAAATATGCGAATATAGAAGTTAGTTACGTAAGTTAATTTGTAAATTACGTCATAACCAAATTTAGAGACATCCATTTAGCAAAAGAAAAGTACTATTTTTATGCAAGTTTTATTTACTTATTCAATGACGGTGAGCCAAAATAAAAGCTGCATTAACTAAAAAACGATCAGAAATTAAATAAAAAAAAAACAAGTTTTTTAAACTGAAAGTAAGGAGCGACATTAAAACTTAAAACGAACAGAAATTATTCCGTATATGAAAGGGGCTGTCCCCTCCTCAACGCCTCGCTCTTTACGCTAAAGCTTGACTCTGTCTCACAACTTTATTTTTGAAACAATAAAAAACTTTAGCGTAAAGAGCGAAGCGTTGAGGAGGGGACAGCCCCTTTCATATACGGAATAATTTCTGTTCGTTTTAAGTTTTAATGTCGCTCCTTACTTTCAGTTTAAAAAACTTGTTTTTTTTAATTTAATCCTATACAGGCTCAATCTTTGACATTTAATGTAAAGCAAGTGTTGTGAAGAAGAATAATGATTTTTAAATTGGCTAGGCTGTAGGGGTAGCTTTTTTCTGAATCTATATGTTGAAAACAAAGTTTTTCAAAATTGTAGCCTGACAATCCGAGATAACCTAGTCCTAATTATCAGTTAATGCTAACCATGTAAACCTATTTACACCATGCCCACGGTCAGACATTTATTGTCTTTGTCTTAAAAGATACTTTAAAAAAAGATATATGGCCAAGGCAATGTCTGACTACTAGGGTTGCTACCCATCTTTTCAACGCTTAAATAGACATTTTATCACTTTCACACACCTTAATTCTCTATAGTGTCCCCCTTTTCAAAGTAAAAAATCACCTTAATTATGCACTTAATGGTTAATCCACGACTAAAAATACCAATTCCAGGGTTGAGCCAGGGCTATCAGCAGGACACTATCCAGGGGAGGGGTACCCAGTTTGGACCCCCACCCCCTCGCCCCTCCAAAAAAAGAATTTCCAACTCGTAAAAAAGTAAGATAAATATATGTCAACAAATTTTGTTGCGCTTTACGAGTTTTTTTTTGTAACCACACCCGGAACAAAACCCTGGATACGGCTTTGATAGCTGGTCCAAAAAAATTTTCAGGGGTCCCAAAGAGTTGAAATAAAAACAATAGAACACCATACCTTTCAGCACTTAGAATGGATATTTCATCAGTTGTATCCAATGCCCTTGACTGCCTCAGTTTTGCCATTTGTACGTGCTTAGCTGCTTCAAGTGCTTCTGGTGAAATACCTTCAAAATGCTCCTTACTTACTGCGTATGTACCCATTGTATTTCCTGAATCCTAGAAAACAGTAGGTGATAATGAAAGAAGTTTATAACGTAGGAGGTTGTTTCCCGAAATAACGTTGGAGGTAGTTTCTCTTATCATAAATTTGCCGATTTAATTTTTAGGTTATGCAGTTCAGACTTTGCTGTTGTTTTGCCGTTGCTGTTTAGACGTTGAAAAATAATTATTATATAATGTAATTTTTTATAACTCGCTTCCTGTTATAACTTATTTTCTCCAAAATCGTACAAAGCGAAAATTGAGCTCAACGTTCGACAATGTCAGAAACCGTTTTTAAAATACAACTTTAACGTAACCTCAATGATGTTTATTTGACTCATACGGTTTCTCGGAGACCTCTTTAATATTCCGAGAAAATCACAGGGACTTTTCTGGGTATATCTGATAGAATTTCCTAATGGATAAGCATAGCAAATTGAAATGAAGTAAATGAGCAAAAACAACACAATTTGATTGCGTCAAATTTGCATCTGCTATCCAATGTTTTCAGACATTAATTGCTCCCATAATTGCTCCCACTCTTCATTCCTAATAGACTATGGGGAGTCAATGTTTTCACTACCTCCTTTTTATAATCCGTTAAGCGTCCAAAGTTTTTCGCAGAAAATCCGTAGATGGCGTTTCGGTAGAATTTTCCACAAGCCACTAGTTGCCACAAAAGTCTCATGGTCCATGTACATGACGGCACAACCCGGCAACTTTTTCTGTCGTAATTTTTCACTGGTACAAGATTGGAATTTCGTCCAGATCCGAAAACTTTTTTCTCTTTTGCAGGCCAGTAAGGTTTTCCAAAATTTTCTTTTTTGTAGCGGTTTCGTCCAGAGCCCTTATAACAAAAAGGACCTATGTCCAATACCACAGACGAAAAAAGTCGCAAATCAAACTGTATCAAAATTTGGGAAACACAACCCGTTGACGTCGAACCAAAAATTAGAATTTGTATAAGAAGTCTGTGGTGATTTTGGACAATATTATAAAGAAACAGTGAATATGACATTTTCAATGGGATCCTGGTTTTTCCATAGACTCCGTAAAAGCGTCTTTTTTTCTTTTTTTTGCCATAGACAGACATCAATTTCCGTAGATATATACGAAAACATCCAGAGAAGTTGAAACAATGTAGACAGTATGTGTCAAGGCCATGCCCAGGATTTTTTTTCGGAGGGGCTTTTACTCATTTTTTTTTTTTGGGGGGGGGAGGATTTACACAAAAAAAAACTCAAAAAGCGTATACAAAATTTGTTTATGTCAATTTTGTTACGTTTTGCGAGTCAGACAAAAATTCCGGGTGGGGGGGGGTGTTGGGGCGGAGGGGGGGGGGGGGGGGGGTCAAACCAACTAAACCCCCCTGGATACGGCTTTGGTATGTGTTTTCAAGATCTCCTCACGCCACCCGCAAGGTTTCCTAAGGTGTTTTCAAACAGGCAAAACCAGTTATCTAAATATGGTTAACTAAACTAATTGATAGATTACCATTATTGTCACCATTCTTGTTCATCAAGAAATACATCTATAATTACACTTAAAAGAATTCTGGGTACTTTCGTATTATCCGGGCCTCTCTAAAAAGTCAAGTTTGGTTAATGCTAATGAAATAAAATAGGATGAATATATAATAGTTTAGAAACAAATTTGGGCTATATATTTGCACATTAGGGGTGGGGGTGGGGGTAAATCATTGCATATATTAAACACCTAACCTAACCTAGGTACCTTCCCCCCTAAAATCCAAAAAAAAAACAGTTTAATATCTTATACGCAATGCAAACCACGCTATCATTGCCTAGTCTACAGCAGTTATCATGTCAAAAACGGGTTTTATCATTGCCTTCTCTATAGTGATTAAGCCGAGAGGCCCGGATAATGCAAAAGTACCGAATTCTGTATCTGAAAGGACCACCCCATCTCGTCCATTATAAACTTTTTTAGTTTGTATGGCCAAACTATATAGAGCTGATGTGGCGGTCTTGCCATAACTTGTAGAGCTTGGATAAGAGATCCGAATAAACGACAGAAAACTAAAAGTCGACTATTACTTTCCCGGAAATCTTAGAAAAGCGATTTAACTTCTTCTGTTTTGTACTGGAGATAGAGATATTTAGGTTTAATGAAACTGGCATCATTATAAATTATAAATTTGTTTTTCGATTGAACGGAGCACAAAATTATTTTTGAAGTTCAGGAAAAGGTAGTCCCAAAACACATTCTAGCATAGACCAAAGCCACTTAGCAATTGACAACTTCGGGAGTTCCCTGTTGTGCTTACCCTATTGACTGAAAACTTTGCCGAAACGGGATGCATATTATTTATGCTATTTATACATTGAGTAGACAGCGCTTTGCTTAACAATTAGTAAGAGATAGCGAGTTTTCTTTATTTAAATTAGCCTCTCGTTAGCTTTTCAAACTGCTGATATATTTAACCAGAATTAGTTTTGGGAATTTCCTGTGGTGTTGGGAAAACTTGCTAATGGGCACTTTGTCTTTAAGACAGTGAGCCAACGCTGTGATTTACAAAATAATTTTAAGGAATTGATTCTCCTTAATCAAAATACACGAAAAGTTTTCCGAAATGAACGGAATAACTGAAGCAAATGTCAGCGCATAAGTCTTTCTGCTCAAGACCCCCCTCCCCTCCAAAGACCCCTGTGTGGCAAAATTTTATCCTAAATAAATTTTATCCTAATTTTATCCTAATTTTGTATTTTTATAATAGGAATCCATTTTGAACTTTGACAAAAGAAATAATTTGTTCGCACGATAAATCCAAACAATGATTGATTTTTTCGCAAAATAAATTTGAACGAATAGGCCTACCCATGTGGAGTAAAAATTGCATAGAGACATGGCCGTATCCGGGGGGGGGTAGGAAGTTTGATCCCCCTCCCCAAAAATTTCTGTCCAACTCGTAAAAACGTAACAAAAATGCACATAAACAAATTTTGATACCTTTTTTTTAATCTTTTTGCACCCCCCCCCCCAGACAAAATCCTGTGTACGGCCCTGCATAGAGATAAATAAAATTTCTCCCTTTAAAACACGTTTTCATCTGAGTCCCCCCCCCTAAAACAAAACCAAATTTCTGGATTGTGCGTATATATCTTTTCATGGTTGTGGAATGCACCGCGACCTAGTAAAGAAAGAACTCTGGCTCATAATGACCAAAAATTAAAAATATGTTTTTAAAAATACAAATAAAAGAGAGAAAACAAAATATATAAAAAGGACACATAAACTTGATGTGCAATGTTAATTCAAAAGCTTAAACCATGGTAAGTGTTACAGGCCATGTGTGCACAAAAGGGCGGGGGCGTTTCTTAAAAATTAGATAATGAGTCTTTAATTACACGGCCTATAAAAGCATAGGTGTAGCTAGGACTAACCATGGGGGGTTTCGTTAATTAGAATAGGCATGGTTAAGTAATGGGGAGGGTATAACGAAACTATGATTTTTAATGATCTAACACGGATCGACGAATCATAACGCGATAAGTATTGCCGAATATGAAGCTACTGATTACATTACGATGTTTGAGAAGTTAGCAGACAAGCTGTTCACAAGGCTGTATCTAAGTTTCAGTGCGGGGCGGGGGGGATTAAAAAAAAACTTTAAAAATGCATCCAAAATTTGATTATGTACGTTTTTGTTACCTTTTTTACGAATCGGAGAAATATTTCGGGGGGGGGGGTCAAACCCGGTATCCCCTTCCCCTAGATATGACCTTGGGATTCTAGTTATTTTTTTACTCAAGGCCATTACCATAGTCTAATCAGGGTCACTACACAGTCGTTATTTTTGCTGTTTTTTTTCTACAGTTCATTAGCTATCTTGGAATGTAGTTGATTGCTATCTTGGAATTGGCTGGCTATCTTGCTATCTTGAGCTATCTTGGAATGTAGTTGATTAAGGTGAATGAAACTTTTAGGAATGTACCCAGAGCCTCAATTGCCCTGTGGGGGTATTTTAAAGAATCTAACTTAATTCAGTGGCGTACATTCACGAAATGATGGGGGGTGTACTCAAAATCTCTGAAAAGGGCAAATTTGGTCCTCTTCGGTTTTTTCAATTAAATAAATAATTAAATATCTATATAAATCCCCCTCGAAGACATTTTTCAAAATCTAGGGGGGAACTATAGAGACAAATGCCCTCTCAGTTCCTAATTGACGCCCCAGCTCTATTCCCTCCATCTCTAAAAGGCATTGGCCTTTGATGACCTTAGATATAAAGAGACTTTCAGCATGAAAGATAAACTTTCAGAAATTAACCTAAAACACAATTGCGGCTCAAAGAAACGGCACGTTGATCAACAAGGAATTTTTTATATATATATATATATATATATATATATATATATATATATATATATATATATATATATATATATATATATATATATATATATATATATATATATATATATATTATATATATATATATATATATATATATATTATATATATATATATATATATATATATATATACATGGGAAGCACTGATGTGTCATCCTTTTTTAACGCTAGTAGGGCACTGGGATACCATAAAGAGCTGTTTAAGGGCTCATTTGAAAGGAAAGCGCTATATCTACGTGCTTTTACAAGTACCAAAACATAACAGATACTTGTTCGTTATCCCTACCACGCTCAAGAAGTGAAGTTAGGTTAATAATAACGAAATATAACAAAATATGATGAAAATATAATACTTTAGAAACAAGATTATGGAAACTACAACAGAGAAGGTACTGGTGCAATATAACGACACTTCTAAAGCATAGCACATATTAAATACGTAACCTAACCTAGGTACCCCCCTCCTAAACCCCAACGCTTTGCACTCCATTTCTCAATAGCGGTCTCTTGAAAATAACCCGTCTGACGGGTTTCGTCTCTCATTAGTATATAGAAGTGTCGTTATTATGCACTAGTACCACAGAGAATTATGGAAAGCAGGCCGCCCAGAACCTATTATATTAAATACCTAACCAACTCTACATATTAAATATCTAATTAAAATATAACTGCAAAATAGTTTATCTCACTGACACTAAGCTAATTATCTCCGAAGGCAGACTGAGAAACCAGTTTTACTCAGATCTAGAACTTGAGTGTGGTCGGGGTAACTAACAAGTACCACATAATATTAAATAAAGTATCCCACTTCTTCACCCCGCGTCTCGAACCTAGATATCAGAAATGAATTTTACCCCCCACCTCTATATATACCAATTCAGGGTATATATTTGCTAATTAGGGGGATGGGGGGAAAGTATAAAATTACCTCTCATTTACATCAGAAATAAAATTCACCCCCATCCCCCTAATGTGCAAATATATACCCTGAATAGGTATATATAGGAATGGAGGGGGGAGGGCAAAATTCACTTCCGACAAAAATGATTATTATATTTGGAAAGAGCATAAAAAAAGGCATCGAGTGGTATGTTTACTTTATTCGTAAGTAAATAATATGAATAACGAAAAATTTACCTCTAAGTATAATCCTCCAGTAATAACTCCCTACATGACACAGTAATCAAGGTTCTTTTGCGAAAAATATGGCCAAAAAACAGTTTAAATTTTTGTTTAGCTTAATCCCTCGTAGCTGGAAGTAAACCAGTAACTGAGATGAAAATGACTGTTCTTGAAAACAATGACACAATCCCAAGACTGCCAAAAATCGTGGCACGTAAAAATACTTGTTCATTCACCGACATATGCGAAACACCCGGTGTGATGCGCAAAGGAAGAGAGGCGTGGGCGATAATGAAAAATTAAAATAGGAAACAAAACAGAGATAAAAGAAAATATTCTTCACTTCTTTATCATTTTTATTAAATCTTTAACAAGCACTGGACTTTTATAAATCCATTTATAAATCCTAATTATTACCTCAAACAAATACAAATAAATTAAATTAAGTAACAATCATCCAACAATTTTTTGTTAGACATGGAAACGTGTACTATAGGGAGCACTCTGAAAAAATTTCAAGGGGGAAGGGACCGAAGTTTGAAAAATATTTTTACCACATAACATCTTTTTTTTCGGAATTTTACAAAATGTTCGTTTTTTGTATAACATTTATTTTCAAGCTTCTAAAATGGAGGCTGAACACCCGGTCGGCCAGAGGAGGAAGGGCCAAGGATTGAAAAAACAGCAATTTTTTTTTTTAATGTTCTAAAATGTTCACTTTTGTATATTTTCTATCTTCTAAATCGAGGATAAAACACCAGGTCTGTCATCTTGGGGGTGCCCTCGGTTATAACAATGAAGTAGCTAGAAGGGCAATAGGGTAAACTCGTTCTCTGGAGCAGCATCTTCAGGGGTGCCATTTAGATAATATAATCATACAATTACACTCATTTCATGTCATATATTTCATAAAAGTTATGCATACTTACGTCGTTAAGAAGGGGGAGGAAAAAAAATGACATTGATTCTAGGGGCTGAAACCATGGGCGCCCATAAGGGGGGAGGGGCAGGAGAGGGCGCCAGCCCCCTCCTGGCTGAATGATGCTGCCTTATTTTTATATTTTTGGTTTGATATTTCTATTATATAGCATTAAGAGTGCCAATTAGACCAGGTAAGCCCCCTCCTAGAATTCAGCTTATGGGCGCCCATGGCTGAAACACCTCCCTGCAAATGTGGGTTGGAACTAACTCCAACCCAGATAACTGAATTGCACATCTGTAAAGAGGATACAGACGCTTACAGACATGGATAAATATATTTTTATTTTTATTTTTTTTGAAGCGCGATAGGGGATAGAGTTTTGTGGATTATCATCCTCCATCAACAAGGACGTATCAAGGATTTTTGTTCGGCGGGGGGGGGGGTGCAAAACACTTTAAAAACGTATCAAATATTTGTTTATATGAACTTGTAACATTTTTACGAGTCAGAAAACACCCTCACCTCCTGGATAATATAGATGTGTTTGGTTAGCACTAATAAAAATCACAATTTTTCTGTGGAAACCGCAAAAAAAATCTGCTATGAGTTTCTATATGATACTGAACCCCACATAAGCATCCTAAGAAAAAAAAAAACTAGCAGAATTTTAAGTAAAATTATTCGCTGGCGCTATTTGGGTTGCATGATGATGCAATATGTAGTCATCGATGTGGTTTTTGCGAGTCTTCGGAAGTATTTACGGGTAATGATTGTACCCAATACATAGATGCGAAAAATGCTTTGTATAATAAAAGGCACACACGGAAATGTTTGCAGAGCAAAAATAAGAAGAGAGGATGTACGCCAAAGTTTAAATGTACTTTTAAGCTAAAGTTTCAACACACCATATATATTGAATGGGTCTAGGCGTTTTCGCCACGAGAAACTCCCCCCCCCACTTTTTTCCCCACGGATAATTATGGATGTTAATTGTAAGGGACAATAAAAGTTATACTCACCTATTTAAGTCAGAGGCATAGATAAAGCGTTGCCATAGAAGAGACATAAGGGTTCAACGTATTAATGTTTACTTATTCTTCCCAGAGGTGTTTCACATGGAAGAGGTGATCGTATAAACTTTGGAGGGGGCTCATTCAGTTGTTAATTGAAGTTCTACTGCCCTTTTTAAGAATCAAAAGTGATTGAAGGGCAACAAACGGCCAACACCACCAAAACTCCAGAGTATGGCAATTCTAAGATAGCCAATCAATTTTCCATGGTCTAGACAGGAGGTTTTGAGCCCATCATCCTTCCAAACCACAACGAAGTGGCGTTTCCTGTTATTTTGTACCACAAAACATCAATTTTTCCCCAAACCGAAGATGTGAAAAACAGGTTTTCGCTGCCTAGTGAGGGATTGCTCCAAGGGCGGATCCAGGATTTTTTTTTCGGGGGGGGGGGGGTTACTAATTTTGAATTTTTCGGGGGAATTTTTGAATTTTTGACTCAGTTTTCGACTAATTTTACTGATTTTTACCTAGGTTTTACTAATTTTCGACTTATTTTCGACTCGGCCAAAGATTTCGGAGGGGGGGGGGGGGCGGGGGGGGGGGGGGGGGGGGGGTTCAAACTGGTTAACCCGCCCCCTGGATACAGCCTTGGATTGCTCACTCCGTGACAAAGATTTAAACTTTAGTTTTTTGAGGTTGAAGGGGCAAAAAAAGGTACCTAGGTTAGGTTATGTTACGTATCTAATATATGCTATGCTTTACCCCCTCCCCCTAATGTGCAAATATACAGCCCAAATTTGTTCATAAACTATTATATTTTCATCCTATTTTGTTTTATTTCATTAGCATTAACAAAACTTCACTTCTCGCGTGTTTATCAGATTTTTAATAAGTACCGTTTTTTGTTTACTGAAAGTAAGGAGCAACATTAAAACTTAAAACGAACAGAAATTATTACGTACATGAAGGGTGTTGCCTCCTCTTCAACACCTCGGTCTTTACGCTGAAGTTTTTTAATACTTTAAAAAGCTACTTATTGTTCTAACTAAACGACCCTTGTGTTTCAGGAGTCGTTCTTAAAGAAGTGGGACAAAACTCAAAATTTAACGTAAAGAGCGAGGTGTTGAGGAGGAGACAATCCCCTTCATATACGTAGTAATTTCTGTTCGTTTTAAGTTTTAATGTTGCTCCTTACTTTCAGCTGAAAAAACTTGTTTTTTTGTTTAATTTCCGATCTTTTTAAAATAATCCCAGGAAATCTGGCCCCATCTCTACGGAGAAATACCCTTCCCACGAAATTATCTTCTACACAATTCAATCCCGGTGTAAATTTACATAGGACAATTACCCTTAACAACTCCACGCGTAGAATTGAGACGGAAAAAAGAAAGCAAGACACATAAAAAAAAAATTGTATACAAATTCTTGAAAATTCCCCCAGTGTATAATTTCCCCTGACAAGTTCACCCCTTGGAAACTTCCCTCCCCATGGAAAATTCAACCGTAGAAGAAAAACCCGGCAGAAATTTCGCCCCCCGCCACCCTAAAATGTATGCATACTTCCCAATAACAAATACAATGCGTAAACGAGGGGTAAATTTTATAACCTAAAGACCTTTCCCTGGGGGCTGTGGGGGGGGTTCATGTTGTATCCAAATGCATAATTATTGGCCCTTTCAACTATGATAAACAAAATGGCCGTCTCAAAATTTTGATCGGACGATTGTGGGGGAAAAGGGGAGGGGGAGGGGGACTATTTACCTTTCAATAAAAGATTGAATGACTGTTAGGGGGTGATTTCCACTTTTTTCGAAAATGAGGCATATTTATGGCACCTTCCCGATGAGTAAAGAGCAATGTTGAAATTAAAAACAAACAAAAGTTATTGCTTCACAGTTTGCACAAGAATGTCTACAAAACTAGCTTATAGAAGTAGATTCATGATATTTGCCCAATATCTTAAGGATTTCAAAACTAGCGCTTTACTGAAAACTGAGCTTCATTGAACTTTTTTTAGAGAATTATAATTGTATACTATAAGTCAATTTCCTGGCCGGTGATTATTGAGTCTTATTAATTGACCTCCTGTTTTCCACTGGCTATTTATGGAATTTTCAGCTCATGCCATTTTTTAAGGCCAGTTTTGTGTTTTCACTCAAACACTAATTTTGATAATTCTGCATTTTTAATATTTTACATTTTTAATATCGTACCTATATTTTATAATTCTACTATTGGAAAACATCACGAGTCAGTTTCTTTAAGCTGGTTTTGTAGATATTTCTTGTGTTATCTACGAAACAACAATCTTGGCGACGGGTTGTGGAAGCTAGAAAGAAGCCAATTTGTTCATTTATATTGCCAATTTCTGTCCCGATGTCCTCAATAGCACAGCGTGGTTAAACCTTAAAGGGCTCGGCACACCAAAGTATAATCACCTACGGAACATGTACTGACAAACCTCTCCAAAAGTGACCCCGTGTACCTCAGCGCCTCTAGACGCAAAACGTTGTAATACTTAATCGCTCCGAGCCAAAGTACTTTGCTCCGGCCAATAATTATGCTAGAGCATGATTCAGGCGACGAGTGACCGGGATGAATGTGTAACTACGGTTTTTAGTTGCCAGGTTCACATAGGTATACAAAGGGTCGCTTTTTTGTGTGGAGAGGATAGGTTTTGTCAGTACTTGTTCTAGGTGATTATACTTTGCGGCGCACTTAGCTGATTCCGGGAACCAATTTCAGCATCAATGGACAAACAATAGCGGTAAGAAAAATTTGTTGAAAGAAAAAATTTATTGCGCAAAACTTTCAAAACAAAGAATCATGGATACAAATAGTCAACTGGAGTTTGACTCCAGTTGACAGCTTAGTTCTCAGCTCAGTAGCGGGGTCTTTCACCACTGAAATCTCTGGCTGACTATTTATTTGTATCCCTATTTTTTTTGGTTATGATCATGATGAAAGTTGGCGCTGATTTTATAAATCAGCGCCGAAAACTATAAAAATTTTCAAGCTCAAATCGACGCCAATTTCTTTTCAAATCGGCGCTGATTTGGAAATCAGTTCCCGAAATCAGCTACGTTTGCCCAGCCCTTAAGGGCAAATTGCTGATATTCGGACGAGATTTCTCGTCTAGCTAATCGTGTTTGCTATGTGCTTTTCAATCTCGTCCCTGGGTGCCACCGCCATGGATTTATCCATGTTTACATATTTTTTTTTTTACCCGTACCGTGGATGTTTGAAATGCCGTGGATTGACATGGATATCTTATTAAAAAAACATAGATTTTACCTGAAAGCATGGATTTACCAAGGAATCACGAGTTTCAATTTTTTATGTCATTTTTTTCATACCTTTAAATTTAAGTTCAAAAATGGCTAAAATAGCCAAAAAAAATCAAAATTTCTGTCTGGGCTCTATTGTCGAAATGGGTTAACATGAGATAGCAAATGGCCTCGCCCGCGCATCAAAGAATTCAAAAAGTTTCAGCGTAAATTTAAATGTGATTTCAAACCGCAAATCTGCAATGCCTAAACACCAAGACAAGAAATTTGTCCCTGCTAAGGTCGATTGGAAATCTCCTGTATAGTATATCCATGCTTGTTTAACATTATCCTCTTTGTCCTTTGCAGAAGAGACACTAAAAAAATGGAAGACAATTTAAGGGATTAAGAAAAAGCTTTCAGAACACATTGTTCAGTTAGTATGAAAGTAATAGATCACTTGATGCATTTTCTTATGGCCTTTTATATTTCTATAATGATTTGAACGTCGGACGCGTTGAATAATTCCACACACCTGGCTTCTGACAGGACACAGAATCTTGCATCATTGGAAAAAAAAAATCATTGTTTCGGTGATAAGAGTATCTTATGAAACGAGGATCGAACTGACGACAGGTAACACAAAGGTAAAATTTTTGTCCTTTTGCCAATACGCTTGCTTGCCATGGATTTTTATTCGACCTGGTGGAAACCTGATCGCGTAGTTACCAATGAATAATGAATAGCATGATTCAAATACAGATTAATTTCTAAAAACAAGTTGTTATTACGGAATTAAAGAGCAAACTTGAAAATTAAAAGCGAACAAAAAATTTTGCTTTGGGTATTACGTAAGATATCTAAAAAATAGCTTACGGAAACTGAATCATGATGTTTTTCAAACGCTTTACTGAAAACACAAAACAGTCCTAGGAAACAGCGTGTTATCTATAATCAGAAAATGCCATGAGTAGCCTGCAGAAGATAAAAGACTGATTTATAGGTCTCTAAATAGTCTTTCTCCGGCTATGCTATAGATATATTTTAGTATACAATAACAATTCTCTAAAAAACTCAAGCAAGCTCTGTTTTGAGTAAAGCGATAATTTTTAGAACTCTAAAGGTATTTGAAAATATGACAAGTCAGTTTATTTAGGTTATTTTGTAGATCTTGAACTAACTTATCTTGAAGACTGTGCTTTTATTTTCAGAACCTCGACGACAAATAAATATGAAATCATTATAATAACCAAGATGACTGGAAAAAAAATAATGAAAATAAACTGGATATTTAATATATAATGATATTGATTCCAGGAAACTAGGCAATTCAAAATTTTATTTCACTGTAATTTCTCTTTTTATTGCTCAACGTTGTAAATATAAAAATACTTGTAATATATTTCGTTTTCAGTAAAGCGCAAATGACACAACAAGCTTTAGACTACTGCGGTTAGGGAAGGCAGAAAGGGCAGTAGCCAAACTCCTGTTTGCAGTAATTTTTGTTCGTCTAAAGTTTGACTTGAGCAATCAATTAAGTTTTTACTCGTTTTGAGATTTATTTATTCATCTACATTAGTACGTGTTATTTCTTTGTTTTCTATTATGGATTAATTTAATTTCTGTTCGTTATGGATTTTGTTTGTTCTTTAATACTAATTTCTGGCCGTTTTGAGCTTGAATTATTATGGGATATTTTTGCAGGTCTTAAGTTTAAAATGGCTCTTTACTTTTCTTTGAAAAACTTATTTTTCGAAAAGTTTCTTATAATTAAATTCTATTCTTTTTCGATTGCCAAAGCTTTGTTTTTGGTTAATATAATGAATATTTCTCCAGTTTTTCATGTCTATGACGTAAGAATTAAAATATCCGATTCTAATTTAATAGTTCTGATTAACGGCTT
>CM051258.1:9611842-9734342 GCA_027921565.1 Artemia sinica | reverse complement strand
TATATATATATATGTATATATATCGAAGAGCGGATGAAGATTTGCTAGATGTTTTCCAGAGAAATTGCTTAAGGATTGTTCTGGGTACCCGGCTGACTGACCGTATTTAAAACAATAGGCTATACGAAAAATGTGGTTCAATACCGCTCTCTATGGCTATTAAATAAAAAAAACAAGTTTTTTTAACTGAAAGTAAGGAACGACGTTAAAACTTAAAACGAACAGAAATTATTCCGTATATGAAGGGGGCTGTCCCCTCCTCAACGCCTCGCTCTTTACGCTAAAGTTTTTTTATTGTTTAAAAAAATAGAGTTGTGAGAAAGTCAAACTTTAGCGTAAAGAGCGAGGCGTTGAGGAGGGGACAGCCCCCTTCATATACGGAATAATTTCTGTTCGTTTTAAATTTTAACGTCGTTCCTTACTTTCAGTTAAAAAAACTTGTTTTTTTATTTAATTTTTGAACGTTTTTGAATTAATGCAGGTTTTGATTTTGGCTCACCGTACATGAATAATTAAAACAAAATTTGCATATTATATTTGGTTAAATGGCTTTCTCGAAACTTGTTTAATTTTATTTACGAACGTTTTTATTAGTAATAAATATACGTAACTTAGAATTAACTTACGTAACGAACTTCTATATTCATAAATTTTTAACACGTATATTAGGGGGTTCGCCCCCTAGTCAATACCCTGCTCTTTAAACTATAGTTCGAATTTTTTTTCCAGTTCTTTAAAAATGACCTCTTAATCACAATCAGTTGATCAGTTGAAAAACTTGTTTTTTTTTATTTAATTCCTGATCTTTTTCTTTAATAATGCTGGGAAATCCGGCGCCCCCTTCATAGAAATGTCCCTTCCCCCATGAAAACTTCCTTCATGGAAAGATCCTTCCATATAGCCCCCGACCCTCTCCTTCCCCCACCTACCAGAAAAAATCTCCTCTGAAAAAGTCTGTATACTTCCCAATAACCAATACTATATGTTAACATTGAGTAAAGTTCATAACTTTCAGCCCTCTCCCTGGGGACTTTGGGGGATCAAGTCATCCTAAAAGACATTTTTATCATATTTTCGACCATGCTGAACAAAATGGCTATCTCAAAATTTTGATCGGGTGACTTTGGGAAAAAAATGAGCGTGGGGGGGGGCCTAGTTGCCCTCCATTTTTTTTGGTCACTTAAAAAGGGCACTAGAACTTTTAATTTCCGTTCCAATGAGCCCTCCCACGATATTCTAGGACCACTGGGTCGATACGATCACCCCTGGAAAAAAAAACAACAAATTAACACCATCCGTGATCTTTCTTCCGGCAAAAAATGAAAAATTCCACATTTTTGTAGATAGGAGCTTGAAACCTCTACACTAGGGTTCTCTGATACGCTGAATATGATGGTGTGATTTTCATTAAGGTTCTATAACTTTTAGGGGGTCTTTCCCCCTTTTTTTGAAAATCAGCCAAATTTTCTCAGGCGCGTAACTTTTGATGGGTAGCTCTAAACTTGATGAAAGTTATATATTTGAAATCAGCATTGAAATCTGATTCTTTTGATATATCTATTGGTATCAAAAACCCGTTTTCTAGAGTTTCGGTTACCATTGAGCCGGGTCGCTCCTTACTTACAGTTCGTTACCACGAACTGTTTGATAATGAAAGAAAGGTTTAGGTGGTTAGGGCACGTTGTACGGATGAAGGATGACAGATTGCCGAAGATTGTTCTTTTCGGCCAACCATCTAGGGCTAAACGGAAAGCAGGTCGTCCCCATCTGGGGTGGGAGGACGTCATAAAGAAAGATATAAAGGAAATGGGAACTTCGTGGGCGGGTGTAAAAAGGGAGGCTTTGAATAGATTGGGGTGGAGGAGGATCGTGCGTAGCTGTGTTGGCCTCAGGCGGCTTGGTGCTGCGGTGAGTTGTTAGTAGTAGTAGTATATATATATACATATATACTATAATTTATATACTGTGCCCTGGGAGCAGTAGTGGGTTTTGTCAACCCTGAATTCATAATTATTTGGCCTTTGGACTATTTTCACAAAATATCCCAAACTTTTGATCGGATGTATTTGGGGAAAAAGGGCGTTGGGAGGGGGACTGGTTGCCCCACGATCACTATTGACTCTTAAAGGAGCTAGAACTTACGATTTCCAATCGAATGCGCCTTCTCAAAAGTATATACGACCACTCCTTCCATAAAAACCTTACCCCAGGCTGTGGGGGGGGGGTCAAACCTTGAGGGTTGAAACACGGAGTTGGACTATTTTGAACAAAATGACAATCTCAAAATTTTGATCGGATGCATTTGGGGAAAAGGGCGTGGAGGGGGGGTGAAGGGTTGACCTCTGATCACTTTTGACTATTAAAACGGGCGCTAGAACTTTCACTTTCCAATCGAATGAGCCCCTTCTAAAGTTTAAACAACCACCCCTTCTATAAAAACCTTATATGTTAATAATGGGCAACAAGCATTACTTACAACCCTTACTCTGGGAGCTGGGGAGGGGGGGGGGTTAACCCCAAAGACATAGTTATTTGATCTTTGGACTATTTTGAACAGAGTGGCTATCTCAAAATTGTGATTGAATTGGGGAAATACATGGGGAAAGGCATAGGAGGGGGCTAGCTGCCCTCTGATCACTTTTGACTCTTAGGGAACTAGAACTTCCAATTTCCGATTGATTGAGCCCCCTCTGAGGTTTATTTGACCCTCCCCCCTTATTTATTTTAAGTGCCCCTGGGAAAATATTAATAAATTAATAATAAAACACTGATTACAATTAATAATATGGCATTCCCGTATCAGAGGCAATGACATAGCGCTGCCTCTGATACGTTTACGTCTCGAGGAGTGATCTCTAAATCAGGAGGGTTACAAAAATAAATTTGTGATATTATCAGCCAATTGACCATGTCAGAATTGAAGTCTATAGGCTTTTGGCGCTCTTCAAGCCAAAACTATTGTTTTGGCCGCAAAATTACAAAAATTGACACAAATGGCTTTTAAAAGGTTTAGGGGGCGGTGGCCTTGGTCTTCTTGGAGGTACTTTTCGTTCGTTTTAAGTTTGGCTTGATTATTTCTTCCAATCTTTATTCGTTTCTGAATTCATTTATTCATCTATAGGACTATCTGATCTCTTTATGTTTGACCTTGTTTGACCTGTTTATCTATTTTAATTTCTGTTAGTTTTCGGTTCCATTCAGTAATTAACAGTAATTTCTGTTCTATTTAAGTTTGAATTATTACAGGACTTACATTGCTACTCATCTTAGCTCTTCATATGATACTGCACTTTTTTGAAAAACTTCCTTTTTCGACTATTCTTTAAAACTAAACAATAGTAAAGTTCGATTTAAATTGTTAATATTATGTTCATTTCAGTACTAATTCTAAATTTTTGGCATTTTCTTCGCTCCATCATAAAAAAACGTCAAAAACTAAAACCTTGATGCGTCTTGAAATTGGGCTTCTCGAAGAATGTTCTAGTTCCAATTTTACCAAAAGAATACATTTGCTTAGAACCCCCCTCATATAAAAAACATTGTTTTTATTTAAATTTCAACTATTTTGGCGTTTTCTTTTAGCACTCGTGAAGCCTTGCCCAGGACATTACCGTGTAATATCTTTGAGCGCAGGGGGTCATTCGTTAAAACGATGAAAACAAGTGCCTTATACCCTTTTAACAAGGCAAAGCCCCAACTTATTGAAATCAAAGTCATGTACGGAAATTCAATTCCCATGATTGTAAGGGCCCTAAGTATTCCTTGGTACAGTATCCACTACAAAACCCCCATTTCAAAAATTTAGAGAACTTTTACCTGTTTTGACTCATCATCATTCAGGGATTATCGTTCCAGGGTATCATTTACTTCGTAGTAGGACATTTCTTTTTCAAAACAAAATAAGCACATGTTTCAAAACAGATTATGTTTCGTATCTGGTGATTGATTTCCAGTAAAATTGCTTTATAATTTTTTTTTTATTTTTGCTAGATGATTACAAATCTGAGGCCAATTTTGAAATGTAAACGCCCAAGTCGAAAACACGCGTTGTAAATATTTTTAAAATGATTGTCAGTCTCACGTCTTACTGAAACCTATGCGCCGACTAGCATTTTGAATGACAGAAGGAACAAAAGTTGAGTCTTAGGCCGTGTATACCTTTCAAGTTGAGTCAATCAGGGATTAGTTAACGAATGGTTCAATAGTTCAGAAGGCTTCCAACGGTTCAAAATTATCTTATTTAATGAATGGTTCAACAAAAAATTTCGTATATACTGGCTAACTTTGTCGTTAGGGTTTGAAAGGAACCATATTATTCTTAATAAGTTTTTACCTAAAAATGTCAAAACTAGGTTTCAATCTTTGGAGGTTTATTTGTATGGATAAAATACGGAATATTAAATTCAAATCAAACAATTTGTTCAATACAAATCATGATAATAACTTAAAAATTAGTGTTGAGGTTAAATAATCACCTACTCCCCCTCTAATTTCAAAGAAAGGATTCATTTCGGGGGAGGGGTGGTGGTGGTGGCTAAACTTCATGAAAGTCCCCAAAACAGGCCATTTGTGTGGGAAACAACAGAAATTTTGTGTGGGAAACAACAGATCGTAAAGTTTTTAAGGTATGAGGGGGAAAATGGACCCGTGAAACCCCAATCCTAGGTAGGTGGCTAGAAAACGCAGTTATTCCTTAAAAATATATGCGTGAAGTCCACCATCTGATGCTAGATATTACACGAGATAATATAGAAATTTGTCCTCAAAATTGACCTTTCTCTTCTTATTAGGGGATGAAATAATTATTTACTAAATTATAAAATTATTCACAATAATTATTCAAATAATTGACCGATGCTTTATTTTCATGGGGTGTTCAAGTCTGAACCCAAAATTTAGGGCTCAATCCTGACTCTGAATTCAGTAGAGACTCTTTTCAAAGCATCAAAGTCGAACATACCTTAAGAACTGGGGCTCCCTTTCCTAACTTTTTCTTTCCGAGTGTTCCAGGTTTGAAAGAGTCATTTTGATCTTCAGATTTTCTCTTTTTAATAGGTGCCATGATTCTGTAGAAAAAAGATTAAATATCAGACAATATCAAAACAATATCGAAAGCAAAACGTCGAAGAATGTAGGGCCAAAGACCAAAGAAAGCAGAACCAAAGAAAGTAGGAGTTGTTTCTAACCAGAATTTACCGAATTAAACCAAGCATACTCTAAATAAATATCGTTATTTAAATAAATACAATTTTTTTAATTGAATTTATCAACCTTACTAATTACTAGCTCACCCGTCGCTTAATGCGGAGATGTCAAAAGAAAGGAAATTCAAGAAAAATTCCCCCTTGTTCAAAACTCCCCCTGCAAGGAAAATCCCTCACCGGGAATTCCTCCCGAAATATTTTCCCCCTTCCCTACGTAAAAATTCCCCTGCGTATTCATAACGGTCACATTTTTAAATTCAAAAAGTATTTAAAATTTTAAATTATTATCCTTTCACAGTTAGTTCGACACGGCTTCCTTCAATTTAGTGCTTGTTTTGCTTTTATTTTGTCGCCGGTGCATTTAACCGTATTTTTTTTTCCCTCTTTATTGACTTTTGAGCACTGATGACGGTCGAGCAGAGGTTTCGACCCAAACATCTGCATATTTTTCTTTCTTGTTTTTTTCATCGGCTAGAATGACCCTCGTTTTTCCTTCTTTACAATTCTCTTATTTTTCATTTTGTCATGCATAGCCATCCGTTCATAAAGAACGTGCACAGCTGTGTTGGGCTTAGGCGCCTTGGTGCTGCAGCGAGTTGTTAGTAGTAGTAGTCGTTTTGTATGTTAGCCGGTGTTTACTCTTCCCCCGGAACATACCCCCCCCCCTGGAAAATAAGGCTTTCCAAATTTGAGAATTTTATTTTTTTTAATTTCCGTAGGGGGAAGGAATTTTGGTACTTGTGTATTATACGCCGCTTGTGTATTCCACAGGATGTATTTTCGGGGGGAGGTTATTTTTTTTCGGAGGGAGGGAGGGAGGGAGGGGGTAAACGCCTAGAACCGTTTTGTATGTCCACTAATGAAGAAAATAAAAATATTTCTTTACCGAAAATGAAAATTATAACGCATTTTAACAGAACACAACAACTTCGACAAACCTCATATTAAAAAAATTACCCCCCCCCCAAACCCATGCCCTCTAAGTTCTCTGAGAAGTAAAACAATGAAACATCGATGCTATTTTACCATAGCTTACTTAATGTCAAGACATGTCTTAGCCATTTCGGTTTCTTTTGGAGAATATTTGTGTTTCATTAAGTAAATATTACTTTAAAAATTTAAGTTAATATTGGTTCAACATACAACAATTTCCACTCTATCAGTACCAGATAAACTAAGTTGGCAGAACAAGAACGAGCAAATTCGTGGGAAAATCCTAACATGATGTAATTCCAATGCTATTCCAAAAAACAGATTTTAAAATCAAAAGTTTCTAAAATCGAATTGATCTAAGTTATAAATGCATAAATGAAAAAAGTCAAGGAAAACAAGTTAGAAGATCAGGTTATCTACCCAATTTGTTTTGTGCCTCTCGTTTTCACTTATATCCATAGATTCTCAAAAGAAAAAAATATATATATTTTCTAATTTTTAGTCCATTTTAAATAGAAGGTTTGCGAAAAAAATTACGGTACTTATGTCTTATAGCCACCAGGCTTAAGAAGTGAAGTTAGTTTAATCATAATGAAACAGTTCTTACGGTACTGGGGCATTATATGCTACACATCGCTATATACTGTATCAAGGAAACCAGACACGAAACCCGTCAAACCACTATTTGCAAGAGACCGCTATAGATAAATGATTGCAAAACCGTGGTTTCTCAATAAGTTTACACTATTTAAACGATTGTTTTTTGGGGTTTAGGGGGGGAGGTACCTAGGTTAAGTTACGTAAATAATGTATGCTATGCTTTATCCCCCCCCTCCCCCTAAAGTGCAAATATATAGCCCAAATTTGTTTCTAAACTATTATATTTTCATCCTATTTTATTACTTTTCATTAGCATTAACCAAAGTTCCTTGATACAGTATATAGCGGTGTGTAGCATATAATGCACCGGTACCGTTCTTACTTTATGATATGCAGAATAATTGTAGCCAACACATTTGCATGCAGACCCACTGAACTTTACTCCCTTCCTCCCTATTATGTAAATATATAGCCCCAATTATACATTTTCCAGCTATTCTGGCAATGCGTCTCTCTTCTTTCAACTCGTGTACCTGTAAATTGAATCGACTGTGACGACAGTTGATTCTATGAGGAACAAGAGGTATGATATTGTTTTCACTAGTCTTCAATTTTTCAATTACCAGTGGATTAGAACTCTTAACCTGCTGTTTTTGGACGTGAAGTTGTTCTACAGTAGCTGTTGCTGTTGTGGTTGGGATTCACTTCTGTGGCAAATGTCGTTCATTGGTGATTCTATGAGAAACAAGAGGTATGATATTGTTTTCACTAGTCCTCAATTTTCCAATTGCCAGAGCAACAGAACTCTTAACCTGCTGTTTTTGGACGTGAAGTTGTTCTACAGTAGCTGTTGCTGTTGTGGTTGGGATTCACTTCTGTGGCAAATGTCGTTCATTGGTGATTGTAAGAGGACCAAGAAGTTTGGCATTGTTTTTACTAGTCCTCAATTTTTTAATTGCCGGAACAACAGAACTCATAACCTGCAGTTTTTGGACGTGAAGTTATGCTACAGTAGCTCTTGCTGCAGTGGCGTGGATTAACTGCTGTGACAATATGTTGTTCATTGGTGATGGTATGACTAACAAGAAGTTTGATATTGTTTTCTCTAGTCCTCATTTTTCAATTGCCAGGAAAACGGAACTCTTAACCTGCTGTTTTTGGACCTGAAGTTTGTGCTGCAGTAGCTCTTGGTGCAGTGGCGTTGATTCATTGCTGCGGCAATATGTCGTTCATTGGTGATGGTATAAGGAACTACTACTACTACTAACAACCCACCGCAGCACCAAGCCGTCTGAGGCTAACACAGCTACGCAGGCTCCTCCTCCGTCCCAATCTATTCAAAGCCTCCCTCTTTACACTCTTCCAGGAAGTTCCCATTTAACTTAAATTCTTCTTTATGACATCCTCCCACCCTAGGCAAGGATGACCTGCTTTCCGTTTAGCCCTAGCCGGTTGGCCGAAAAGGACAATCTTTGGCAATCTGTCATCTTTCATCCGCAGAACGTGCCCTAGCCATCTCAACCTTTCTTTTACTATAGCCCTAGAAAGCGGGATTGAAGTACATTTTTCGTACAGTGTACTGTTTGAAATACGGTAAGTCAGCCGGGGACCCAGAACAATCCGTAGGAAATTTCTCTGGAAAACATCTAGCAAATCTTCATCCCCTTTTCGTAGCACCTATGTTTCAGAGCCATATTTGACCAGCGTCATCACTGTAGCTTCCAATATTCTAACCTTGGTTTGCAGGCTTATCTTCTTGTTCTCCCATAAACATAAACAGTAATTTCTTAAATAAGATATCGGTATTGGAAGGTATGCTGCTGAATAATGATTTAATGTGTATTCGGGAACATTTCCTACACGTCCTAGTCTTAGATTATTGGATACAAGTAGAGACTTTCGTACTTTTTCCGTTCCCGCAAAGCGTGTTCATTTCCGAGGTCGTCCGTCTGGAGGCCTGGCAACTTTAGTTTCAGTGAGTATTCAATCAAGTATGCTGCTGAATAATGATTTAATGTGTATTCAGGAACATTTCTTACACGTCCTAGTCTTAGTTTATTGGATACAAGTAGAGACTTTCGTACTTTTTCCGTTCCCGCAAAGCGTGTTCATTTCCGAGGTCGTCCGTCTGGAGGCCTGGCAACTTTAGTCTCAGTGAGTATTCAATCAAGTTTGATTAGTTCTAGTGATACTTTTCTAGCAGTGAGAATAGGGTTTAGCGTAGTAATAAATGTGTATTTGCCCACTAATTATAAAAATGATGAATCGGAACGATTACTTATACGAGTCTGTGAGAAATTGCATGCATATATTAGACAAGTTCAAAAACATAATATCCCGTGTGTTGTTGTTGGGGACTTCAATTGTGATATTAGTTTTTCTGAATCTGCAGTATCTAAATGGTATCTAATTAACAATTATCAGACCACCTTCCCATAACAGCGTCTTCTAAACTAGACTTAACATATACACCAATGAACCAAGATACACCCAAGCCTAAGTGGCTTTCAAAAAAATGGAGGCCTTTGAAGCCTCCCTCTTTACAACCTCCCAAATACTTTCCATTTTCTTTCGATCATTCCTTACAACATCCTCCCACCCCATCCAGGAGAGACCTGCTTTTCATTTGGCTCAAGGACTATCTTTGGCAATCTGTCATCCTTCATTCGCGGTGCGTGTCCTAGCCATCTCAACGTTTCTCTCACTATAGCCCTAGATAGTGGGATCAAACCATATTTTGTGTGCATCTTACTGTTTGAGATAAGGTCAGTCATTTGGGTGCCCAAAATAATCCATAGGCAATTTTTCTGGAAAACTTCAGGCAAATCCTCCTCCATCTTTTGGAGCGCCCACACTTCAACACCATACTTGACTACTGTCATCACTAAAGCTTCCAATATTCTAATCTCGGTTTGCAGATCTATCTTCCTATTCTTCCAAACATTTTTCAACTGTGAAAAAACACTCTGGGCCTTGGCTATTCTACTTTTAAGATCTTCACTGCACTCACCATCGTTACTAATAATACTACCTAGGTAAGGGAAGCTGTCCATTTGATTGATCTTCTCGTTATCCAACATCACCTCTTTACCTTTACTTATTCCTAGTCTTAGCAACTTAGTTTTCTGAACATTAATTTTCAGACTTATTATTCTTGCACCCTGAACTCTCGAAACCTCTAACAATTCATTTATTTTGCGAACACTTTCATCTAGGATGCTTAAATCATCAGCATAATCAAATTTCAGGAAAGTTTTACTTCCCCATTTGATTCCGTATTCTCCCATTGCCATTGCTGTGCTGCTTAGGACAAAGTCCATCAAAATGATTCATTTAAATGGGGATAGAACACAACCCTGCTTGACTCCTGATTTAATACAAAACCAGCTACTAACATTATTTCCTACCTTAACTACAGGAACGTTATTCTCATCCAAGCACTAATAACTTTAATGTATTTATCTGGTATACCATACGATGATCTGGGGGGAATCCAATTCCTGTTTCTAAAATTATGCAAATTTTCATGTGCTAATGGCTTTTAATGAGTAACTTTGAAATTGATATTGAAATTTGCATATTCAGAATCACCAAAAACAATAGATTTTGGTGTTGCATATGTTGTAATTGGAACTTTTAGTTTCTATTGACATGGGTCGGTCTTCACTAACAGTTTGCTACTGCGAGCTGTTTGAACCAAGAGTCTTAGACGTAAAGGGGGTTGCAACACCCTACTTCAACCCCCTTTTCTTACATTCAGGTTTAATACTCGTAAAAGAATACTTCGAGAATGATATTTTACCCCTGTAACAATTCATCCCTCTAATATTAATTCCAACTGTGGGCTTGAAATACCAAAATCCTTTACAAGGTCATCATTTCAACAGTTTTAAAGCAAGTTTTTCAAACAAAATCCCCCTCCCTTCCCCCGGATACAATACATTAAACACTGTATATGAATGAGAAGTCAGATATATTAGCATTTATACTTGGTAAAAACAAAACTCCTGGGAGTGCCTACCCTCCCCCCACCCCAAGAAAATTCCTGGTGAACCTGATGATGTCCCGTCTCACCTTTTCACCTCTGTGTTGGTAGCTATGTAAATGTAATTCTTTATGGTAAATGAAAGAGATTGTTGCAATGAGAGGGTACCTATCATCCCCCCCCCCCAGTAGTAATATTAACAACGCAGACAAAAAATATCCCTGGGAATCAAAATACTTTTTGAAGCTTTGGACACTCTCTATGGTATCTATGCATCCACAAATATCTACTGGCCCTGCTGTATAATGGCTGATGCACAATTATATATCATTCTTCATAATTTTATCAGGCCTAAAAACAACACACTTAGCTAAATTAGGCATTAGAAGATGTGTTTATATTAAGCGAATTATTTTTTTTGGTGGATGGGGGGTACGTGCATCTTTAGAAATGAATGTATCAGCCTAAGGTATTACTGTCTCTTGAACTGGAAAGATCAGTAAACATACACACATATATGTACTTTGAAGCCAGTGGTCATATGGACAAAAAAACAGTACTTAACAAAATTAAGTCATTGGCTTCTGTGCTTCCACGCCGTTCTCTATAAAATACCCTAAAGCAATAGTAAGGTCTCTCAGAGTAGACTTCAAAATATTTGGCAGCAGCAATACCCTCGACAAAAATTATCCCTTAATCTCACAAACCTTTGGCATCAACTAAAAAAATCCTCCAGCCCATCCCTAACCTTCAAATAGAGGGGGCAAGGAAACATTCTTCCCAAGCCATACCCATCATAAAATTGGCATTATCTCGTATGCAGTGGTAGGCAATTTGCCTGTGCCTGTAGCCAACACTTAAAGGTCCTCCATGGTAGGTTTAGTTTCAAATAAAACGCATCTACTATCCATATATTTCTTTAATCTCACTATGAAGATACAGGCTACTAGGTTTCTCCAGACCAGTTAACTAAATCTGGTTTTCTCGGTCCCGAAGGCGCGATGCAAACTTACCAATGAAATCTTCAAGTTTACCGTGAGGACCCTGAGCCTCATTCCATACCCACAAGGACCAGCATTATTCCATAAGGATTTGACCTATTGTGGCCAAACTGCCTTTTTAAAAGGCCTCAACATGTCTGAATAGGCTGCCTTTGTCAAACAGTCATCCTACAAACGTGTAATCTGTTGCCAAGGCTTAACTGCTTAAACCTCATATGGCACAGATCTGGTAAGGCTAAATCACCTTTAAAGAGCAAACAACTAAATTGTTTTGTAGGCCTAAATCTCTTTTAAAAATACACAAACTGCAGGGATTCCAGTTGTTTAACCACAACTTGTAACTATAATAAGCCACAGACAGGACTTTCGTCATAAATAAATATTTGTAAATCTGCTCTTTTTAATTCCCAAGATGCACTTTTGTTGAAGTAAGCACTTGCAGCTGCCTTACTCCATTAAATCCTCAATTCACATATAGCATTGCGATAAATTTGAATCAATTGACGATCCCAGAATTTTCACTTAATAGCTTTTTGGCAAAATTTGGGCTAAAATTGGCGTTTTAGGCCACATCATGTCATAAAAAGCTACTCTTTTCAGCACAGTCTTTTCTAGTAATTAAAAAAGGTCAGTAGAACCCGTAGCTTTCTTTCTTATGAGTCTTCTTCTGATATCCTAGAGCCAATGGTTCTATATGGTCACCCTCAAAAAAAAAAAACAAAGAACAGAAAAACAAACAAATAAACACTCATCCACAACCATCCTTCTCCTAAAAAACAGAAGAAAAATCGAGTTTTGCAGATAAGGGCTTAAAACCTTTAGAACAGAGTTCTCTTATATGCCAAATACAATGATGTAGTTTTCATCAAAATCACTTGCCTTTTTTAGGTTATTTTCCCCATTTCCAAAGATTGGACATACTTTTTCAGGCACATAATTTTTGGTGGGTAAATGTAGACTTGACGAATTTTATATATTTAGAATCGATGTAAGAAAAAAAATTCTTTTAGTGCATATAATGTTATCAAAATTCCTTTTTAAAGAGTTCTAATTACTACAAGCATGACTTGTTCCTTACTTACAGTTTGTTACACCAACTATGTGATAAAAAAAAACAATATTCCTAATTAAACATCAATCAAAACAATGTTTCTGGCGTCACTGCCTCCTTCTCCATCTCCTTGTAAATTTCCTGATAATGGTTATGGATTCCCCCTTCCATCTCTCCACCATTTGTTTCAGTAAAACATATGAATGATATCTTTCATGTTTCAAAAGAAAATATTTCTGCAATAAGAAGGAAGCTATCGCCCCTTGTTCAGACTTAGCCCAAATGAAGGAAGATTAGAGATAAATTTCAACCTCCCAGCTCCCCCAATCCCTTTCTATATTTATCTGAAGGATCATGGAGAGTTAGATGATTAGGTCATTAAAACACTCTTTGATGCACTTGGCACCCCTCACTTATACAATGGCCCATCCCTCCTCCATAATAATAGCTTATTATACACTGTAACATTGCAGTTATACACTGTAAATACTCTTATAAACATCAAGAGAAACAACTTAGTTAAATAAAGCATTAAAATGAATGTCTATATTGACAGGAAACAAATGTGCCACTGTATTGAATTTATTTATGACTTGTTGTAAACACAATAACAAACAGAGCATAAGAGAAGAAAAAAAAGAAAAGAAAAAGATGATAAATGGCCAATAAAGTAAAAACAAAATTCATAAAATAAGCACACAAGCACAATAATTAACCAAATAATTACACAGTATATATTATTCTTGACCTATAAAGACCTATTCTTAAGAATATGCTGAGAATCATGATATTCTGTGTTTACAAGAACATTTCCTGACTAACCACAGGCTTGGTTTACTGGACATTAGTGCCAACTTTAAAAATTTTCAGTTCCAGCTAAATATAGTGCTTCTAAATGCACAGCTTCTGGTGGTATTACTACTTATGTAACATCGAATCTTAATTCTAGTGTTTTGTTTTCTAGTGATAGTTTTTTAGCTGTGCGAGTAGGTGATTGCGTAGTAATAAATGTGTATTTACCCACAGATTACAAAGATGAAGATTCGGAGAGAGATTTCGCATTAGCAGTTAGTAAACTTAACTCATGCCTTTGTGATGTCCTTAAACTGAAAATTCTGTGTTTGATCATAGGTGATTTTAATTGCAGTCAACAGAAATCAACAGAAATTTAATCATAGGTGATTTTGAAGCTCAACAGAAATCCGCTAGGTTTAAATACATTCATTCTTCCTCTTGCACATCTAACCTTGACTGCGTTGTGTTGTATAATCTTGATATACTTTGTCTTGAGGTATTTTCTAAATTTCTAGTTTCAGACCACCTTCCTATTGCTTCTAGTTTTAAACAAGAAACTTCTTGGATTGCAGTGTTACAAGCTCATATTGTTCACCGGCATAAATGGTATACGTTTCATGATTGGAAAAAAATTGACACGTCTCAGTATATTGAAAATTCTGATAGCATCCTAGACAAGATCTGGGTTCCATTTCATTGTCTGCAAAAGTCTTCTCTTAAAGACATTAATGAAGTTAGATTGACTCTTGATATCTATTCTGCAGAAATCTGCTATGCACTTTTGTGTGCTGAAAAAAGGGCAGTTCCTCTTAAAAAAAATTTGTATTGGCACCCAAGTTCCTGGGTTGTCAGGAAATCTAGCGCTGGCTGAATCTTGTGACTGGGCTAAGTTCTGGTACAATTTATGGAGAGATTGCCTATGTCCCCGTCAAGGAATTGTCAATGGATTGAGAAAAGTGTAAAAAAAAATGTTTTACTAAGGAACTTGTTCTTCATCCATCTAAAATGCAAACACTTTATTCCAAGAAGGTCAAGAATTCACCTGATCTACTGTGGAAGCTCTTACCTTGTACTATCTTCTTCAATTTGCCAGATAGAGAGAGAGATATTTATTTCGAGAAATTACTATCACAAGCCCTGAAGGGCCGAATTCGAATTTCGAAGTCCATAAAAAAACAAACAAGCAAGAAAATCATAACAAAAACACAACAACTAAGAAATTGGCAACCAATGCAAAAAAATAAAAATAAATAAATAATTAAATATCGGAATGCTATATGATTCCTTTGTCACTTATATTAAAAACTGCAAAATGGCAACTAGTTAAAAAGATAAAAACTGATAAAACTGAAAAAATAAATAATATACACATTAACAAATGTTTAAAAAACAACATAAAAAGGAGATAGGGAACAAAAAAAAGAGTATAAAGAAACACGAGCTGTTTCTTTTATTATATAAGAGAAAAGACAAAATTTATGTACAAATTGACCACTATTTATTATATCACTAAAAAAAGGGATAAAAGATTTCTTGAATCCAAAATGATCCAAATGACATTCCTTTGTCTGATTGGGTATCCCATTTTTCAAACGAATTTTCTGAGCTTGATCCTGTTTTAGAGTCAGAATTCTGTGACAAGCTTTACAGCTTTGTTGATGAATCTCCTGACCTTGATTTTGTTGTTACTTGTGAAGCGGCCTGTGGGATAGACAAGATGAGCACTCTACACATCATTAATGGAAGTTATGTACTGGTGCTTCACCTCAGCCTTCTCATGCAAATGATACTTGTTACAGGGATTTTTCCTTCCTTGTTCTGCATCGGTGATCTGACTCCAATTCCCAAAAAAGGAAAATCTGAGTCACAATGTTCCTCCTTCCCTCCCATCACCATCACACTATACTCTCTAAACTTTTTGAACTCCTTTTTATTGATGAGCTAAGACTGAAATGTTACATTCCCCCATATCAGTTCGGTTTTCAGGCTAATCTTGGCTGTTCTCATGCTCTTACGGCAGTTTTTTACAGCCCTTGCTGATGCTGAATCTTCGGGAAAAAGTCTGATCCTCGTCGGACATGACGTTAAACGTGCGTTTGATTCCTTAATTCATTTGTCCATGCTTCTTCATATGGCAAAGTGAGGCGTCATCCCATCGGTAGTCCATATTCTCAGGGATTTATATAGGATTCTTAGAGTGCAATTGAAACTCCCATCCTGTTTACCCCTGCAGTAAGCTCTTCATCAATCCCCATACAATTGCATTAATTCTTGTGCGAGACCAAACTCTTTTAATCCCTCAAATATGCCTGTGATTCCTCAGTACCCCATCCCTGTTAAGAATGGGACTAGACAGGGAGCTATCTCTTCCCCAACCCTGTTCAATAATAGTGTCACAGGCAAAATGTCTTCCTACTTGTATTCTTGGGGGAATTGATGTGTCTCTTATTTGTTATGCTGATCACATCTTTAATCTCAGTTGTACAATCCATTGCAATGAGCAGGATTTCAAATCCTCAAAGATGAATATTCAAAAATTAGAATGCCTTTTAATCCTTAGAAAACCAAAGTTGTCCTTTTCAATTGCCAAAATCCCTTTACTTCTCTCCTAAATGTGGATGGTTCTCTTATCAATCCTAAATGTGGATTGTTCTGTATTATATCATAATACATACTTGGGCCTTCCAATTGGCACATCTATTGGCCACACATGTTGTTTGCTGATATCTCATGTTGAGCGTAAAATTAGTATTTCTTACTGTGGAATTGTAAAAAGCAAACTACACTTTGACTGCTACCTTGTTGCTTACGTCTACAATGCCACGGCCATTCCATATCTGCTTTACATTGTTCCTTTCTGGAATTTTTTTACAGTTACAGATAAAAAGCACCTACAATCAATCTTCTTCAGATTTGCTAAATATCTTTTACATTTGCCTCCTTGGACAAGAAACTGTAAAATTATCCATTTATATAAGCTTGTCAACCGAAATATTATTATTAGTAAATCTCTATCCTGTTTTCAAAGAAATTTTCATCATCCTTGGCCATCAATTTGTTTGCAATAGTCTGTTTGAATTAATGTAATGTATGTAATGAAGAGTTTTTTTTGTCATGTACTTGAATTTTCAATGTGTGTTTGAGTCCTTTTTTTCTTTAGTGATTACTGTGTCTATTGTACCTTTTTTGACGGACAATAAATGAATAATAATACTAATAATAACAGGCAAAATAATTATAAAAAAAAATAAAGAGAAGTAATACATTTACTTTTTTAAAAGGAAACACCATGGGTGTCCAGGGACTCCATTATTGTAAGCTCTAATGCATCTGCTGATGGCAGCATTAGGGTTTATAGACCCAAGAATTACTTGCCCGAGGGGAAGGCCAAGGAGATATTTACCATACTGGTAATAAATTCGCCAGAGTTGCTTTAGTTCCATTGCTGAAAACGTATGCCAAAAAGGTGCAAGATACAAAAAATTTGGAAGCAAATGTGAGTTATATAATTTATCTAGTAGCCAGAGAATAAAATGAAATTTGTTAGATACTATGCTAATGTAGGAACTGGATTCCAGTGCTGGAAATGATGGATGAGGAGCTTTCAAGTTTCTCTGAAGCTTAGAAGCTTGATAAACATTTTGTTGATACTTTCAAACCAATTGGCTATTTCATAATTTTCAACCGATAGCAACTTGGCGCCCTTGGGCCAAAAGCTAATTTATTACCAGAAAATGCCAGTTCCCTGTGCCACAAACTTAATGGCTACTTGCAAGATCAATTGCCCTTTTAGGGGAGTGTCCACCTTTTTCAGAAATCATTTGGCCAAACAAAAAGTGGAACATCCTTGAATGGGATCAGAAGAGATCTCGTAAAACAGTGTTTAAATGAATTTCAAACTTTGTAGTGGTGGGGTGGGGGGGGGGTAGTAAAGAAAGAAATGCCAACTACAACTACTCTAGTTACCTTGAAAATTGAGAGGCCAATTAGTTGTTCTTGATTTTTTGGTGTTCTGATGAAAAATATTATGCCCCAATTTTGCAGGGAAAAGAGTATGTCAAAATACAACCCAATAGCATATTCTGTTTATTAAAGCTGGTGAGAACAATGCCATATTTGATTCTAACAAAACAACCAAGACCACTTATAAAAAAAAACTTTTACTGTTTTTTCCTAACAAATATTTTTCTTTGAGCCTACTAAAGTCTTCTGAAAATTTTTGCTGACTTAATTTTATTATGGGTTAAATTTAAGAATGTTTGTAAATTTATTACAGCCTTTCTGCTGAAAAATTAAAATGCTGGAATGCAATTTAAATTGTAGACAAATTTTTAGCATTCAATAAAATGTTCAGTCAATCAGCAATAGTTTTGTGCAATCATTTTTAACATTCAATTCAATAAAATGTTCAGTCAATCAGCAATAGTTTTGTGCAATCATTTTTAACAATAAACTGAATTTAAAATTTAGGCTTAGTAGGGAGAGAGATGTTTTATTTATACAGATTGAGAATCTGCATAATTTTTTGCTCTATAGTCTTCTATGAGGCTATAGTATTCCTAAGCACCATCCTATGGATCCCTTCAATGTAGATGTATCTTAATCTACCTCTTTATGAATAGAATTTTTTATACTATAGCCTACTGTAACTGTCAGTAGATTTGAATAAATACATGTTCATGCAATTAAAACAAAAATTATGTTTGTTGTCATGAAAAAAAAAAAAACATTGAGCATCATATGAAAATACAACCCAACTGACCCCAAAAATATATTGTCTCTTTTGAGGTTCTATTTTTACTGTCTACATGTAATTTTCATGCTCTCTTCTTTGAAGACTTTTAGTGGTTGACAACTTTTAAATGGAAGGAAACATAATAATAAAAAAAAAATTTCATTAGATTCTTTATTTTATGTTCTTTCCAAATATCATGGTCACTTTTCTCACAATGCACTTCCCCTCCCCTGATTTACCCAGATACAGCCTTCAATTATATATTTCTCTTTTTTTTCTTTCTTTTCTTTCTTGTGATACATCATGTCTTCTTTGTTAATCAGTTTTCTTTCATGCTTAACCTGGCAAAAAACATTCCACCAAGCAATTTCAATAGAATTGTTGGTAATAAAAAAAACTATTTTAAAATGATTAAAACTGTAGATGGTACTTGTTTATTATACCAACCACACCCAAGAAGTGAAGTTAGGTTAATCCTAACAAAATACACCAAAATTTGATGAAAATGTAATACTTTAGTAACAAAATTATGGAAAATACAACAGAGAATTATGGAAAGCAGGCTGCCAAAAATGCATTACATTGAATATCTAACCTAACCAATATATTAAAAATTTAAATAAAAAACACCTGCATATTAGTTTATCTTACTCAGGCTAAGCTGATTATCTTTGACTGCACACAAAGAAACCAGTTTCAAATAGATCAAGAACAACAGTGTGGTTGTTATAATACACAAGATACCTGTAGATAAGAACGGAACAGATTACAATAATCTAGTTAATAGAAACCTGGGTTAATTTGCAGTTTTAAACATAATTTATCTGGGATGAAAGTGAATACATTGCACAGTACCTTTTCTTATGCTCTTCTAATAATATTTTCTGGGGGAAATTTCATTTCGAGTCCTTGATGAGTCTCTAATGGTAAAACAGTCCATAGTAACCAAAAGTTTAAAACCTGTTTCTAAAAAAATAGCTAGTGAAAAAAATGCCATTTGTAACTTACTCAGAAATGGTAATTATTATTTTCCTTAGTCTTAATAGTAAAATGTTATTTGGAAAACAAATATGTAGGAACTTTTAAAAGAGCTTAAAACCCCAAGAAAATGACATCACAGCAAAATGGACATCATTTTTGATTGCTCTATAATAGAACAAGTTATAAAAAGCCATCAGTATAACTTTATCTGGGCTGCTGTATAACAGTATGATATATAAAAGGTCATCTACAAGTATTTTTTTATTCTTTATAATGGAAAAACCTAATCTACTGTACTTTATACTGAATTCTGTATAGTTGTAAAGCTGAAATTTTACTTTAGCTACTTTTAGCTATCTTGGAAAGGGGCTTGGAAAAGGTTAGGAAAATGAAACTTTCAGGGATAGGTCTACAGGCTGAAGTATGTCCCAGGAAGGTATTTTGAAGTACCTACCACCACTCCTTCTCCCTCTAGAGGGTCTTGACCTTTGGTGACCTTTCAGTAACTGTGTGTTATATAATTGAAACCTTGCAAAATAGAACTTATGCTTAAATGAAGTACAATAAAATTGTTTTCAGCTTCACAACTTTGCTCAATCCCAATTTATAAGGTTTTAAAGATATGCAAATACATTTCCTAAATTTCAAAAAAAAATAATATTCATATGGCTTAAAA
The DNA here is from genome assembly GCA_027921565.1 of Artemia sinica. Taxonomy (NCBI): domain Eukaryota; kingdom Metazoa; phylum Arthropoda; class Branchiopoda; order Anostraca; family Artemiidae; genus Artemia; species Artemia sinica. The sequence goes on along the minus strand of CM051258.1, from coordinate 9,714,381 downwards.
TTCTACTAAAATAATAGGAATTGCATTTTCAGAACTAATACCAGAGAAAAAAAAACTGATAACTGAAAATTAAGGTACAATGTTGTTTTGCCTAAATTTCAAAACCTGTCATGTAGGCAAATTTCAGGACCCTCTAAAGAGAGAAGGAGTGGAGGTATGTACTTCAAATTACCTTCCCATGACATACTTTAGCTGGTAGACCCATCCCTGAAAGTTTCCTTTTCTTAACCTAACCCCTTTCCAAAGATAGCCAAAAGTAGCTAAAGTAGAACTTTACCTTTCATTTTCCTAACCTAACCCCTTTCCAGGATAGCCAAAATTAGCTAAAGTAGAATTTTACCAAATGTTTTGTTGGGATATCCACTCTTTGACTATTGGAAAAAATTAGTTTATAAGCTTATATAGAATGGTGATATTCAATCTCGTTATAATTAAAAACATTTTAGTCATCTAGTTGGAAAATTTGGCCTATCTTTATAGGAAAAATTTAAATTTGCCAACTAGTTGACAATAAATGTTGCCCCAGCAAAACTTTCATTTTCCAACTAGTTGACTAATAACTTTTCCCCAGCAAAATTTAATTTTTCCAACTAGTTTACTAATAACTTCTCCTCAGCAAAACTTAATTTTGCCAACTAGCTGAAACAAACATTGCCCCAGAAAACAAATTATTTTCCAACTAGTTGATTAATAATAGTTAGAATTTATTCTGAATAGCATAAAATATGTTAATAGTATAGAGTTTTTTCAAATTTAATTATCACTATTGTTACTATTGTGTTACAATTTCTATCTCTCTCCCTGTCTCCCTCTTAATGGGAGATATATTTTGAGTTATATATTGGGCTTTGAAGCCAGGGATTTTTTGTTTTAATTCCCAGGATAATTAGTCTTATGCCTAGTCCTAAAAGTGAGATTGAATTTGTCAAAGCTTGGAGGGTTATTCCTCCTGTCTGTTTAAGGAAAACAGATATATATTTGAAGTTTTGTTCATTTCCATCTTACATTTAATGGACATAAATTGTGTATGTTCCTCCATTTATCTGTCTTTGTTTCTTTTCTGGAGAAATATTTTTGTCTCATTTTTAGAATTAGTAATTAATTTTTCCAACTAGTTGACTAATAACTTCTCCCCAGCAAAACTTAATTTTGCTAACTAGCTGGAAAGAAACATGGCTGCAGAAAACAACTCATTTTCCAACTAGTTGACTAGTAACTTCTCCCCAGCAAAACTTTATTTTCCAACTAGTTGACTAATAACTTCTCCCCAGCAACATTTAATTTTGCCAACTAGCTGGAAACAAACATTGCCCCAGAAAACAATTTATTTTCCAACTAGTTGACTAGTAACTTCTCCCCAACAATACTTTCTTGATCCAACTAGCTAGAAACAAACTTACCCTATAAACACTTTTGTTAGCCATCTATTTGGCAAGTAACCTTTCCTCAGAAAAATTTCTTAGCTAACAACATGACATAAAGAGAAAACAAAAAACATACTATTCCCGGTCCAGCAAAAATTGGCAGTATGTGCTTTTAACAAATGCACTATGGCTAAGGTAAATCAAACAAACTGAATTCAGGAGTAAATAGTCTTGAAACCACAGAACTAAAAGTCTTCTCCCTCTATAAGTGTGCTTTCCAATCTTAGGCAAGGAGAAGACTTAGTTCTGTGGCTTCAAGACTATTTACTCCTGAATTCAGTTTGTTTGATTTACCTCAGCTGTAGCACATTTGTTAAAAGCACATACTGCCAATTTTTGCTGGACCGGGAATAGTATGTTTTTTGCTTTCTCTTTATGTCATGTTGTTAGCTAAGAAATTATTCTGAGGAAAAGTTACTTGCCAAATAGATGGCTAACTAAAGTGTTTATAGGGTAAGTTTGTTTCTAGCTAGTTGGATAAAGAAAGTATTGCTGGGGAAAAGTTGCTTGTCAACTAGTTGGAAAATGAATTGTTTTCTGGGGCAATGTTTCTTTCCAGCTAGTTGGCAAAATTAAGTTTTACTGGGGAGAAGTTATTAGTCAACTAGTTGGAAAAATTAAGTTTTGCTGGGGAGAAGTTATTAGTCAACTAGTTGGAAAAATTAAGTTTTGCTGGGGAAAAGTTATTAGTCAACTAGTTGGAAAAATTAAGTTCTGCTGGGGAGAAGTTATTAGTCAACTAGTAGCAAAAATTAATTAAATATTCTAAAAATGAGACAAAAACATTCCTCCAGAAAAGAAACAGACAGATAAATGAAGGAACACACATTTTATGTCCATTAAATGCAAGATAGAAATTAAAAAAACTTCAAATATGCATCCGTTTTCTTTAAACAGACAGGAGGAATAACCCTCCAAGCTTTGACAAATTCAATCTCACTTTTGGGACCAGGTATAAGACTAATTATCCTGGGAATAAAAACAAAAAATGCCTGGCTTCAAAGCCCAATATATAACTCAAAATATATCTCTTATTAAGAGGGAGACAGGGAGAGAGACAGAAGTTGCAACACAATAGTAACAATAGGGACATCCACCACATGGCTAATATGGGAGTAAATGTCATTTGTGATGCAAATGGATGTTATATATAGATTGAGGATGCAATTCTAGGTATATATTTGCACATTAGGGGGGTGGGGGTATATATACTGTGAATATATAGGTTCTAGAAAATCAATGAATTTCTTAGAAAAACTTGAAAAACAAGGAAAGAAGTGAAGATAAAGGCTCTCCGCCTGCAAAATGTGTCAACTAGGATTATTCTGCATATTATGGACTAGGAATTGTTTTCTTAATATTTTCCCTATGTCCAGCTGGACTCCTAGGCTTAAAATACTGGTTGGTCAGTTGGCTAATTCAAAGATTTGTATATATATATATATATATACACTGTCAAATTAGCCATCAGGTGGTATCCTGTAACAATAGTGATAATTAAATTAAAAAAAAAACTGTATTATTAACATATTTTATGCTATTAAGAATAAATTCTAACTATTATTAGTCAACTAGTTAGTTGTAGTAGTAGAGTAGAGTAGGGTAGAGTAGAGTAGGCTAAGTATATATGTGTATGTATATATGTATATATATGTATATATATGTATATGTATATATGTGTATGTATGTGTTACAGCATATATATATAGCTGTAAGTTTACCAAGCTAAGTAAAAGACCTGTGATGCATAGAATCTTTTTAGGTCCTAAAAATAAAGAAAAAGGTAGAAATAGTAGCTTGGCAATGCCTTTAAAGGTTATATTTTTGGTCATAGATTTACTTTTGCAAGTTGTATTTGCATAACTCTTTTACTTCTCAAGATAGTAAGAATCCTGATATAACTTAGATAGGCCTAGTCAGTGAGTTACACATATTTATAAGTAGTAGGTTAAATATGTCACTGAGTTATATATTTCTGTATATAACTTATATGCCTAGTCAGTGAGTTACACAGATTTATAAGCAGTAGGCTAAATATGTCACTCAGTTATATATTTCTGTATATAACTTATATAGGCCTAGTCAGTGAGTTACACATATTTTAAGTAGTAGGCTAAATATGTCACTCAGTTATATATTTCTGTATATAACTTAGATAGGCCTAGTCAGTGAGTTACACATATTTATAAGTAGTAGGTTAAATATGTCACTGAGTTATATATTTCTGTATATAACTTATATGCCTAGTCTGTGAGTTACACATATTTATAAGCAGTAGGCTAAATAGGTCACTCAGTTATATATTTTTGTATATAACTTATATAGGCCTAGTCAGTGAGTTATACATATTTTAAGTAGTAGGCTAAATTTGTCACTCAGTTATATATTTCTGTATATAACTTAAATAGGCCTAGTCAGTGAGTTACACATATTTATAAGTAGTAGGTTAAATATGTCGCTGAGTTATATATTTATGTATATAACTTGTATGCCTAGTCATTGAGTTACCCATATTTATAAGCAGTAGGATAAATATGTCACTCAGTTATATATTTCTGTATATAACTTATATAGGCCTAGTCAGTGAGTTACACATATTTATAAGTAGTAGGCTAAATATGTCACTCAGTTATATATTTCTGTATATAACTTAGATAGGCCTAGTCAGTGAGTTACACATATTTATAAGTAGTAGGCTAAATTTGTCACTGAGTTATATATTTCTGTATATAACTTATATAGGCCTAGTCAGTGAGTTACACATATTTTAAGTAGTAGGCTAAATATGTCACTGAGTTATATATTTCTGTATATAACTTATATGCCTAGTCAGTCAGTTACACATATTTATAAGTAGTAGGCTAAATATGTCACTCAGTTATATATTTCTGTATATAACATATATAGGCCTAGTCTGTGAGTTACACATATTTATAAGTAGTAGGTTTAATGTGTCACTGAATTATATATTTCTGTATATAACTAATATAGGCCTAGTCAGTGAGTTATGTATATTTATAAGTAGTAGGTTAAATATGTCACTGAGTTATTGCCTTTGCAAAACAAAAGTGATCCGTTTATCTGGCCTCCCCCAGGCCATTCAGCATGTCCCCAGGTGGCGATAGGGGAACACTCTACAGATATGTAGGGTACCTCCATAGGAGGCATGGACCAAGGGGGGACCTTGTCCCTGGGGGTCCATAATAGAATCTGGGGCACCCTTGCCCGGGGTCATAAATACAGGCGGAGGAGGAAGAAGGCCCCTCAAATGTACACTCAAAAGGGCCCACTTGTTTATCCACAAGTTCCATGAGTTGCAAACCTTCTCCCAGCAATGGGTTAAATTGCATGGTGATGCAGAACACCATCGCGGGAGGATCCTCTATAGGAGGACAACTGTGGCAGGGCGTAAGATCCAGATCTATGGACAACGGCCTCTGCAAAGGGCTGCCTCGACCTTTTCGGGGTACCTGCAAGACTGGGGACCTTGCGGTCAACTCTATTCCCACTTGAGGAGTGGCGCCCCTCGAGGAAATTATAGCCTAGTAAACGACACAGCATTCGCACGGGATTCTGACTAATGGACAATTCTTCTGGGATTGGTATGTTTTGATGGGCGTCTTTGGGCTGAAAAACCTCTTCCTAGCTAATTTATCTATTACGGGTTGCCTCCCCGTAGTAGCATAATATTTGTAGGCATGAATATATAATGAGTCGGAGGTAATAGGCTTGAGATTGTCTGTGCAGGATTTCGACTCTTGTTGATAGAAGAGCATCGCCAAGCGCTGAAAACCATGTTGTGACCAAGATGGGCCCAGGATTGCACAAAGCCTCCATTCATGGAGGTCCCAGGGACTTCTTGCTGTCCGGTTCTAAGCCGGCTTAAGCACTTCGGTGTAGACTTGAGAAGATATGTGATCCCCGTCCTGCACTGGTATCCGGGATCATTGCTTTTCCTGAGGCGAAAAAAATTTCAATGATTTAAAGAACATGAAAATTGGAACTTGGAATGTTACGACATTAAAAAATGACTATCGTATCGACATTTTGACTGACGAATTCAGACGATTCGAACTGGATCTATTAGGAGTTTCAGAAACTCATATCCCAGGGGTAGGAAGCATGAAATTAGGTGATATAGAATTTGTTTACTCAGGCAGGAAGGACGGGTTACATAGACAGGGAGTAGGGCTCATGATGAATAAGGAAGCTGCTAAGTCTTGTTTAGGCTGGGAAGGTATTAATAATAGAATACTAATTGCTCATTTTATGACTAGAAAGTTCAAGGTATCAGTTATAGTAGTATACGCCCCTGTAGAACCGACTGATGGAGATACTAATGACTCAGATGAATTTTACTTACAGTTACAGGAGCAAATAGACAAGGTCCCAGGTAGAAATATGATGTTATTGCTGGGAGATTTTAACGCCCAGGTTGGTAGAAATATGGATAGATGGTATCCCAGCTTAGGTAAATTTGGTGTAGGAAAAGAAAACAGTAATGGATACAGACTTTTGCAATTTTGTAGGTATAACAATCTAGTTATAACCAATACGGTGTTTGGTCATAAAATGGCTCATAAGCTAACATGGTATTCACGTGATGGTAAGACAGCAAACCTTATTGATTATGTTATAGTAAATCGAAGACTGGCAGGATCAATACAAGATACTAGGGTATATAGGAGTGCTGTTATTGATGTTAAAAGTAAAGATCACCATCTAGTAGTGTCAAGGGTTAATTTAAAGCTGAAATATCGGAAGGGTAATTACCTCCCGGGAAGTTATGATGTTAGTAGACTCCAGGATGAGAATTTGAGAGAAACTTTCCAGGAACAGTTGAATACTAAACTTGAGAGCTTAAAATTTGATAATGTGGAAGATGGTTGGAATAATTTTAGAAAAATAATTTGTGAAGTTGCTGAAGGTGTATTAGGGAAGAAAGCTAGAACTGCAGCTAAGAATATTAGTGAAAAAGCTTTAAGTTTAATAGAAAGGAGAAAGGACTTGTACAAGAATTATCTGAGTGATAGATCACATGAAAACAAAAGAAATGTAAAGAAAGTGGAGAAAGCATTGAAATATGAACTAAGGAGGTGTGAAGTGGAGGCCATGGATAAAATTGCCGAGGATTTAGAAGATGCAGCTAGACGGCATAATAGTAAAATATTGTACTGGCACGTTAACAAATTGAGAGGTAGTAGTCAATCCGGACTTGTCCCAGTTAAAGATAGGAATGGGGTGGCAATTAGCGATAAGACAAAAGCTAAAGCGAGATGGGCCGAACATTTTGAGAATTTGCTTAACCGAGATAGAGTTGCAGGAAAAAATATAGAGGAAAATGAAAAAGTTTGTGATACCTTGGATGTGAAGGAAGATTTGTTTTGTGAGGAGGAATTAGAAACAGTACTAAAAGGATTAAAGAATAATAAGGCTCCAGGTGCTGATAGGGTAGTAAATGAGTTTCTTAAATATGGTGGCTCTGAGGTTAGAAATAAGTTATTGGAGATTATGAATATGATTTTTGAAAAAGGGGAAGTACCTAATGATTTTAGGAAAACCTTAATTAAGCCACTTTATAAGAAAGGTGATAAAAGTGAGTGTGGTAATTATCGAGGCATTAGTCTGGTCTCTGTAGGTAGCAAATTGCTTAGTAATATGATACTTTTTAGACTGAGAGATGCCGTAGACAAAGTTTTAAGAGAAGAGCAGTGCGGTTTTAGAAAAGGTAGAGGATGTGTTGACCAAATTTTCACTCTTAGGTTAATAATTGAGAAGTGCCTAAGTTTTCAAACACCTTTGGTCCTTAGTTTTATAGATTATGAGCAAGCGTTCGATTCTGTTGATAGAGGAGCTTTAGTAAAGGTTTTATCCTTGTATGGTATACCAGACAAATACATTAAAGTGATTAGTGCTATGTACGAGAATAACACTGCTGCGGTTAAGGTAGGAAATGAGGTTAGCAGCTGGTTTTGTATTAAATCAGGAGTTAAGCAGGGTTGTGTTCTATCCCCCTTTATATGGATTATTTTGATGGACTTTGTTTTAAGGAGCACAGGAAAGGCAATGGGAGACCACGGAATCAAATGGGGAGGAAAAACTCTCCTGGACTTGGATTATGCTGATGATTTAAGCATCCTAGAAGAAAGTGTGAGCAAAATGAATGAAGTTTTAGAGGTTTTGCGAGTTCAGGGTGCTAGTATTGGTTTGAAAATTAATGTTAGGAAGACCAAGTCACTAAGGCTAGGAATAAGTGAAGATGAAAAGGTGACGTTGGGTAATGAAAAGATTGATCAGGTGGGCAGTTTCACTTACCTTGGTAGTATTATTAGTAAAGATGGTGGGAGCAGTGAAGATGTTAAAAATAGAATAGCCAAGGCTCAGGGTGTTTTTTCACAGTTAAAAAAAGTCTGGAAGAATAGGAAGATAAGTCTGCAAACCAAGATTAGAATCTTAGAAGCTACAGTGATGACAGTGGTCAAATATGGCTCTGAAGCATGGACGCTCCGAAAAGCGGATGAAGATTTGCTAGATGTTTTCCAGAGAAATTGCTTAAGGATTGTTCTGGGTACCCGGCTGACTGACCGTATTTCAAACAATAGGCTATACGAAAAATGTGGTTCTATACCACTTTCTAGGTCTATAATGAAAGAAAGGTTGAGGTGGTTAGGGCATGTTGTTCGGATGAAGGATGACAGATTGCCGAAGATTGTTCTTTTCGGCCAACCATCTAGGGCTAAACGGAAAGCAGGTCGTCCCCGTCTGGGTTGGGAGGACGTCATAAAGAAAGATTTAAAGGAAATGGGAACTTCGTGGGCGGGTGTAAAAAGGGAGGCTTTGAATAGATTGGGGTGGAGGAGGAGCGTGCGTAGCTGTGTTGGCCTCAGGCGGCTTGGTGCTGCGACGAGTTGTTAGTAGTAGTAGTAGTAGTTTCTGGGGCAATGTTTCTTTCTAGCTAGTTGGCAAAATTAAGTTTTGCTGGGGAGAAGTTATTAGTCAACTAGTTGGAAAAATTAAATTTTGCTGGGGAGTAGTTATTAGTCAACTAGTTGGAAAAGGAAAGTTTTGTTGGGGCAACATTTATTGTCAACTAGTTGGCAAATTGGTAAATTTTTACCAAATCATATTATTGAGTTTCAAATAAAGTGAATATACCATTTGATGCTTTTTTTTATGCTGATTACAAATATAACAATCATTTCTATCAGAAATGAATTTTAGCCCCCCCCCCCCTATATATGTCAATTCAGGATATATATTTGCACATATGAGGGTGGGGGTTAGGTTAGGGGGGGGGGCTGAAATTCATTTCCAATAGAAATTATGGTAAATTTCTACCAAATCATATTATTGACTTACGTATAAAGTGAATATACCACTCAATGCCTTTTTGTATGCTGATTACAAATATAGTAATCATTTCTATCAGAAATGAATTTCCCCCCCCCCTATATATGCCAATTCAGGGTATATATTTCTACAACCTAACCCTGAATTGGCATATATAGGGGGGGGGCTGAAATTCACTTCTAATAAAAATGATTATTATATTTGTAATCAGCATAAAAAAAGGCATCAAATGGTGTATTCACTTTATTCCTAACTCAATAATATGATTTGGTAGAAATTTACTGAAATGATTATTATATTTGTAATCAGCATAAAAAAGGCATCAAATGGTATATTCACTTTATTCCTAACTCAATAATATGATTTGGTAAAAATTTACCATAAGTGTTGCTGGGGAGAAGTGTTGCTGGGCAAATTTAGATTTTTTCCTATACAGATATGCCAAATTTTTCAACTAGATGACTAAAATGTTTTTAATTATAAGGAGATTGGATAGTACCATTCTATATAAGCTTATAAACTAATTTTTTCCAATAGTCAAAGGGTGGAGTCCTGTTTTGTTGGAAGCATGGTTTTTTCTTATTTTTTTAAGTTGGAAAAAGAAGGAAAAAAGAGGAAAGAAGTGAGGATAAAGGTTCTCCCCTTGAATAATATGTTAAGTAGGATCATTATACATATTATAAAGTAAGAATTGTTTTCTTAACATGTCTCCTTATGACTAGGCTAGGACTAGGTGGGATACCACCAGATGGCTAATTTGACAGTGTATATATAGACAAATCTTGAAATTAGCCAACTGGCCAACCAGTATTTTATGCCTAGGAGTCCAGCTGGACAAAAGCAAACATAGGCTATTAAGAAAACAATTCTTACTCCATAATAGCCTTATACAGAATAATCCTAGTTAACACATTTTGCTGGGGGAGAGCCTTTATCTTCACTTCTTTGCTTGTTTTTCCAGTTTTTCTAAGAAATTCATGAATTTCTTAGAGCCTATATAGGCAATTCACAGAATATATACCCCACCCCCCTAATGTGTAAATATATACCTAGAATGGCATCCTCAATCTAAATATAACATCCATTTGCATCACAAATGAACTTTACTCCCATATTAGCCATGTGGTGGATGTCCAGACTAGGCCTAGGCTAGTTATAAATTTATACCAAAAAAATTTTTCATTCCTGAAAGTTTTGTTCAATTAAGTAAATTACTAATTACTTTCCAAGATATCAAGAATCCCCTTAACTAGAGCTTTACCTAAAAACAACACAGATGCTGGCTTTAACACTTTTCCTTCAATAAGACATAGCCTAGGGTAGGCTAGTGCCTGCTAGTGGAGTCTATGCCAGATTTTGGCACTTAATCCTCATTGAAGCTATTCCGAAACATGTCGAGCCACTAAGCTGAGAATTTAGACTTATATGGATTAGGTAACCTTAAACAAGGAATTAGTTCTGCATAATTACGTTATTTTCACTTGGAACTTGGTATATTTATAGGTGAGTAAAAGAACATGTGGTTTTAATCAAATTGAAATTTAAAAACTGTGGGATTAAAAAAATGAAATCCTAAACTTGGGGAAAAATTGTTTTTTGAGTTTAGGGATTTGGCTCTTATCCCAAGATCAAATAGCTAATGCATTGAGACAGGAAGGGATAGACATAGAGCCCAGAACTGGCAATTAGTAATAGATGCTTCCACGTTGAAGCAAAACGTGAACGTAAAATTTTAAATAATCTGGCCTTTATCCTTTTTTTGTGTGCTTATGAAGGCAGGGAATCATCATCAATTGACACACATCCTCTTAAAACGTTGGGTCAATATAAAGATTCAAGAAAAATATTGAAGTATAAAAACCTTTTTTCGCAAGCTGGAAAGAAAAGCCGGCTTTGCTTTCCATTGTTGATTCCTATTATTTGCGACCAGCGGAAAGCAGCCTGACCCTTATTCGAGAGAAGACTAGAATTGATAAGACTTCGAATGCGAATCTAGACCGCTAGTGGGGTGCTTCTAGCAAGTAGTTTTGGCACTAAATTTGAACTATTATGCTCATGATTTTAACACAGCCTCCTTCTCCTGTTGTGTCACTGTGGGTTTAATCTTACCTTTGTAATGCGGGACCCAGACGCAAAATAATCTTACAAAATTACCGCTGATTCAACATTTTTACTGAATATTTACAATATGCTTAAAAATTCAATCTATCATATTAGTTCTTAAGCATGAAACAAAAGCTGAAACAAACGTACAAACATTTGATAATTTACCCTTAGTAGAACTATGTCAACAAAAAACTATCGCGAGGCTTGGGTAGAATCGAAGAAAACGTTAGTAGAAGTTTTTATACATGGTCTTGGGTGTGTTTTGAGAGCCATTATACACCGTATGCACATCATGTTGGCTCATGTAATAGAAAAGCTCAAGAAGAAAATTTCTAAGGGCAAAGATGGAACATGTGCAGCCCTTCTATATTCTAGTAGTCCCATACTAAATGACTACCTATGTTTACTGTTAGAGATTATTTTACCGTTGGTATTGTGTCTAAATCATTTTCAGAAGGTAAAATAGTTGTCTGTGTTAAAACAGGGTAAACCTGCAAATTTATGTAGTTTTTACTGTTCCATAACAATGTAAGTTGTCTTCTTTTTTTTTTACAGATTTTTGAGTTAATTACTTGCGATGAAACAAAGCGAAAATGGTATGTACCACCAAATCAAATTTGGTTTCCAAAAAGGCCCTATGCTCCGTCGGTTCTTTGCTCTGTATTAGAAGGGGCGGAAATAAATTGAGAGCCACTTGTTCTGGTAAGTCTTGATGCTGGTCGAGCTTTTTTCCCACTAATTCAAGAGTCAATCCTTAATACCGCACATGCATGTAGAGTATTTACCGCTATACCTAACCCGTGCCATGATATATATAATAGCCTTATAGTATGGATTCAGATACCAGGAAGTACTGGTGTATTTATTTTTTGACAGTGTATAAGGAAACCAGCCAAGGTACAGTTGTGTCCCTTGACCTGTTTAATAACACTCCAAAGAACCTTACAGTCAAGTTTTGCCAGCCTGTTTGACTTCAGTCTAATCTGTTTTGTAGGTGACATTACTGTGCCTAATCGCTCACGTTGTCTTCTAGAAGAGAACTTCATGACTTTGAGAGATGAATGGGCTAAAATAGCGCTACGTTTTGGACTACGTCAGTCCTCCCATCGTCCATTGGTGTCGGGCAGGATGGATCATCGTCTGGTTCCCGCCGAAAGTAAGTGAAGTAAAAGTGACGACGTTTCAAGCTAGCAAATCGTATGTCTTCTTGTTTAATTGGAGATTGCTGTTACACTCGTGAATACGACCGTGACAAATTGTGCATCACTACCTTATCTAGGTTTGCTAATAGATAGACCAATCCGTGTAACTTACATCTTGCACATATCAAAAAGCGTAAATAGTGACTTAACCGTCTAATTGTCGCAAGATTGTTCAACGCTATTTTGTCTACCGCACATTTTGTATGTCAGACTGTTTGTGAAGAATCTCTATTGACACAGACATACAAAAAATCAGATCGTGCTATTTCCGATTTTCAAAATATCTCCTTCACCTCCCACCCTGAACCCGAAACTTTTTTGTGTCTTATCGTTTTAATACAACTGATCCATGAACTGCTGTTGCAACTAATATTGTGAATTTCAATGATAAGCTGTCACACGAATGGAGCAATATTTTGCAACAGTAAGGTAGGGTCCACAGTAGGAAGTAAACATTTTTTTTTACGACGTGTTATATATAAATCATTCATTCAATCAAATTTATCGCGACACATCTTAGAAATCACATTTTCGTTTCAAATTTGCTAAAAAAGTTCTCTCATGTGAGCACGCTATTAGGAAACTAGAGAGCGAGGCCGGCTTAGCGTTCCATGGTTTGTTTCCATTCTTCACGACAGCCGAAAAGACAAGAATATTCGCGAGAAGACAAGAATGAGTGAGGCTTGGAAAGAAATCAGCCATTTAGCGGAGTGTTTATGACTAGTGGTTTTTAGCACTAAATTCGAATTATTACACTGATGTATTTAATAAAATTTCCAATTTCGACTTTTGTTTTCATTATATAGTCAATGAGTTCAAGATATGAATACTATTTTTGAAAACCCAACGAAACCGAGACAGAAACCCATTGATTTAAACATAAAAATTGATTACGACATCGATAGTGCGGTTAATATGTTGCATTTTTTGTCATCATTCATGACTGGCAGTGATAATTAGCTCTAGCCGGCCTTATAAGGGAGTTTCGCTTTCTACTTTTTTCCCAACTGGCATTTTTTTTGCCACAAAACACGGCTTGTCGCAAATTATCCCTCCTAGCCGACATTGTCAACCGGAAGAAAGCATTAATTAAAAAAAAAAAAATAAAAAAATCTTGAAATGAAAGTAAAAAGCGACTTCACAACTTAAAAAAAGAAATTATCATGTCACGAGGAGTGCCACCATACCGTTGTGATGCATCCCTCAAATCTTATGACGTATTTTAATATCTTTAGAAATCTCGTTTCACGGCACTAGTTTATCATCACGTCGGTAACTAATAGGTTAGGCTTGTGCTATTTTGACAACCTCCTTTGGGTTGACAGAAAATTAAAAGAAAAAAAAACATAATAAGTTAGTTGCAATTATAAAGCTACAAACAAAAGTTAGTAAAAAAAAAGGAAATAAGAAGCTTGTAAGTACATTGATCTGTGACAAAACGTACGTTGAGAACCACAATCATGGGATTCTCGGTGGCATGGAGTGTCGCCCCCATTTTACTCTGATACAAACGCACGCCTCCCCTTAAATATTTAAATAAACAAAAAGTTGATTATTCTAAAGAAAACAAAAATCTACAATTTATCCAATTTTATTAATCTATAACTTAAATCGATGATGTTTTGAGTAATCAACCATGGCTAAAATTTTGACCTTAAAAATTATAGCACCTGCCCTATCAAAAAGTTGTTAACATACATTTTTGTCTATTTCTACGAATCGGGCAAAAATTCCAAGGGTAGGTTTTAACTCGGTAGCACCCCCAATCTCCTTGAATAGATACGGCCTTGGTGTCTGCCCAGAGAATGTAATCTACTCCCTTGACTGGTTTTGGTGTAGGAAAACTTCAGTTTCCAGCACTTCCGACATATTCTGGAGGAACTGTTTAGCAACAGGTGTAGTTCCATTGCTTCTCTAGTCTAGGGGCGTCAATTCACGAAAATGTAGAGGGAGAAGCATCGACAAAGATTATTTTATCTTTTTAATTGAGATACAAAAATATATTTTTCAAAATCTTGGGGAATTAGGGACAATTTTGTTTCGACCAATTTCAATAAAAATACCAAAAAAGGTTTCTAAAGGTCTAGGGAGATGGGGGAGATGCTCATCCCTCTCCAATTAGTGCCTTTGAGCTAAAGAAGTTAACATCAAGTCGTACTGAAGAAGTCGTCTCTGTTATACCTCATATTAGACTTGTCTAATCACAGACTAACGTGGACGTATAGAGACTAATAAAGATTTATATATCTTCTTAAAATATTCCATGTAAAAAGCTAAGGTTCAAGAAAATTTGTTTCTTATTCTCATTTTCCATCAATTAATTCAAACAGCGTATACGTATGGTACCGTGAAAGACCGAAGTTAGAGAATTTCAACATTCACCTGTGAATTTTCATATTCAAATTTGAGATTTCGTACATTCACCGGAGAATATTGATATTCTCCAATTTTGGTCTTCGTGGCAGCATATATCAAAAGTACTAGTCGTTGCTCAATTTGAAATCATTTCTTAAATGTATTTAGTTAATAATTTACTCAATCTTAACTTATTTAATTAATACTACCTTAATTTTAATTTGTAAAATGTAATTAATTTAAATTAATAAACTAATATTAATAATAATTTAATTTGATATTTTATTAATTGTCTATAATTTACTAAGTAAGTTGATAAAATATTCGTCTTATACCAAAGTTTATTCAGTATGTCAAAAAACATGTGTGCGTTCTTTTTTGGATATCTGTTCTTACAATTTTGTTTCTAGTAATATCTTTTTCCGAAAATCTCAGGGCTTGCTGCGGTTTTGTAAAAAAAAAAAAAAAAAAAAAAAAAAAAAAAAAAAAAAAAAAAAAAAAAAAAAAAAAAAAAAAAACACCATATGTATTCATATATACAATAATCAAACATGTGCAGCAATACATTACCTGTTTATATCTTATAAACATAAATTATACAATAATGAAATAATATATTTACCAAATAAATACATAATTACTGGATATGGAGTGGCAATTCAGCATTAGTCCGGTTACTAACTTTAAATAGGTCGCAAGATCAAGTTAAGCCCGGTGTTGATTGATGTGATATGAATCACAAGAATTTTCACGCCGTAAGAGGCTCATAGAAAAGCAGCAGAAAGCAGATTTCATCATTCTTAGCTTGTGCATCAGATCGTTAGTAGAGACCACACCTTCCCCTCGTTCCGAAGCAATAGACATTCCGAGGATTTAACCGAGAACCAGGACGAATAAGAAAAATAGAAGTGCTCTACTTTAATGTTATCAGCTCTATTTGCCTTATTCACATAACTAAAAAAGTTTTCTTTTTTAAACCTATTAAAAACAAATAAGGAGCAATATCAAAACTTAAAACGAACATAAATTATTCCGTGTATGAGACAGGACCGTATCCGGTTTCTTTTCGGGGGGGGGGGGGGTTACAAAAAACTTAAAAAACGCATCAAAAATCTGTTTACAGTTATTTTTGTTACATTTTTTACGAGTTGGACACACATTTCGGGGGGGGGAGGTTGGTACGACCCCTCCCTCTACTCGGATACGGCCTTGGTATGAGGTGTGCTGCGCTGCTTCATTCTGAACCCCCCAATTTTTACGCAAAAGTTGGATCTTTTGTCTCAGTTCTCTGCGAACTACTGCTCCGACACAATGGCCATTGACGTGGAATAAGAAGTATACGTAAACCACCATAAAAGATTTTGTGGTTTAGTTGCCGCCCCTTTCTGAATACCCCGATCTTTATGCTAAAGTTTTATAGTATCTTATAGTTAAAGGTTGTGCTTGAGCAGTCGTTTTTAAAGAATTGAGACAAAAAGTCAAAGTTTAGCGTATACAGCACAGGGGTTACACAGCACAGAGGTAGCCACTAAACAAAGGAAAGTTATACCTTTACTGCTACCTCCCCCCCAAATTCCAATTATACTGGATCCAAATTTTGAGATGGTCATTTTGTTCAAAACTTTGAAAGGAAGGTCAACATAACCCCATTATCATCCAAAATTATAGACATTAGCCATCGTTTCTTGATAAACATTGTTTTTGAACCCTTTTTTGAAAACAGGAAAATTTAATTAAGACAAATTCGCTCAAGCAAAGTTCACAATTTATTACTACATACTGTTTGATTGTTCAAAAATTGAAGATCCTTATTGTCGTTATTCGACAATCAGGTCAAGCCGCTACGATAATTAAGACGGGCTTGATTAAGTTCAGAAATTTGCGAGTCTAGTACTCAGATAATTTTTTTCCGGAGGTGACATAAACAAGAAACACATTTTATTTGATAATTTGAATGTGCCCACAAATTTTATAAATTTTTTTGGAGGGAGAGGCCTCCATCCCTTTGCATACGTCCCTGGCAGAGAGCCCTTATTTTAGATCCTAAAGAACAGACAAATCTGCTGCATGATCCATTCACATAAGTTCTGCCAATTCTATAATTCTAACAAACTAATCTCGAAAGCCTTTTATCTAAAAAAAAAAACGATTTAATGATTATAAATTTTCGATACAGAACTAAATCACTACACATTATTTTTCATCCAAAAAAACAGTTTGCAAGACAAGCAGTTGTCACATTAAAAGATACACATAAAAAACATCAAGACGAATCAACAGGGGATCAGAGGACTAACCCCTTGTCCCCTCCTAAAAGTTTTAACTTCAAGGAGTAATATTTAAACTTTCTACTAGAAAGTATAAAAAAGTGAGTTCTGGGAAACGCTTCAAGACTGATAGTGCCTAAGCATGGATTGAGGTGATACTTAAAGTATAGTTGCCTAGCCAAGTGAACCGTGACCGCCTAATCACACTCTCCTCACCTCATCTAAAAAAAACCGCACATGACTGTATGCTTATGGAATGAATGAATAAAATTTCCATAAAATATCATGTACTATAGAGTTTTGAAGGAAAGTAAATTTTGAAAAAACACTTGAATCCTTATTCACTTTGGAGTGACTCCCCAGTGATTTTCGGTACACACATGGTACCCTTGTTTTTCGGTGCTCTCTGAGAGGGGAGGAACGGCAGATAATTTTTAGAATGAATAGAGGAGCATAGATGAGTGCCATAAGCTTTAGAAAGTATCACTTACGACCAAAATGTCCCGAGGCTTTAAAAACAATTCAGCCTTGGAAAAAAAAATCTAGATTTTAAAATAAATCAGTATTTAAACAATCATAGCTACATAGACATAGTTAACGTCAAGCAAGAGCAGCCAAGTCATGGACAGATAAAATTTTGGGATTAGGCAGCGCGCAACCCATATCTGCTCAACAAGATCATGAGCCTTTTTTAAATAGTTTTTTTTTTTTTTTTTTTTTTAGTCTTTTTTTTTTGTCTTAACCGCCAATCTCTGCTTCTTCTCATCTGCTCCCCTACTATACGTTACAAGCCTCGATTTTCTTTTATTTTTTACAGTTCGCCTTAAATTTTAGCTCAAATTCACTTTTCTTCCACGAAGTATGAATTCAAATTCACGCTTCTTACACCTTTTAGACAGCATAAAAAACGAAGGAATGGTCCTTGTCCCGGTGTCGAAGCTGCCCAAAAATCGATATGTAACCCTTGACTTGGATTAGAGTTCATCACAAAACTTTTTCGATAAATCTGTACGGAAACTAACAGTGAAAGAACAGAAATCAGAAAAAAAACTCATTATAAAGTCAATTTAAAAACGTAAAAAAAAATAACAACAGAGAAAACATTAAATCAAACATATACATAAGACCTGACTGCAAAGCTGGTTTCAAGAGGCATCACACAATAAAGTAATTATATTTCATAACAAAATAAACATTGAAATTTAGATTTGTCCACATAGCGTTGGCTTGTGATCTGTAATATGAAGATAGAGACTTAAACAGAATGTTTCATTCCTAAGTTCTCGGGAAATTTTACTTTGTGAAATAGATTTTCAAGTTTGCATTAATTTAAAATGCTGGATATTTATATTCTTTCTTTGTATTCTTCCTTCTTCGTCAAACAATGAAAATTTAGGGTAAGAGATTTTTTCTTTTTTCCAATAAAAATACAATTTTTTTTCAAAGTCTATGGAGGGGGGGAGGGGAATACAAATTCAAAATATTCTTGGTCTCCCTCCCAATTAAAAATTGGCATAGTGTCTATTTTATATCCAACTAGCCAAAGAATCTTTCGGACGACCGGTGTAAAAAAAAAATAAAAAAATCGGAGTCCCCTCACCCCTTCCTATCAAAAATATGAAAACATAGAAGTTCTCCATCCGATCCCCGGCTGAAAATCAGAGCTGCGAAAATTCGGACTGAAAATCAGCTTTTCAGAGCTGAAACTTAGTGATTGGCTAGTAGTTGCCACCATAGGCAATATATATATATATATATATATATATATATATATATATATATATATATATATATATATATATATATATATATATATATAATATATATATATATATATATATATATATATATATATATATATATATATATATATATATATATATATATATATATATATATATATATATATATTACACCTTTGTTTGTAGGGAGAGAGGATTGAAAATGTGTCAAAATTTTATTTTATCTTAAGTGTTCTAAGAGCAGGATTTCACAAAAAATGTAAGGAAGTATTTTGACAAGACACATATTTTTTACATAAATAATAAACATTACATATGTCTGAAGTATAAGAATTCTAAAACTAGCTATGACTATTCGTCGATTTCTGTAGGCTTATAAAGATATTTTCAGCATAGATTTTTAGTGAAACCCTTCCAAAAAAGCATTAAACTGCATTAAAAACTTTAAATATTTGAACCCTAAATGAAATACGAGGCATTTTGTAAAAATATAATAAAAAAATTGCATCCTTATCATCTATTCTCATTCTTTATTTTAAACAATTTACATGTTATTTTAAAATCATAACCAATAGGTTAGTGAAAGACTCTGCATTACTATTTATATAAGAAGTAGTCTAGACTTTTTTGGCGAATTCTAAGGAGAAGAAAAACGTGATATCCTTCGCTTTCTTCTTCAGCGGGAGGGTTGATTTTACAACCATTCAGGATTTAGTCTGATTTTTATCTTTCCTCCAAGCTTACATCCAAGTATTAAAATTTTAATAAATTTATTGAAATTTAAAGATATCTGTGGTGCTCAATCACAGTAGCAACAATTATGTATATAATTATATATTATAATATATATTATATAATATATATTATATAATATATATTATATATTAATATATATATATATATTAAATAGATATTTTTTTCTGGTTTTCATTTTTATTTAATTTTAGGTTATTTCAGATTTTATCTTTGTTTCTTGGCGTTGAGGCGCCTTGTTTTATGCTTTTTAAAATATCCTTGTCGTTTTAGTTTGCCTTTTCCTTCTACTGGCCCTAGTCCCCCTTGTTTTCCTTCATCTTCATATTTCTCTCTCTTGTTTTTAAAATGACTTTATAGAAAATAAACAGCAAAAGGTTTTAAAAATACAATACATAAATACTCAAATATTTTGTATTGCGATTTGCAGCATACAAATAAACAGAAATGCTAATATCCTGCATATGTAAAAAATACGGAGTAAATACCAGAAAAGAAAGTCTGAACTTTGACATGAATGCCATATCTAAATGTTTCTCTGTCAAATCACCAAGTAATGGGCAATTTCCGAACGTTTTTCCTGTCATTCACCAGTTTTTTGGGAAGTTGTAATTGTTTTTTTACTGACACAAATTTTCTTTAATTAAATGGTTTTTGGTCAAATATTATGAAACTAGCCTCTTTTCTTGATCTTCTTGATCATTTTTGATCATGCAAGACTACATGAAGTTATTGTATCAAACAAATTACCGAATCGATTACACAACCATACTAATATTCTAAAACTTCTGGATCTGCATCAGTGTCCACTTGATTGTATGCGGCAGATTCCGAAGCAACCCTAGAAAAAAGGGAACAAAATGATAGAGATAGATAGATAGACTGATAGATAAAGAAAGAAAGAAAGAAAGAGAGGGAGAGAGAGAGAGAGAAAATAACACATATTTAAATTCACGTCCGAAGATTCTAGATACCACATAGGATTAGTTAATAGGTACGAGATTATAAAATACTAGAGAATCAAAAAAAAATTTATCAGAATAGATCGTACTAACTGATTTTTTTTATGAATATAAGCATAAAGTTTCACAGGTAAATGGACTAGTTTATTACATTCAAATTCAAGCAAATTTTTCGCTAAGGTCGCAAATGAAAAGAAAACAAGTAAAGATTTGCAAAATTTGCAGAAAAAGCTTAAGGATACCGTGTCTTGACATGCATACAATCTTTTGCCATTGGAGAATAAAAAGCCCAATTTCGCCCTAGCACATGAACTAGAACAATCAACTACGTATACTCAGCAGTCAACAATTCACGTAGAGATATATCAAAGTCAACCAAGAGCTTCACCACTTATCTTCTTATCTCTCTTCACCATTTATCTATCTTCACTGCATAATTTATTTCCCAGGAAATCATTTTCACCTAGTGTTTAAGGATAGCCAAACTCGAAGCTCATTGGGCAGACATCTGGCAACAATGGAATCAAGCATAGATCTAAGTGTGAAAATTTGACTGCTCACATTTACAAAAATAATATTTTGTGATTATTATGTTTACTACCTCCTCACTGTTTTCTGGAGTATATTTACTTACGTGTCAGGGAAGCATAAATATAGCATTACAGAGCACATCATACTTCTGGGACACCAGAAATACAATAAAGCGGCAAACATTCCATTAAAAGATGAAGTATTTCAGGTAAAACGAACCTTCTCATAAAAAACTTGACCTGCTCTACATGGACAACTTTTTACAGGCTTGTCAAAAGACCTCCCCCACTTTCCATACATAAAGCAAATTCCACAGCTACACTTGCTCCAGGATACAGGTACATCCTAGATGAGGATGGGCTAGCAAATGCTCAAGACATCAGACACTTGGGGTCAAGCGTCCCTACAAAATCAACTCATTTACCAATTTTAGTTATTGATTTTGATTGTGCGTAATCTCTTTTCCATTAAGTAATCCAGCCTTAAGGCTGAATTTAGTTAAGGCACACCTGTAGCAGCAAAGCTACAGGTCGCAGTGATGAATTCCTTTATTTTTTTTTTTTTTTTACAGAAATTCTTATCATTGTTTAAATGCTACATGCATGATTGCTTACCACTGGAGATATACATTAGTTTTTTTTTTTTTTTTTTTTTTTTTAATTCAAAAAAGGATTGTATAGATGTATACGTTTATTACATACTATACTAGGCATACTATACATAGTCTTACCTGGCTGCTCCTCTTATTGGATGTGGTTGAATTTCTGGCTGGAGTCGGAAGGTAGATGGCATGACGTCCATTGGCTCCCCCATAGAAATACTCAATTCGTTTGAATTAAAAGTCTGAGGCGGTGGTATCTGCCTTCCCGGAGTAGGTAACTTAACAAAATGACCAGTGTTTTTACTAATAATATCACTGACGGATACTAAGGTTCTTCCGCGTTGGACAGAGGGAGTAATTCGTTGCTTCACAAGTGGTGAAGAGGTGCAGGGAGGAGTCCTAACAGTTTTTGCACTTTGAAAGATCGAAGAAGGAGATTGCAACTGATTTTGTATGCTCTCACTGTAGGAAGGTGGTGGTCTTAAGGGGCTGTAAGAAAGCGTTGATGATACTTGAGCATTTGGAACAGTAGAGACCGATTTTGAACTTTCATTAACGATTATTTCTACCAATTGATTGGGCGGATTTGGCCTTTCTATCGTATCCTCCAATATTTGTTGTAAACTGTCGGAAGATGTTTCAAAATCATTCTTTGGAAGTTGAGCAAACGCCTTGGTTCGTATAGGAACCTGAGTTTTCACACTTTTTAAACTTTCGACATCATCGGTAGTATTGGAGAGAATTGCTGGCGGATCTAGTACAACTATCTGCCGATTTTTATCATTATTAATTTTCGGAGAGTTGAAACTTCCAGATTCATCTACCGACTTAAATTTGTGGTGCTTTATTATAGTATATGAACTACGTCCAACTTCGGAACTATTACCTTTTACATTTATTTCGCTATCTATCAATATATCATCATCTTCCGGTTGCAAACCCAATGAAGATGAACTGGAAGCGGGTTCATCCCTTTCTAAATCTATTATTTCAAAATCTGGATTCGAATGGGCTCTTGAACATTGCTTTTCCTGAGATGTTCCCTTTGATAAGATAGACTCAATAGAATTAGGAGATGGTTTCGGTAAATCAAAAATGGTAACTCGTTTCTTTGGCACATTTTCCTGAGATGTTCCCTTTGATAAGATAGACTCAATAGAACTAGGAGATGGTTTCGGTAAATCATAAATGGTAACTCGTTTCTTTGGCACATCAGCTGAAGCACTGAGATCCATCGCACATGTGGAATCTTTTAAACAATCAGCAGCAACCGTTTTATCTGTTGAAGGTTCAGAGATGGCAGAGACTATAGGGTTTACTTTTCCTTCACTACTAACTTTTTTAATTAAGTTCCCAATCGTACCGTCAAGGTAAGACTTATCATTAAATTCTATAGGCTTACTCAGCAACATATCCAGCGTCGTGGCCAACATCTGTCGCAGCGGATCATGGATCACCAGAGATTTATTAGATTTACCTGGTGATCTTTGACTTATCGCCGTCTCTTCAAGTACTTTATTCGTAAGCTCGTTCAAATCCATATTTATCTCATCTCCAACCACTTTTCTTTCTGTGTTCAATTGCTGTTTCTTCACAATATCCTCTTTCAAAGTTTCTTTCAGTTTAGAAACAAGTTCTTCGCAGTTAGAACTTTCAGATCGGATAACAGAAGGTCTAGAAATCAATTCGGCAGGTTGTGTAATCTCAACATGGTCACCTTCGTCACAAGTATCAGGCGCATTAGTAGACTCAGAATGAGATAAAATACTATCATCATGTAATGAAATAGCAGAAGCATCTGGTATAAGGCCAGGGCTAGGAGTAGGACTGGTACTATCATGAGAAGAGATAGCTGACTCCATCGCAATTTCTGATAGCTTCCGCGAATATCTCCCTTCTCTGGGGCGTCTTCTTGGTCCATATATTATTCTACCAACTGGTTGCTTCTGAGTTTTAGCACTCGGATCATATGGAATAGGGATTGCTTTATCTTCTTCCTTATTATAACTACCTGTCAAAGCCTTTTCTAGATCAACGACTTCCTTTTCCAGCTCACCAACTATTTCTTCATCTTCTATTTCCAATTCGCTAACCTCTTCATCTTCCTTATTTTCTTTATGGCGGCGTCGTTTTGTTCCATATAATTTCTTAGCAATTTGTACCTCCTGAACTCCAAGACTTGAATCTTTTGGAAGAGAGTTTTTATGATCTTCTTCATTATTGCCACTACTAGTCAAAGCTTTTTCAAGATCAGCGTCTTCCTTTTCCAACTCACCGTCACTTTCCCCATCTTCCTTTTCCAATTCAAGGACCATTTCTTCATCTCCCTTATTTTCTTTACGGCGGCGTCGTTTTGGCCCATATAATTTCTTAGCAATTTGTACCTCCTGAACTCCAAGACTTGAATCTTTTGGAAGAGAGTTTTTATGATCTTCTTCATTATTGCCACTACTAGTCAAAACTTTTTCAAGATCAGCGTCTTCCTTTTCCAACTCACCGTCACTTTCCCCATCTTCCTTTTCCAATTCAAGGACCATTTCTTCATCTCCCTTATTTTCTTTATGGCGGCGTCGTTTTGGCCCATATAATTTCTTACCAATTTTTACCTCCTGAACTCCAACACGTGAATCTTTTGGAAGAGAGTTTTTATGATCTTCTTCCTTATTGCCACTACTAATCAAAGCTTTTTCAAGACCAACGTCTTCCTTTTCCAACTCACCATCAATTTCCCTATCTTCCTTTTCCAATTCAAGTACCATTTCTTCATCTCCCTTATTTTCTTTACGGCGGCGTCGTTTTGGCCCATATAATTTCTTATATGGAAGATCAGCGTCTTCCTTTTCCAACTCACCGTCACTTTCCCCATCTTTCTTTTCCAATTCAAGGACCATTTCTTCATCTCCCTTATTTTCTTTACGGCGGCGTCGTTTTGGCCCATATAATTTCTTACCAATTTTTACCTCCTGAACTCCAAGACGTGAATCTTTTGGAAGAGAGTTTTTATGATCTTCTTCCTTATTGCCACTACTAATCAAAGCTTTTTCAAGACCAACGTCTTCCTTTTCCAACTCACCATCAGTTTCCCTATCTTTCTTTTCCAATTCAAGTACCATTTCTTCATCTCCCTTATTTTCTTTACGGCGGCGTCGTTTTGGCCCATATAATTTCTTAATCTTTTTCCAAAGATTTCGTGAATCTTTTGGAAGAGAGTTTTTTTTATCTTCTTCACTACTGGTCAAAGCTTTTTCAAGATCCGCAACTTCCTTTTCCAATTCACCAGCCATCTCTTCATGCTCTTTACTTTCCTTAGAAGATAAGTCAGCCTTTAGGGTCACAACTTTCGAAGTAGAAGCAGAAAGATCCGATGAAAACTCTGCCTCAGCTTCAATACTTAATGACCTTCTAGAAAACCTTCCCTCTCCACGGCGAAATTTCCGGCCACGTGCACGTACAACTTTTAGTCCATGTTTTGCACTAGTAAGTGACGACTTATAGGTCGTTTTGCCCAAGTCTTCTAAAACAGGGAATACATCTTCTTTATTATCATGGGCACCAGTCAAGGCTTTTTCACTATCAACATCTTCTTTTTCTACATCACAAACCATTTCTTTATCGTTAAGATCCGATGAAAACTCAGTCTCAGCTTCAATGCTTAATGATCTTCTAGAGAACCTTCCCCCTCCACGGCGAAATTTCCGGCTACGTGCACGTACAACT
The DNA here is from genome assembly GCA_027921565.1 of Artemia sinica. Taxonomy (NCBI): domain Eukaryota; kingdom Metazoa; phylum Arthropoda; class Branchiopoda; order Anostraca; family Artemiidae; genus Artemia; species Artemia sinica. The sequence continues at coordinate 9,689,371 of CM051258.1, read as the reverse complement.
TTTAGTCCACGTTTTGCACTAGTGAGTGACAGCTTATAAGTCGTTTTACCCAAGTCTTCCAAAACAGGGAACATGTCTTCTTTATTATCTGTACCAGTCGAGGCTTTTTCAGTATCAACATCTTCTTTTCCTAAATCACAACTCATTTCTTTATCATTCTCATTTTTCTGAGCAGATAGTTGAGAACTTAAAGATAGTTGAGTACAAGAAGACCAATGCAGTGCAAGATCAATCTTTCTCACTAACTGTTGACATTCTGTACAGAAAAACATTTCATTAGGCTTCAAAATAAAACGTGTCAGACAGAGGCGCGTATGGACATCAAGGTCTGGATCGGATGGAAACTGAATGTTGCACACAGGGCAGGCTATACTTGTTGTTGGTAATGGAGTTCCTAGGCTCGTCAAACGATCCGCTGAATGGTGATCTTTGTAATGAAGATGCCTATTGTCAGTAATTTTATCACATACGTTACAACGAAAATCCCCGTTGTCAGTCCCTTGACCTATAAAAGAGGATGTGCGTCACAAAGTTTCCATAAAAAGTCAATTTTACTTCATGTATTCAGTAATTACTGCAGATTGAGTTCAGGGATTGAAAACTTACAAGACAAAATCTTTTCTAGGCAGTCTTTCAGTTTTTCTGGGGGGAGGGGGGATCCTCTGAATTTTGATGCAGATATCCCCCTCCCCCTACCCTATAGGTCTTGGTCGCTATATATTGAAAAAAAATTACAGGCAGATATACCCTCAACATGGGGTATGATTTTGATGAAAATTATACCATGGAATTTAATGTGTCTGAGAACTCTGAGGAACATCCCTGAGAGACTGGAGGCTTTAAACTCCTTTTTAAATTTAAAAAAACTACGTTTCTTTCCAAGAAGGAGGGCCACGTACACGTGTGTAATTGTTCGGTTAATTGTTTCAGTATTACTCATTTTTGCGATGTCCTAGTTTACTTTGTTTGTTTCAATAAAGGAAATGCACTCAAGTTTCATTTTTTGTCTCTCAATTACTTCAAGAGAGTTGCAGCTTCTGTGCAGAACAACAACGTTGACCATACTACACAACAAGTTGACAGTTTCAGATTATCGCAATTTTCTGTGATGTCGCAATTTAATTTTTTTGTTTTGATAAATAAAATGAATTTTAGTTTCTTTTTTTTGTCCCTCAATTACTTCACGAATTTCACAAATTCTATACAGAACAATAATGTTGATCGAAATGCACAATTTTTTAGTTTCAGTATTATCTGATATTTTGCCATGTCCTAACTTAGTTGAATTGTTTCAATAAATGAAATGCATGTTAGTTTCAGTTCTTTTTGTCTCTCAATTACTCCACGAGTGTTGCGACTTCCGTACGGAAAAACTATGTTGACCATACTACACAATTTTTTTTTTTAGTTTCAGTATTATCCCCTTTTCGCGATATGGCCACTTAGTTTCTTTGTTTTGATAACAAATGAGTTTTAGTTTAATTTTTTTGTCTCTCAATTCCTCCACGAATGTCACAACTTCTGTACAGAACAACGGTATTCTACAAGGAACAACATTCTACACAAAAAGTTGGCAGTTTCAGTATAATCCCGTTTTTTTGCGATGTCCTAATTTAGTTGGGTTGTTTTAATAAATGAAATGCATTTAAGTTTCATTTTTTTGTCTCTCAATTACTCAACGAATGTCACAACTCCTGTACAGAACAACAATACTGACCAAAAATTTTTAGTTTCAGTGTTATCCAGAAATTTTTGTGATGTCCTAATTTAGTTTGATTGTGATGATAAATGAAATGTATTTCAGTTTCTTTTTTTGTCTTTCAATTACTCCACGATTGTCACAACTTCTGTCTAGTGACAGATTTAGTATTTTACTGATAAAGATTCAGTTTCAGTACTTTATTGACTTAAGTTTCACATAAAAGACGGAACAACAATCCTGTACGAAACAAGAATACTGACCAAAAATTTTAAGTTTCAGTGTTATCTAGAAAATGTTTGGGATGTCCTAATTTAGTTTGATGGTTATGATAAATGAAATGTATTTTAGTTACATTTTTTTTGTCTTTCAATTACTCCACGATTGTCACAACTTCTGTTTAGTGACAGATTTAGTATTTTACTGATAAAGATTCAGTACTTTGTTGACTTAAGTTTCACATAAAATATTCATTTTCTTTTCTGAAGAAGTTTAAGTTTCTTTTCTGAATTCTGAAAACGATTCAGAATAAAGATTCAGTTTCAATACTTTATTGACCTAAGGTTCACATAAAGAACTCATTTTCGGTTCTGAAGAAGTTTCAGTTTCTTTTCTGAAGTTTGAAAACGATTCAGAATAAAGATTCAGTTTCAGTACTTTATTGACTTAAGTTTCACATAAAGAATTCATTTTCTTTTCTGAAGAAGTTACAGTTTCTTTTCTGAATTCTGAAAACGATCCAGAATAAGATTCAGTTTCAGTACTTTATTGACTTAAGTTTCACATAAAGAATTCATTTTCATTTCTGAAGAAGTTTCAGTTTCTTTTCTGAATTCTGGAAACGGTTTAGAATAAAGATTCAGTTTCAGTTCTTTATTGACTTAAATTTCATATAAAGAACTCATTTTCGGTTCTGAAGAAGTTTCAGTTTCTTTTCTGAATTCTGAAAACGATTCAGAATAAAGATTCAGTTTCAGTACTTTATTGACTTAAGTTTCACATAAAGAATTCATTTTCTTTTCTGAAGGAGTTTCAGTTTCTTTTCTTAATTCTGAAAACGAGTCAGAATAAAGATTCAGTTTCAGTACTTAATTGACTTAAGTTTCACATAAAGAATTCATTTTCTTTTCTGTAGAAGTTTTAGTTTCTTTTCTGAATTCTGAAAACAATTCAGAATAAAGATTCAGTTTCAGTACTTTATCGACTTTCACCTAATTTACCCCGATCTAGTTCCTTTGTTTACTTATGACATTTTTTTTTTTACTCTGCAAGTATCACAACTTCTATAAAGTGACAGATAGTCAATCAGAATTAACTGTTATTCTGGCCAACTATCTATTCAAAAATAGTCAACTTTTTTTATGATAATAGAGAGTGACATAGTTGCGGTAAATTTAATACACTAGAATTGTTTTAAGCAGCATATTGGCAGGGGTATCATAAGGAGCCATCCTTCCAAGCCTACATAATGAAATTTAAGGTGATATTGTTTAACACCATTTCAGCGCTGTTCCAGCGAGTTATTTATCATTTTTTTTTTTTCAATCTTGATTGTAGTGATATTAGTCACTCCACAACCACAATCCTACTGTTATCACTTAATCAACTCTACATTCGTCTTGGTGACTTTTAGAGCATTCAGAATTCAAGGCCACTCGAGCGGTGGATTAGAAAAAAAACGTGCATCGTCTAATGAAAAAATAAGGCTAAAAGGGATATCTATTTTTTGTTTGAACAAAAGAAAATTTTTTATTGTTTAAGCCAGATTCTATACTAATCATTCATCTTTGTTTATACTAACGTTTCCATAGAGGTATTTGTATTACGCTTTATTCTTTTAATCACAAATTTCGTTCTTACTTTGCCAAGAGAAGTGGAGTAAGACAGAGAGGTGGTTACAAGATGACTTCACCAGATTATTTCTTAAAACCTGATTTCCCCCTTGAGACACATACCCACTGTTTTGTGATCACAGGATACAGCTCGCTGAGACAACAAAAAACAACAATAGAAGATTGGTAACAAAATGAATAAATGTAAAAAATCAATGGAATAATTACAAAGAAATATAATAATAATAAAATATAATAATATAAATATAAAAAATAATAATAATATCTATGAAGAAAATTTGAGTTCACTGGGCGGATGGACCAAAGGCCACCTGGGTACCTACGATCTATATTTTCCCTTGAAGAAGCCTGGCACTTCGATATTATTGCTGTCACGATTTAAGGTCAAATCTGACATATCCACACTTTCAAGACAATTGCTGAAAACCATTTGCTAAGCCGTTCTCAAAGGGAGGATCAACAGGGCAATGTTTTTTCAATCAAATTTTGATCCTAAATAGTCCTGCTGGTCCTTCCCTTAAAAAAAAAAAAATATTGTATATCAGTTTTTGGCAAACATCCCAGAAGTGTGAAAATATAATATACGACCTTCAGGATGAGAGCAACAATAGCGGAAACTTTATACCACTTAAACATGACTGCAATGAAAATATTACCTTTTACAACTGGCACGAAGTATCTCTTACTGCAACGGGACATGTGCACATAATAAGGTTTGGCAGGTTGTCCGCAATACACACAGTTCTTCGTACACGAAGACTCCACTGTCTCTGATTTCTCTGATCCCGGCCTCGGTGATTCACTAGGTGAATGAATCTCAGGGTTTTCCAATTTTGGCTGAAGCAAATCAATCGATGTCTCAATTTCTTTTTTCTTAGATTGTGTCTTAGGCAGATCAACCGGTGTCTGAACCATTGATTGCTTTGATTTTGGCTTCGGTTTATAGTCCGAGGCCTGGGTCGTTATTTGCTTCGACTTTGGTTTAGGCTTGTACTTAGAAGCCGCGGTTGCCAACTCTATGGTTTTCGGCTTAGCGTCATGATCAAATACCTGACTCGTTGGTCGGGAATCGACTGGTACCTCGTTGACCTGGTTAGATGTCGACTCGGAATTATTATGCGAAGCCTGAAACCTTTTTTGCTTTGATTTTGGCTGAGGCTTATATTCCATGGCTTGAACCGGTATTTGCTTTGATCTTGGCTTGGGCTTATAACCGGAGACCTTACTCGTTGACTTGCATTTGTCCTCCAATCCCTGACTTAGGTCTTGAATTTCTGCATCTTTGGAACTTGGCTTCGGAACGTGTACCTTGTGTCCAGACAAACCACCTTTAAGATTAAAATAAATTTATTTTAAAAATAAATCTAGATGAACTTCAATTGAATTACACAAATTACCAATCCGTTAATTTCATTAGAAAGTCAATTAAATAGGAGATTTAAATTTAAAGAGAAGCTTGAAGACGGATGCTTGTATGATCTACCCATCAAAAGAATCTGATTTTTACGCTTTTCTAAACATAATAAATTTATCAAGCCTAAACACGACCACAAGCAGTTGTTAGCACAGAAAAAAACGTGCATAAATTTGTATTGCAGTTCCAAAAAGTAATATTGGAAATTAGCTGTGAAGGTGGGTATGCCCTGTTTTACAGGCAAGATTACCAAAACCCTACTTTTTGGGCATGAGCCAAATTGGCTCTTGAGCCAAAAAAAAGTAGCTTGTCCCCTCATAGGATGGGATAGTCACAAGGAAGGATCTAATGGGAACTGGAAGAGTTACTTAGAATATTTTTGGGCCACATTTTCTGGTTCCCCTTCAGTTACTTTTGACTTTCATAGAGATAACTAGAATTTTTTAATTTTTAATCAAATCCAAAAAATTTCAAAAGCAGCTTGTCCTCTCATAGGATGGGATAAAATCACAAGGAAGGATCTAATGGGAACCGGAAGAACTAATTAGCATATTTTGAGGCCTCGTTTTCTGGTTCCCCCTCAGTCACTTTTGACTCTCATAGAGATCTCTATAATTTTTTGAACTTTCAATCAAATGCACTCTGAAGTCATTCCCATAGGGAATGGCCCTAAGACAAAACAAAATTTACACTGTACAAAAGGCAGCGCTTCAACACTGTCTTTGAACTACAGCACTGTACTATAGGCAGCGCTTGAGTGGTGTCTTTGAAAAAAGTTGAATATAAAAGTAAAGTTTTATTCGAGAAAACAATTCTATTAGAGATTCAGCTAAAAGGAATAAAAACAAGGTAAACTATCAAAGGAGGGCTAATGAAATATCTTTTGCAAGAAAGCAACGCTAATGACGAAGACACAGAAAAGAAAAGAGACAAAAAAAAAGACAAAGAAACAAACAAAGAAGATAACAAAGAGAAGACGAAACAAACAGACAAGAAAACAAAAAATAAAAGAAAGAAAAAACAAAAGAAAAGAGACAATATACTATAAAAAGTGAAAATCATAGTTGCAGCAGAAGCTGCATCCAGTAGACCCAACCACAGCCCACAGTAACCAAGAGTTTAAAATTTTCGTTTAAAGGTGATTATGGAATGATAACTATTATATACCTTTAATTTCATAAGTAGCACAATAGTCCTGCTAGACAGGGTGGAAATTCTTCAATCTGTTACTTATTTGTTAATTCTTTCTTTTGACGAAGTCACTTGGCATGGAAGGAGTTGTTGCAGACTTCTGAGAAGGATCGTTCAATTTAAGATTGACATCTCTAATGGCCTTTTTAGTGTCGAAAGTAATTAAGCAGCAATCGTCCACCCTTTTACATTCTTTATAGCTACCTGCCCTCCCTTTAACCCCCAAAGACATCCTACTAAAATTTTGAGATAGACATTCTGTTTACAATCATAAGGTCCAATAACTATACCTCTAGGGGAGAGAGAGAAAAAAAAAAAAAAAAAAAAAAAAAAAAAAAAAAACCTGGGACAAGAGTTGTAGATTACGGAATTCACCCATTGTTTATACATAGGTTTTATTATTGGGTTGCTGGGAAGGAGGGAATGCTTGATCATAGGTGTCTGAAAAGCTTACTGTATTAGAGTGAAACTTTCAAGGGATGTTGAATTAAAGCAAATGAAACTATGTGTATCCAGGTTATCGAAGGGCTTATCTACAATATCTCAGGAGGGTTAAAGGTATGAATTTGAAACATTCAGTGCATGTTGAGGAGCATAGTGAACTATATCGACACTAAATTCCACGTTGTGCAGAAGACGTTTGCTATATTCATTCCATGAGCGTCTAACGGCATTGAATTGAAACTTTGAGGGCATGCTGGGGGGGGGGATGTTGAACTAATTCAAAAGACACTATGGACATACAGAGCGTCAAAATATTTTAGGAGCATCTAGGGCCATTAAGTCTAGACTTTCAGGGCATTTTGAGCTAAATCAAAAGACACAATGCGCATACATGTTGTGGTAAGGACGAACCTGCGATATCTCGGGAAAGGGTAGAGAAAGGGTCTCCAGGAGAGGATAAGGAAAGTGTCTTTTTCGATTATTTATTATATTAACATCATGAATGGTGTTTTTACCCCGTCTGATCTCGCCTAAGGTGAAAATGGGGTACCAAGTGATGGAATTTTTCAATTCTGATGTCCTTTTGGGTCTCCCTAGACGTGACTTAATAGGAAATAACCTTTCAATCCAAAAAATACTTTACAAATAAAGATTCTGATTTTTCATCCCCCTTTGAACTCGTTTAGGGCGGAAATGAGGTACTAAGCTATGGAATTTTCTAATTATGATGCCATTTTTGGTCTCTTCAGATTTGAATAACGACCTTTCAATCTAAAAAATATTGTAGAAATTTAAATTCGAGATTCCATCCCTTTTCTCTGAAAAAAGAGTATTTCTACACGGCCGATTTTGGATGTGCCTTTAAGCAAATTTTTCTGAACATTTTGGTACCAAAAACATATCTGTAGCTCAAATGCCAGGTCAAAATCGTATTTTTAATAGACTAAAATTACAATAGATTGAAGGAACATGCTAGTTTAGCATGCGTGAGTCTGTGAAGGATTAGCAGGAAGGAGAAAATTGAATTTATGCCAGACTTACTTAAATTGAAATTAATTATTTTCACACTAGAATGAAGAAACTGGTTATTTAAGTGTCTGCAAAGATAAATAAGAAAAAGGAAATGAACTCACGCATGATTTCTTATCCACCCTGGGATAGAATGAAGTTATTTTGGTATCTGTGAAAGGTAAACGGGAGAGAGGAATCGAGTTCATGCCAGAAAAAAATTATGTGACTTATGTGAGCTACGTCACATCTACATACATTCAAAGAGAAAAAATTACATTATTTTTTTCTCTAGGGGTGTCCGTATCGTTTTTACTATCTATGACACGGTGTTTTTTTTAACATCTGAAAAAAATAAATAAAGAGAACGAATTGAATTCACACCAGAATTTCGTACTAAACTGAAATTGCTGATTTGTCACCCTATGACTTGAAACTATAGAATAAAACAATAATTTTGCCAACGCGTAATTTAGATATTTCAGAAGGCAAATGCATTAGAACATTCCTGGTTGTTACTGAATTATGCAAAAACACAATTAAAGCAGAAATATAACGACAAGGGAAAAGCTGGTATTTTTTTTTTGTATCTAAGACGTCATGCGAAATGACATGATTTTGAATTAATTCCGACAGCTAGAGCAAAAGGCATGGAAAACTTTCTGAGGTAATGATGCACAAAAATGCAGCAGAGCAAGATCTGCGGCGAGAAGACATGCAAAAACTATTATCACAACGAATCTCAAATGAAAATAATAGACAAAGAAATCTGCGGTTAGAAGATAAACGACAGGGATGATCGCATTGAACCATAAACAAAATCTGCGGTACGAAAAGAATCAACGGTGTGAATCAAAACGAGTCCCAGGAGAAAACAGATTTTATAAAATGGATGATTCTTTGATGCATTAACAGGAAGAAGAAATTGAATTCACGCCAGAATTTCTTAATTCAATTGAAATTATTGATTTGACACCTCATGGCTTAAAACTAAAGAATAACTTTATGATTATACAAAAGCATTATTAGAGATTCACATAAATACAAGGCTGCCGCGTGCCAAGTGCAGGAGCTCAGGCTCCCGGTACTTTATAGCTTTTTGTTAGCTGAAACCTAGTCAAAAACAAACCACGGGGAATGACTCAACTATGACATCATACCCCAGAAAAACCAACTTTCGAAAGATGTGTGCGTTGTATCATCTTGTTTATGAAGATAAAGTTTTGTAATAAGAATGCCTTTTACATTAATTAACTTTTTCTACATATGAAAATCATGTCGACACAAAATTGGCTTTCAAATGAGCCCTTACACATCTTTCTATGTTTCAGTGCCCCACTAGCGGTGACGAAAAAGAAGATGAAGAAGAGAAGCCACATCACTGTTTCCCATGCTTAAAGTGGTTTTCATGGTTGTTTAAGATGGGGGGGGGGGGGTAATTCTCCTAGCGTGGGGTTTTTGGCTCCAATGTTGGAGCCGAACGGCTTCGGTATTCCAAAGTTGCAGTCTTCATTCTAATCCAACACCATTTTCGAGTGGGTTCACGCTATTTTCCGAAATTTCAAAAACCTGTTCTTGCAATGAAATTTTTAATTTTGAAAATAAAATTAATATTAGTTACCATTCCTAAATGGGGATTTTTCCTCGCTTGACAGTTTCTTTTCCAAATCGCGTATTTCAACTTTCCGTTACTATAAGCTAGAGTTCGTTCTTTATAAGGTAGCATCTGACGCCAAAACCATGATTACAAAAAGCGTTAATATTAAATACATCACTCATAAAAAAAGAAATTTACTTCTCAAAATTAATTTCAGAATGCTTATAAACATCCAATTGTTTAAATTCATTAAAATTCTTGAAACAACTTGACTAGTTATAACTTTGATAAACCTTAATAGGACTAGAAACAAAAACACAAAGTAAAATAAATTTATTAAGTATTTATTAGGTAAAATTAAAAGCTATCGATAAAAAGGACGATTACAATACAATATTCTAACAAGAGTAGTTCAAATGAATCCATTTTGGCAAGAGTTGACAAATGATAACTACTGCACCTTGGGCTGGTGTGTTTTCGGAATTATGGTCGTAATTATAATTCTTGGACTTCTTTGTTTCTATGCAAAAAAAAACGCAAACCCTTACCTTCCCCCTACAATGTGGCATAGCGGCTCGCTCTTTAGATTAAAATTGAAACTATTGATTGATTTATTAGAAAATCCTAATTCAAATTAAATATTAAATAATTATCAAATAATCTGAAATTAAATATACAATTTAATAGATTAGATATAAATATAATTCCCAATATTTACAGTCTTAAATTGAATATGAGACTGTCTTTTATTACACAATCAAAGAAAATTAACAGCTTTTTAAAGGGTAATACTCACTACAGCACAATTATAAGAAATCAATCTAACGAAAAGAAAGCTTAGAAAAATCATATTTGTAGTAATTCATTCTTATCTTTCATTTAGTCATATTACTTGAAAGCAAGGAAAAGGCCGAAGAAACTCGAATTTTTCTGGGCTTTCAAAACCCAAGCTGTTCTTGGTGCTAGCTTAGAATGTTTTGTGTTAGAATCAGTTTGAAACAAGAGGAGCGCTTTTCTATATAAATTTTATATTTTCAATAAATTTCAGATATATTTTAATATTTCAGCTAAATATTTGCTTGAAAGCTGTTCGTTTCCACTTTCCGGTTCTAGTGTAGAATCACTCCTCCTCACAGTGAAACACTATACAATACTAAAAACAACTATGAAAAATTCTAAAATGTTCACTTATATCATTCCTAAAACTGCTTCAATTTACTTTACCCCAGTCCTAAAGTGCAAATTCATAGCCCAAATAATATAATGTCCATGCATTTTCCATGCGTCACATCTTTCCTCAAATACATTTAACAGCAAAGAAGCAATGTCAACAAAATCAAGAAACGGAAAAATGCATGGAGAATATACAATTTGGGCTGTATATTTGTATATAAGGGGATGGGAGTAGTGGAGGCAGAGTAAAGTGAATTGCTTTAAGGAACAATGTAAGTCAGATATCCTCAAAATGTGGGGCGCAAACCTCTGGAAAGGGGCGGGTCAAAAGCTTTATAGGGAGGGGTGCAAGAAAACTTAAAAATTAACATTGTATTGGTACGACAGAAAAAGATTTGTGAACTTTGCGTAACAGTAATCATGTCCTGTATAGTGTAGGGCTAATATAAGTATTTTAGAATTTTTGAAGTTGTTTCCAGAATTTCATAGTGATTCCACCTATAATTTATCAGAGTTTTTTTTGTGACTACTTGTGCCTTTCTTACAATTATTCTGTGGTTGCACCAATATTGGGTGCAACCTAAAGTTGTGATCACAACTTAAAGTTGTGATTATGTATTAAACCTTAGCGAAAGCAAATAGCATCCCTCCGTTTGATAATAATTATAATTTCGTATTGTTTTGCTCAAAATTTCAAACCAAGCGAGTAGCTCCCCTCTCCCCCCTCCAGCTGCCTGGATTTACTGATTTCATTGGGTTTACACTGAAACTGGTATTATGAACCTGCAATTGATGAGAAATAAATACAAAATTTAATACAAAGCAACAAAATCAGCCAACTTTCAAACTTAGTCTAGGGATTAAGCTACACATGGCTTACCGTTTAGGAACTACCGATACTTTATCCCGAATCCCTTTATATTCTTACAAGTGGATGCTTTACTTTGTCTCAGTCAGGGCTGTGGAGTTCGTTATAAGTTAACCAAATCCAGACATTTTCAATACACCGACTCCAACTCCATAGCCCTAGTCTCATGAACCCCTTAGTGTTCAAACTAATCAACTAATCAAACTAATTTTCACCTTAGTGATTAAAATCATATTCAAATTCAATTTTATGCCATCCTTAAGGTGAGACTTTAATCCCATAGCTACGAGTCCTACTGCACAGAACATGCCGAATCACCTCTAATATGATTCATGTTTGTTCAAACTCGAACAAACTTTTTCACGTTTGTTCAGTAGTTAAAATTTTATGACCAGTGGACTGAGCTACGCAGGGTCAAACGAATTTTAGACATAAAAACGGGGTCCTGTGTATGCCCCTCCCCCCCTGAAAATCAACCCGCGGAAATGCTATCTTCCAATATAAAAAACCTTTATGTGTCACCAAGTCATTTGAATAGTTAGTACCCCTACACTTTACAAAAGAAAAATAAACTTACTTTACAAAAAAAAATCCAGTCTAAAATGACATTTTTTTTGGTTGAATATCTTACTGAGATCACTCACAAAGTTCAATTGACCTGTTCTGTCAACCTGCAAGGTTGAGTTTCAAGGCAGCTAATCAATTAAAGAGCCACCCCATACGAATTTGATACAAACAGGATATCAAATGCAATGTAAAATCAATCATTGTTGTTACGTTTCCGAATAGCAATGACGTGATTGGTTTCTAGTCATTCTCGTCCCACTGTCAAACTCCAATTTGACTTTTTTTTTTTTTTGTCTGGAATTTCAGCTAGAAGAGAATTTAAGAAAAAATGCTATGGGTTATGTTACCACTGGAGATGTACTAGTTAGTCTGCATCAGGAACGCAAATTTTCAGTAAGAATAACAGTCACAATAGGGACATAGCTCTAAAGCTTCAATCCTAGAGAAGGTCAATACGGGACAAATAAGATTAAATGATGAAACTGGTACTTGCAATTCTGAGACTAGAGACAAACAAAGGAAGAAAGAAGAAGAAAAACATACTCATGAGTGCAGAGGCTGCCGCTTCAAAGTCTTCAGTCTTTATACTTGGTGTACTTACACGATGCACTTTTGAAACGTGTTTTGACGAATGGCCAAAGGAAACTGAATTTCTGCGATATTTACGTCTTGGAGATGCAGCTTCTAGAAGGAGACATTTGCTATATTGACATGCCTGTATACATACAGGCGGTTGAAAAACCCTTGCCTAAAATTTAATTTCACCTATCATTATATCTCTCGGGAAAGCCTTTTGATATTCTCAGCCCTTAGAGTTTATAAGTTACCACAGGTATATTATAATAATACTTTTATTACACATATTATATGTTTTATACTTTTTTTAGTGCCCAATCACCTGCTTCTGTTTTATTAATTTTGGTACTTAATTAAAGCATGGAAAGTTTTCAGGATATGTTGTATTGTTGCACTGTCATTGGAAGAGCGTATAGCCTACTGATAAAACTTGGAAGTGCTTGAACATTTGGATGTGGTCGAAAAATGGCTCACAACTTTAACATGTAATTGTGACAAGCAAACAAAAAGACAGTAAGTTGAAAAAAACGAGTTAATTGTAAATAAAAAAGAGTTAATTCATTGAAAACTTACTACCACTAACAATTCGTAATAGCACCAAATCGGTTGAGGATAGTTCAACTACGTATGCTCTTCCTTCATCCAAATTTCTTCAAATATCAACTCGTTACCTCTCACCTGATGTCCCAATATCTTTTAAGTCCCTTTTTATGATCTCTTCTTATCCCATTCGGACCTTGTGATAAAGCGATGGAGAGAACCATGCCTCTTGATCAAACGTTTCCAGGTTCAACCCCGCAAGTCGCAAGGAAAGGAAAAGAACATAAAATGTTGTATGTCCTATAGTGGCGCAGTGGGTTAGACCTCAGGTTGGTAACACGGAACCAGAGATCAAACCTTGCTGTAGCAACACACTACAGGGCCGACGCACGGACCTTAGTAGTCAAGAAGCGTCGTTAATCCGCAACTCACCGTAGCACCAAGCCACCTGAAGCCAACACAGCTGCGGCACGCTCCTCCTCCATCCCAATCTATTCAAAGCCTCCCTTATTACACCCTCCCAGGAAGTTCCCTTTTTCCCTTAAATCTTTTTTTATGACATCCTCTCATCCCAACCACGGACGACCTGGTAGCCCTAGATGGTTGGTCGAAAAGAACAATCTTCGACAATCTGTCATCCTTCATCCGCAGAACGTGCCTTAGCCATCTCAACCTTTCTCTCATGACAGCCCTAGAAAGCGGGATTGAACCATAGTTTTCGTAAAGCCTTCATTTTGAAATAGGGTCAGTTAGCCGGGTACCCAGAACGATCCATAGGGGATTTCCCTGGAAAACATCTAGCAAATCTTCTTTCGTTTTTCGGAGCACCCATGCTTCAGAACCATATTTGACCACTATTCACTGTAGCTTCTAATATTCTAATCTTGGTTTGCAGACTTATCTTCCCATTTTTACTTACTTACCCTATTCAGGGACAACTTGTTTTTATTTTCACCCCTGATGGATGACCAAAAAGCACAACATATAGATTAAAATGAAACAAAGCTTTCTACAAAAAGCAAAGAGTTAATTTAAAACTCAAATAGATTAGAAACTAGCTTACACGTTCAATTCTTTGGTTCAAATGCAGTACACATGATGACACAAATACGACATACGTATTATGGATATTAGTAGGCCTAAGCTTATTAATCAGTCTCACGGGCAAACAGCAACCATCGCTACAGAATTCCACTACTTTCTACATATTATTCCCGTTTTCAGTTCTTTTCAGTATGCGTGCCCGTGGAAAGCCATCCACACTTTCCTTGGCCAATATAAAATTTCACTAACAGCTCCCAAAAGCGTCAAACGAGGCGGGAAACATCTCATAACGTCCAATTCACGCTGCTATGAACTGAAGATTGTCTCACGTGAATATGGCACCAAAGCCTGGGGAGGGTTTAGAGTGTCAGTTCCCACATCAAAAAGTACACAATCATAGTTGCCGCAATAGCTGCCAAGAGCAAGCTATGGCCTATTACGGGGTTAGCAACCTATGACCCGCGGGTGAGCGAGTAACCCACCTTAGTTTCGAAGAAACCATGACATAAAAAAGTAAATTATAATTATAGAAAGTAAAAAAAGTAAAAGTAAATTATAATACACAGCATTAAACGAACTTTTTTAGACAAAAAAGCTAAAAATACATAGACTACTTGGTTTTCGCGCGCACGTCAATTTTGTCCCTTAAACCTCCGCCCTAACAACATGCACGTACTGCGAGCTACAGAGTAATAGCGGATACGTTTGGGACAAAATCGGCGCGGTGTGTATCGTTTTTTTTTTTCAGTTGTATTGTAGAACATGTTCAGTAGTGGAGTCTTGCAGTTATGCAGCTACAATAATTAATAAGCATTAACTAAGTGAAATGATGATTTTTTTTTCTTCTTTTTTTAGATCACCATGAACAAAAGAAAGCAAAACAAGTAGGAAAATACTGACGCATCAAAAATAGTTACAAATTGGTAGGTACTTTGTATATAGATATGATTACCACTAGGAATTAAATGTTGAGTTGCAATTTTCTTCATTACGCAAAGATGCAAGTGAAATGATAAATGTAGAAAATCTGAATACATTGCCAAACATAGGCTACATAACATTTTAAAAAAAAAAATATAAATACTTAAAGAGTTTTGTTACCCCCACAATCATGCTACATCTGCCAAATTTGTTGCCGTTCTTAGCATCGGTATGAACAGAAAACCGTTTAAAGATGCAGAGTATTTGAAAAAACGCATTCTAAGTTGTTCCGAACGTTTATTTAACGATTTCGTAAATAAAAAACAAATAACTGAGAAAACCAAAGAAAAACCAATGACAGCTAGAACAGTTCAACATCACGTTGAAGGTCAAAAATATCGAAAAAGATTGAAAATGATTGTTCATTTAGTGACATGATTAGCATTGCACTTAATAAGAGTACAGATATAAATAGTATGGGCAGACTTGCAATTATTATTAGATTTGCATTAATAAATAACTTGAAAGTCGATGAAGAACTATGCATTCTTGCTTTAATGAATGACATGACCAAAGGCAATCATATTTTCCCAAGAGTTTACAAATTTCAGAAACGGGCAAATATTAAATCTAAAAAGTAAATTACTTTCAATAACAAATAATGGTGCTCCAAGTATGAGAGGTAAAGATGTTGGATTTGTAACACTGACAGAAAATGAACTTAGCCGCTCACTGTAATTGTTTAGTTGTGTGTATTTATTTC
Source organism: Artemia sinica (assembly GCA_027921565.1). Taxonomy (NCBI): domain Eukaryota; kingdom Metazoa; phylum Arthropoda; class Branchiopoda; order Anostraca; family Artemiidae; genus Artemia; species Artemia sinica. The sequence goes on along the minus strand of CM051258.1, from coordinate 9,673,713 downwards.
ATTACATTTACGTATATGTATGAATTGCATTATATCTGTTCTATTTTACTCCATCATACATGTATCTACATTGTATTATGATTTCATTGTATTACTTGTATTTTACTGTATCTAATATGTATTTACAGTGTATATTTGTATTTCAAAGTGAATTGATATTTTCATCGTTGATACCATTTTTATATTATATGTATGTAAATGTATGTATTTCATTTTATCATTTGTATTTCACTGTATCATACATGTACATATATTGTATCATACATTGTATATTTATATTTCTTTGTATTATAATTATATGAAAATCTACTTGCAAAGGCATCAACGTAAGGATGTGATTGTAAAAGATGTGTCCTCTTTTTTATCTTCTTTTTTTTCCTCCACAGCTAGCAGGACACAGGAATATCATGGAGAGCTAATTGAGGGCTCATTTTAAAGGAAATTACTATATCTATGTACTTTTGCAATTATCAAAATAAGATAACAGCATGGTCAGCATTAATGCACACGCGATTCAAAGCTTTTGTGGAGGAAATTGAATCAATATATGGAGATTTATATGAAATACGACGGTTATATCGAGGCAAAGTTCTTAATAAATTTGATTTGATGATAAACAAACATTTTTTAATGAAATCGGTGAATATGATCTCGAGCTCAGTAATAAACAATGGCCTTGTTCTTAACAGACATAATTACAATGATTATTTGCAAAGGCATCTATGCAACAACTAAAGGATGTAAAGAAATTTGAATGTACAACTCCATGGAACTAACCACACAATATTGAAAGTGTAGGGGGAATAGAAGGGTCTTACATCGAAAATATTATTATTTGAAAGAGACATAAAAACTAAGAAAACAATTATTTTGTTTCATTATTTAAAATGGAACATGGCTTCTGTGTAACATTGATTTAATTTAGGTATAAGTTATTAAAATGGGTAAACGACGACAACTTGATGTTTTGATAAAACTAGCATTATAAACCAACTAGTTTCTCCAAAAAATCACAAAAAAGATAAAACTACTCTAAATATTTAGTTATTTTGCTATAATGTTTGCTATAATTATTCAGCTTCCACTACCACTTGGTATGATAATTTTAGTGTGCATGGACCTAAAGAGAGTCGAGATTTTAAACTAAGAAAAAGAAAATTGTTTTGACTTAAACAATCTTAAATGGTTGAGTACCGTCATGAGTACTTAAGTACTGTCTTCGTACTGAAGACAAAAAAAAGAGCTCAGATTGTAAACATTGCTTGGACTTTTGTTTGATTCACAGCTTCTTTCGTTTAAAAGGCGATTGAGATAAGTTCATATGGCAAAATTCACTGGCAATGGGACTGGAAAACAGCCAGGACCACTGTATAATTAGCCCCATTTAATAGCTTATTTACGATATGAGACACAAAATCACCCATATATTTAGCCAGTACTTGCATCCTAAATTAAAAATTTACCAACTGGTGTCACAAGTACTTAGATCGAAGCCATAATGAAATAATATAAATAAGCCATACCTAATTAAGCCATAGTACCCAAAGCAAACAAAATAAAGACACTGTAGTGTGCCCACCTGGTTCAGAAATATTTTCCTCGTCACTGCTCGACATAAAAAGTTCGGAGTACAAAATCTGCTTGGATTTTGGGCGGAGCAATGGCTTCTTCCGTTTTGACGGAGATCCAACTGATTTCACATGGCGAGAACTCATTGGCGAAGGGGCTTGGAACTATCCGGGGCCACATGACCACTGGAAACCAAATGCTGCTCTATATTATCCACATTAACAGACAAGCATATTGGACACATCTTTTGATCATTCACTTTATGCTCAAGATTATGTAGAATAACTCTGGATAGCTCTTTATTTTACACTGACATTCTTCACAGATAGATGGCACTTTTGTTCCACATTGTGTATCCTTGTGTAGCGAGAGTAGGAGCCATGAATTGTGAGCCTTTTCACAAATTTCACACCGCCAAATGGCAGCACCAGTTTCTTGTATAAACTCGTTATTAGTTTTTTGAAGCACTATTTTTGGGTTGAAACTTTTTTTGTTCTTTTCTTTCCCTGCAGAATTAGCTTCGTTTAAATTAGGCTGTTCAAGATCCACATTGTCTGAGTCAGGAGGCAAATATGGCAGTACATCAATTTTCGCTGAAACAGAAGAGAAAAATGAATTTTGGAAACATTCCAGGATCCATTAATCAGTGATAAAAATTAATTATTAACTAATATTTTGATGCTGGAAATCCAGATACACTTTAAGTGATGGTTTCTAATAAAAATTCCGAGTAGGGACAAGTAGCCTTCAAATCCAGAAAACATTAACGATGAAAAATCAACTTTTGAAGAGTTAATTTTTTGAAGAGCTTTCCAAGCACCATATCGGGGGGGGGGGGGGGGGGGCATAAAAAATTCGAGTTTGTATCATTGCTAAAGGTAAGTTCGCATATACTGCTAAAATTGTCTCCCGCAAAACAATAACCAAATCAGATATGTTCAAGTAATGGTAGAAAAATTGAGACCGTTAAGTTCCGTTATATCTTTTTTTTTATTCAAGAATGAAGCAGTTAACATGGACATAACTGAAGCAATGAAAAAATATTTTTAACTGTGTTCTGCATCAGAAAAATAATAATAAAAATTAGGCCCTTACCTCACAAAGCAACTGTGTTTTTTTTTTAAACTTTAAGTATCTGGAGGACAATTATAATATATAATTCTTTGTATTTTCTTATCGAGGCTGGATTGGTTTCTCTTTTTAGATCCCCTCTCTTTCAACCAATGACAACTTAGTCAATAGCTGTCAAAATAAATACTACACTCTGATTGTTGCTGGCGCCCTCGATACAGCTCACTAGCTCCAAAATATAGCTGCCTAATTTGTAAATTTCCTGACGGCTGATTTAGACTTTTCTGAAAATATCTGCTAATTGCTTTACATGGTAGCCACAGTCCCTTAAAAAAAAGACAGCAAAAAAGCTACCTTTGGATCTGTGAAGACCGTTAAAAAGGGCACTAGAACATATGAATTATAATCAAATGGCCACCTATCAAGCTGATAGACCTTTTGTTCTAATCACAAAACATTTTTTAGACAACAAACACTATTTGCTTATGTCTTTAAGCCGCCGGATATGGACCCCTCTTATCCCCAATAAAAATTCTAGAGATCTGCCCCTGTCTTTAATTAATTTGCACTGTTTTTTTCTTCAGGGAAAAAAATCTAGCTGACCGATTTTCGTACTGATTCGAGATTCACTGAAATCATGCCAGGGTTTGTCATTGTCAAAGATTATTTGTAACAAGATGCGAAACCGAGCGAATAAGTATAGAAAAATTGTGTTCTACTAACTTGAAGATGTAAATAAAGTATATGGTGCTAGCACACTCAAACAAAGATTAACTGTAACATAAGAGATTTGATTGTGAAATTATGAAATATGCAGTGCGTTCGAACAGCCCAAGATTACTTATTTGAAATCCCTATTACTTATCCTTAACGTTTCATAAGATGTAAATAACACCAGAGGTTCGAGGGATTACTACTTGAAATGGTCTAGATAAGATGCACTTGCTAGCCCGCGAAAATGCAGGGTCAATGAAGATAAGCGACGACACGTGTAAGCAGGGGCGTCGTTTGGGAGGGGCAAGGGGGCAGTTGCCCCTCCAATAATGTGGAGAAAAAATTGTTATATAGCCCATGCTTCTTGAACATCCGGATATGGACCCCTCTTGCTCCGCCCCAATGAAAATACTATAGATTCACCCCTGCGTGTAAGCAAAAAGTTTGATCTTTTCGAAAGTGGGAAAAATTTTTGAAATTATATGCAGGGAAAAATGACAGTAATTATGAAATATGGCACACCTCCGTGGATTTGTAAATAAGCTTTATTTGCAGTAGAATACACGTAAATTATGTTGTTATTGTTATTTTTATGTTGTTATTCACCTATTTGTGTCAGGCATTTCGGTTAAAAAGTTGCCGGATGAGTTCTTGCTGTTATCTTTTACAGATTACAGCCGGGGAAGTTGGAGTTAAGCCGATAAGCTGGATAAGGCATGCATAGACGCACTAATGCAGATGTGGAGACTGTGACACCTCCAGGGGCTTGTAAGTAAGATATGTTCCGAGTGGAGCCCAAAACTCAAATTAATCATTAGCATCATCACGAAAGGCAGCAAAAAGCCCCAAAATTTGCTAGTTAGTGGAAATATACGACAACAGACAATAGTAGAAATTTAACAACAATCCACTGCAAGCGCTAATGTCGCTAATAGTTTTCCGTTGGGAGTGGGAGATAAGAGCTAATACATCCTGTTATAAATAATTTATGACATTTATATTCAACCGCAAACGATAAAATGGATTTCAAATATTCCATCATTATTGTCTGTACCGAAGAGTGGAGGAAATCGATTAGACAATCTTAGGCACCTTTACCAGGGTTCAATGCATGGGCGGATTCGGGATTGTTTTTAGCGGCACGTGCCCCCCCCCCAAGAAGATCAATTTAGTAATCAATTATAGTAATCCAAGGAAAAAATACATATGGGGGCACCTAGATTTCATCGGTGCCTCCCCCAACATTCATTCTGTATCTGCCTCTGCCTAAATGGAATACAGAAACTACAGATCCCACTGCCAGTGCACAGAGCAACAGAAATTAACAAAAAGCTTAATTTCAAATTATTACACTCAGTGGCGTAATTTATTATGGGGCAGGGGGAGCAACTGCCCCTACCAGACCTCGGTTTGCCCCTCCCCCCAGACGCGATTTTGCCTCCCAGCTGAGCTTTAGTTTCTTCAAAAATCTTGTCAAAACTAAGATAAGCCAGAATAATTCAAGCATCAACAGAAACAGATCAGTTTTCTTTAGTATATATTTACCTCTATAGTACTATAAAGTATCTTTATAGTACTTTCATGGTACCAAATGGCTCATTTTTCGGTTTTTACTGTCATTTTCACTTGCTTTAGGAAAATTCGCTCCAACTTTGCCCCTCTCCCCAGACTTTTGATGAAATTACGACACTGATTTGAATTATAGGGTTATCTTTATTTGAATCCAACGTAAAACTTTCTGATAGTAGACTTATCTTCGGTTCTTTAAACCAGTTCTTTTAGTATGCAGAATAGACGTTAATTGGAAAAAATGCATGTAAATATATCTATTATGCTCTTTTATCATAATTGGTACTTTTATTTATTAAAATGAAAAGTAAAAAAACTCAAATTAATGTTCTTATTTAGACTTTATAATCAATGGTATGATATTGTTGGGTAAACAGTTTTGACTTTTCATTTTAAAGCATATTTGGTTTAAAAAAGGGCAAATAAATTAAAATATGCATCATTTTTGAAACACATTAACCTGATATTATGAGGGGAGGTAAGCCGTGAACATCACAATACATTCGTAATGTAACTTGTATTTGTACACCAAACGGCAAACACCAGATGTACACCAGATTGTACACCAGATGGCAAAACGGTTCCTTTTGTTTTATAAAATGCGGAATTTTTATCACATTAAGCTTAGTTCTGACAGAGCGCGAATTTCGTATCGCCTAGCGAATTTCGTGTCACCCCGCGGAAAAAATACGCTTCGTTCATCGAAATCTTCGCTTCGCAGCGCTTCAAGCTCAAGTTGAAAAATTCGCATCGCTATCGTCATTCGCGCCAGAAATTCTGTAAATAGGCCTCACTCACACTTTTTTTTTGGCTTTTTTCTCAAGTTCAAAACTGACTGGGCAAGCAAGCAAGCTGCAGCAGCACTGATGAGTGTCTTTTTTCTTTTACTTTTGAACTGCATTTTCTCAATAGTAACGAAATTCGCGGACTGTGAGAACTACATGGCGAATTCCGCAAAGCGGCGCGATGCGAAATATCACAGAGCGAATTTTGTTCGCGCTCTGTCAGAACTAAGCTTTACGCAACTTTTTCGCAAATCCTTCCTCCTCCTGAACAAATTTTTGTGTATATGCATGTGTGGATGGTAATATTATTTCCGGTAATACGTTGACTCATTTTGTCAATAGCATGGCAACAGCGGTAGCTGCAACCCGTAAAGAACGAACCCCGGCCCCCAAAAACAACTTTCGCATGTAAACAGAGATCCACGTGGCATAGGTATCGATCTCCAGATTGTCTGTCGTACTATGCATTGTTGTAGGGTAAATCATCTAACGATACCCCCCACCCAGAAATTTTCATTTACCCAGTTGGAGCTGTGATACCCACAGCCCATAGTACCCAAAAATTTAAAAGCGCGTTTAAAAAACTGTCTAGTGACAAAACACTGCTATTTGTAGCTGATTCAGTATTGGTAACTACTATTTCAATTGGTCTTAACAGGAAAATGTTATTTTGAAAACAAATTTACGGAAATTTCCAAAAAATAGCCTAAAAACCCTCAAAAATGGCATCGGATGGAAACAAAAAACTGCAGAAAACTACAGCCCATAACATCGAATAACTGGGATAAAGTTATAGGAAAAGATATGAAGGAGAATGAAAAAATTTGTGACACTTTATATGTGAAGGAAGATTTATTTTGTGAGGAAGAATTAGTTTCAGTACTAAAAAGATTAAAAAATAACAAGGCCCCAGATGCTGATAAGAGTGGTAAATGAGTTTCTTAAATATGGTGGTTATGAGATTAGAAATAAGTTACTGAAGATAATGAATAGGATTTTTGTACAAGGGGAAGTACCTAGCGATTTTAAGAAAACCCTAATTAAACCCTCAGGGAAAAAAACCTAAGATGCTTAGTTTTGCTTTGAATTGCACATTGAATTGCAAAGGAAAACATTGTGCAACAAAATCTGCTGTTAGAAGACAAAGCCAAATTATACTAGAATGATGGAACGTATGTTAGTTTAGTGTGCTCGAGCGGCTAGAAGAGAAAGTAAAATAATAATGGAATAGTAAAGCGTTTCAGTTTAGCGTGTTTGAGTCTATGACTGATAAACAGGAAGGAGGAATTAAAATTTCACTTTGCATAAAAAAATCACTTTGCATAGGTAGCCCTGATGCTTTCTCTTTTTATCTTGTTTCTTTTTTTGTTCTTTTTTAGCGTCATATCCGAAGGTCGTTTTAAAATTTTTGAACTTCTAAAATTAACAAATCTGTTGGCTATGCTATTCTCAAAGGGCAGATCTACATGGTAGTACCTGAACCTTGAGGCTCTCTTTGAGAGAACTTCTGACACTTAACCTAGAAGTAAGAAAGTATTAGATATGACGTTTGGCGTGTCACCGACAATTTATACAAATTTGAGTTATACTCCAAAATTATTTATTTGATAGATTTCGCAATTTACTTCTTTTTTCTTGTTAATACCGTATAATTCCATATTTTACCCCTTTGCATTAGTTTAAAATATACAAACAAAGAAACAATGCCTTCCTTTTGCTAGCTAAAATTTCACATAGGAACAACAGGTAAATGCCTGATAAAAAAAAAGTTGATGTTAATTGGCTTCCCCTTCAGGCACGATTACGGAATAGTTTAATTGGCTACATAAAATACCCCATAAAAATGAACCAATGGAACTGGTACTGGAAAAGGATAGGTCCTTTTAACACCGAAGTAAAGCAAAGTAATCTCTCTTTTTCTCTGTTTCACCACTTAATATAAAAAGATAACCACTTACATTTTTTAAAGCAAGGTAGATCCAGGAAATTAACCAGCTCCATTACTTTTAGACTGTGAGACATGGAGACAAAAATTTCTCCTTTGTATAGAAGGGTCCAGAGCCAATTTCAGATCTTCGAACGAAGTTTCTGCCAATGATATTGATAGGTCCTTTTCCCATGGTGGAATATCGTTAAATAATTTCTGCCAAAAAAAAAGAGTTTAAAGGTTTGATGAGAGTATAGTAGTGAATGGATAAGAAAAACAATACAATAAAATAATAAATAAATCAATCCTTTGTTCTGGGAGTAAATGATTCTCGGAAGTTGATGAAGGAGACAAGCCTAGAATCTAAAACATAGGCAGGATGTGTCAAATATCATATAGTATTTATTTACCTCTGAAATTAAACTAAACTCAACATGAAGAGCTAAAATCCCTTCCATAAATACGAGAACTTTGCAACCATGACGTTCCAAAAGACAGATACTGTACACACGTATAAAACATGGAGACTCATGTCAGTATTTATTTATTATTTCATTAATGTCTCAAATTAGAGCCTCCAACCAGCTTCAATTCTTTCGAACCAATAAGATAAACTCTATAGTTAAAATTAGTGAATTTCGTAACTATTTACAAGAAATGGCTATGTAATTTTTGACCAAAAACTTAATGTTGAAATTCTCAGGTTCAAGTTCAGTGTACGCAAAATGTTAATACAAATCGATTATCAAAGTCCATTTGCTTGTACTAAGTTCAATTAAGTAACTTTAATTAACAAAAGGAGAAAAAGTAAGCCTTTCTTAAGCCATCAATTCTATAAGTCGGCCCAAAACAATTCCAGCAAAGATAACTATTTTATTACCTCGGGCGTATCCAGGATTTTGGTTAAGGGGGAGGTAATGTCTTACAATTTTATTTACAAAAAGCCTCAAAATCTCCACTTTTGTTACTTTTTTTATGAGTTGGATATAAATTTCGGAAGGGGATGGGGAGGGGGCGATCCGCACTCCACCCCCCTCAGAGGATACGACCTCGTTTACTACTAAAACAATTATCCTATTGACAAATTTTTCTTTTCCAGTTTTTTTTTCAGTTCATTTAAGTTTTACCGGTATCACCTCAGTAAAAAAGTGTCAAACCTCTACTATCACTATCTTGTGGAATCTTGTGTATTAATAGCACCTTTTAGGCATACAAAAAAATATTAGAATCACGCTTCTACAAAAGAAAACCTGGCCCTTTTCTCCTCCACTCCGCAGCCCGAAGTCGAATAGCTCCAAAGATTGTTTATACCTTTTTGATACGTAATGATACATATATAGTGAATTCGAGTATTCCGCAAGTAAGAGACATATCAGCTTAATAATAAGTCCCCTGGGTGTAATCGCTAAAGAAAACAAAAAATGCCTGTCCGGCAATTTGCCAATCGAAACGCTACAGGCATATAGGTGAATAACAACATTTACTACCTGTACTCCACTGTAAAACATAGCGTATTTAAAAACCCCATAAGGTGTGTCACATCTCAAAATTACGGTTTCTTTTTGTTCTCTGTAAGCACTTTCACATTTTTTTTTTATTTTTGAAAAAATTGTTTTTTTTTATGATGTCACTTAACCTGAATAATCCTGCATTTTCTAGGGTTAGCAGGTGTAACTTGTCCGACAACCAACCCAGACCGATTCAAGTAGTAATTTAATAAAAAAAACAAGCTTTTTCAACTCAAAGTAAGGAGCATCATCAAACTTAAAACGAAAAGAATTTATTACGGTTATTAGGGGGGTCGCCTCCTCTTCAATACCTCGCTCTTTACACTACAGTTCAAATTATTTCCTAATCCTTTAAGAATGACTCCTGAACCAAAAAGACCGTTTAATTAGAAGAAAAAGCTCTTTTAAAAGTACTAAAAGAAACTTTAGCGTAGAGAGCAAGGTATTGACCCCCCTTATAAACGTAATAATTTCTGTTAAGTTTTAATGGTGCTCCTTACTTTCAGTTGAAAAAAAAACTTGTTTTTTTATTTAATTTCTGATCGTTTTTTTTTAAATAATGCTGGCAAATCCGGTATCCCCTCCAGGTAAAATTCCCTTCCCCAATGAAAAAATCCACCAATGTAAGCCCCCCACCTCCATCAGAAATTCTTACTTGAATTTTTTTTATTTCTGAACGTTTTTTCAAATAATGCTGGCAATCCGCCCTCCCCCAAGTAAAATTCCCCTCCCCGATGAAAAAATCCCCCCCCCCACATCAACAAGAAAGTCTTATTTGATAACGTCTGTACGCTTCCCAATAACCAATACTATATGTAAACAACGGGCAAAGTTCAAAACTTGCAGCCCTTCCCCGGGGAATGTGCGGGGTTAAGTCATACCCAAAGACATAGTTATTAGATTTTTCAACTGTGCTAAAAAATTGGCTATCTAAAAATTTTGATCAGGTGACTTTGGGGGAAAATGAGCATGGAAGGGAGATTAGCTGCCCTCCAATATTTTTGGTGACTGAAAAGGACACTAGAACTTGGTTCTCTAGTATGCTGAACCTGATGGTGTGATTTTCATTAAGAATACTTGATATTTTGGAGGTTTATCCCCCTTTTTCAAAATTTAATTGGTATCATTAAATTTGATGAATTTTACATATTAAATAACCATCAAAATTCGATTCTTTTGAAATATCTAGTGTTATCAAGACTCTCGTTCTTAGAGTTTCGGTTACTATTGAGCCGCTTACTCCTTACTTGTAGTTCGCTCCTTCCTTATAGTTCGTTACCACGAACTGTTTGATCCTACTAAGCTCTGGCGTCATTTACATCTCGTGAGACGCTAAGGATAAGCAATCGGGCTTGTCAGATAAGTAATCTTCGAATGCTCGAACACACTAATAAATCAGCGTTACCAGATGTCTCGTTTGAAATTGCGCCACCATAAAAGTGAAATTGCATCGAATCAACAACTCCCCACCCCCCTCCAAAAAAATGCGCCGATTTGAAAAATTCAATGCGCAACCGCCAATAAAAGTTGCCCAAGTTCGTCCCACCTGGCAACTCTGCAATAGATACGGCTTGTCAGCCTTCATCACAGATGTTGGCTGACTGCCTTAAGGACACAGTGGGTGGATACAAGGAGAACATCCATCTTTTTCTCCCGTTTACAATGTTCACATTTTCCGGAGAACAGAACATAATTTTGTTTTTCTTTTTATCGAATCAAGATTCATATTTGAGTATGGTGAAAAGCACACTATAAGGCAAGACGTAATCTTTTCAAGAACGATGCACGATTGTGAACAGTATGTATAAAATAGTAATATAGGAGAAACCGAATAACATTGTAAAATTTGTCAAGCAGAATTGACTTAGTCTTATAATTAAAAGTACCAGGTGACCGAGCCTCACTCCTTGAAACGAATTTTAGACATCAAAACAGTGTCGGCGTATGCGCCCCCCCCCCTTCGGAAATACAATTCACCCATACCCTGATTCTCGCAAGGAAAAACCTTTTTTATGACATTTTTCTATATTTAGTCGTATTGACATTCACTTTACTTTTTTTGCCTATTCAATTTGTGAATTGGTGCACCTGGACCTGGACCAAGGAAAGATCAGCTCACTTTACAAAAAAAGTCCAAATTAACATTTTGTGTTTAATTCAGCCAACCTGCACGGCGGCTAATTAATTAAACCATCACTGCACCGAAATGTGATACAAATAGGAAAACATTAACCCAGGTCAGAACGATTAAGAATAGCAATGACGTGACTGATATTTATTCACCCTGTCCAACTGTAATCATCATTTTGACAGTTTTTCCTTTGGCCTTCTAATTTCATTTAGCAGTCGATATAAGAAAAGTTATAATTATTGTTCATGTAAAGATACATACGATACTGCTTGTGAAAAGTCAGTAGAGAATATATAGATTGTGTATGTATTCACATCTAGGCTAATAGAATTGTCACCTCCAGAACAGTACGCACTTTTTGATCATGTATCGTGGTCGCAGCGGTATCTGCAACCTGGTAAGAGACGACACGCCCCATCGTAACAAAAAATGGCTTGAAACACCCTAAAATGGTGTCTGATCAAAACCAAAAGCACACCATTGGAATCACCTTGACCAAAAACCCTATTTGGGAGACTTGCAGTCCCTTGGCTTGAGCAAGAAGGGAAATCCATTAGCTTGACAAACAAGGCAAGTGGCTTCAACCACTACATTCTCCGTCAAAAGCATCTTTTTTCTCTCAACTAGCTGGGTACTGATTGTTTCCTAAATTGATGCGAGAAGAACGAATTTTCCCAGAGTTTATAAGGCACTCTGCTACTCTAAGAGGGAGTATAGCGAGTTATGTACCAATCAAAGGTGCAATAGGAGACATAATATGCTTCGGACGAGACCAACCTTTAGGAAGGATATTTGAAGAAAATCGAGATGAACGTAATATCGATCAAAACAACGATATTTTGTTATTGATAATAGATGATATAAAAGACGACTTTGATGATTTCCCTCTTTTAAATTACCGTAGAGATCTCCGCGTAAATACTACTGATTATTTAAGTATATTTTACAGACATTTTAAGGGTATTACTCTGTGTTCTTCATAATCAGTTTGAAAAAAAAACTTTACAATGTTACCATTGTTTCTACGTAACGTGAAAAAGGTTTAGCCAACAACAAAAGTGCAATCAGCAAAATCTTAAGTGGTTTGAGACTAATTTCTACTTAAAATAAATAGGCCTCTCCCAGGCACATGTGCAAGAATCTATTAAAGCAACAAAAAATTTATCAAAACAACAGATGTAGGTGAATAATTGGTTGATCAACATTCATAGGTGTCCTATCCGGGCCCCTGCTGATGTACATACCTCTTTCTACTTACTTCCATCCAAACTCATTACAAGGGTTCAGATTTTAATGTACTAAAATGACAATCTCAGAGATTATTCGTAATATTTTATAGATAAAATAATCATATATATATATATATATATATATATATATATATATATATATATATATATATATATATATATATATATATTATATATATATATATATATATATATATATATATATATATATATATATAAAGGTTTTGATCTCTTGTATACACATGTTTAGCTAGAGCTTTCTTCTGACGATTCACACTGAATTACATCCAGATAAGGCCGCAACGGGACTTGTCATTCGCCATCTTGTACCTGAGAGCAAAATTATCCTATTACATTAAAACCGACATCAAGGAGAAAATCTAGGGTTGCAATCTAGTGTTATTTTTCCTTCACTTTTCAATGACCAATGTGGGAACTCAGCACGACCCTCTTTTGCTTAGCAACAAACAACTTTATTATATTCAAATCGGCCAACCACCACATTTTCTGAGAGCAAAATTGAGTAAAAACTGAAAGACATTTAGTTTAATTATTGTATATTTTACAAATGAATGTGGCAAATCAGACAATATTTATGGCTTAAAACGAAATATCACAAGCTATCAACGTTAATAAAGCATATCAAACAGGTACTGAACTTAAAAAAATAAAATTAGGTGACAGCGACAGTAGTAAAAAGCGACATAACAAAGAAATTTGTGAAATATACGAACAAGAACAAAAATTGAACCGTCAGATATTATCCTACAACGTTTTTTGGTATTTCTTTCTTGTATTGGTTAATAGGAACGGTTTTTTTCACTGCATCTTAGCTTGCCATACAAAGATAAAGATTCACTTTTTTTAGCTTCTTCAAAAATTTTTACAATGTCAAAAGTGGAAAGGGTCAAAACTCGTAACAGTGTTTTTCTCGGCATGAATTTTTGAATACTAAAACAATTTCACTCTCAGGTCACGAATAGTCTGAACTGGTTTCATTCCCTGAATTTTATTTCATTAGACTATCCAGAAGAATAAGTTGTTGGATCTCCATCAAATTTTTACAGAATGAGGGCAAGTGCCCTAGTTATACCTTTAGGGAGTCAAAATATGGTCGCTTCTCTTGAGGAGAAGGGGGAGGGGTCCCTGAAGTTATTACATTCTGACAGCTACCAGGCAAACGACGAAATTTCAACGAAGATTTATGGAAAGTAAATGCCATAGTTGTTTTTGGGAGTTCTGATGAGTGATGTGAATTACGATTTGTGACTTATATACTGCTCATAAAATACAAAATTTAGTTTGATTTCTACAATACAGAGTAACTTCTTCCTTATTTTAACTTCTGCTGTAGAGATGGATTTATTAATACACCTTCAAAAATCATATATACAACCCGCCTAAAGCTACATTATAAATTTCAAGCTTGTATGCATAAGAATCCAAATAACATGATTAACACTAATAAAACAATTTTTTGAAAACTTCACTGGAAACGTATTTTTAATTTTCAAAGTTATATTGTTCCGAATTATGATGAAAACTACTCAAAACTCATTATTTAGCAAAACAAAATAAAATCAGTCTTAGTTCAAAAGACTGTCACACACAAAAAAAAATAATAAGGCTCTTATATTTAACTATTCTAAGTTACAATAAGGAATCTGAGCTTAGTTTTGATTAGTGAAAATGGACATTGATAGCATTACGCTGTCATGACGAACCTAAAGTAAACATGACAGGAAACATTTGAACCTGACAAAACAACTTGAAGTAAAATGAAATTTGGTCAAAAACTAACAAATACGGGGGTTAAGGCATTCAAATTGAAATTATACCCAGCATAAATAAAAAAATCTGTTTCAGACTTTTGACAATACAGACTTACATGGTCCTTTTTATTTCTTTTGCACTGATTATAAAAAGAAGTCAAGTGTAATCATTTGAGTGACTTGGCAAAAAATCTATGTCAAGTTTACAAGGTAGAAAAACGAACTGGTACAGTCATATTCGTAATACCATGCTCTCTCCAAGCCAATACACTCAAAATGAGATCGTCGTTGCTATTTCCAATTTAACTTTAAACCGTCACCAAACCTCCATCCATCACAAAAACAACAATCGTTTTCGGTGGAATTTAGGTTAGATTATGTTAGCGCGCCAACTTAAACTATACTAACCTAAACTGAACGATACTCAATTAATCACACGATTCGGCCTTTTAGGCCCAATAAAGTGGAATCAGATGTCAGAAACAGTCTGTTGTGTCACTTAAATATCCAGAGCCATGAAAATTATTGCTTAAAAATTTTTGTATCTATTCATCCATATATTTCATCATTATTCCGCCTGAATTTTCAATATTGTCATCATATTTTCTCCTTTTTACGGTTTTTCCTGGCGGGGGGAGGGGGGCTTTTCTGGCTTGCAATGGGATGTTAAGAGGAAACTGGACGCAGTTAAAACCCTTTTTCCATTGTTAATTCCATGTTTAAATTCGGTGCCGTTAAACGTCACCAAATACTGATATGCTAGGTTGCGGCAGACAATGCAACCATGATGCCGCATTACTTCACTGTATTTAAACTTAGATTTTCTTGTCTTCTGAATGTCTAATTGGCAGTCTTGATATGTAAGAATCTTTCTTTAAAATGGATAGTTGTCTCTCCTTTTATTACTTTCCGGTCTTTTCCTTGAATTAGAAAACTAGATCAATGATGCAGCGGGGTAAACTTGCTGTCATAATGAAATAACGACTAAAGTAAAGAGAAAGCGTTATTTGACAGGTTGGATTGAAGCAGATATACAGCATTGGTAACTAGAAAACAAAATGTTTTCATTTTCCCCATTGTGCCAGCTACCTGATGCGATTCCTGAAGAGACCTTTGGTGGATTGAAATGTTTATATCATGAATAAGAGCGAGCAATATAAATTGTATTTATTCGAGAAATTCAAATTTAACCAGTTCGATGTTAATGGTGATAATCTTAATTTTTCAATTTAATAGTTCCAACTAACTATTTTCCTAAAACTCAAATTACATCTAGAATAACTGACCATTCGGCGACTCAATTTCTAAATGGTTTTATGATGTTATGATTGTGCTGGGGTCTGATCATATATCTATAGTATTTTATCGTTAAGGTAAGGTAAATCTTTATTAATAAACTTTTGTTAAATCACAATAAATCAGGGTTTCTTATGTATGGTAGGTCTTCTAATTATTACCCTTGGATCACTTAAATACAAATAGAAAATTATGTAGTAAAACGCACCAATACTATCATATATCTTGGTGTTATTGTTGATGAATGCCTTAGTTTTAAAAATCATTTATATTTTATTAGTAGAAAAATTGCAAGAAACGTTGGAGTAATGAGAAAGTTAAAGAACATATTCCCGAATTATGTGATGAGATTAATTTATGTCTCACGTCCACCCGTATTTGGTTTATTGTGTGAGTATATGGTCTAGTGCGTTTTCTATCCACTTGAAGCAACTACGTGTGATGGAGAAAATGGCACTCCAAGTGTTGACCAGAGATAGCAAAGAAACATCAGTTAGATCTCAAAATATAGAGTTAAATATTATCCCCCTGTCAGGTCTAAGAAAATTTTATCATGCATTATTCATGTATATGTATTATTCCAAATTAGTCCCTAAGTGTTTCCTACGTATATTTACTTCTGGTGATGAAATACACAATTATCCTATGATTATTTGCTAATAAAGTGAGGACACCTCATGTCGTTAAAACTAGATCTTTATTTTCAATATGCTATATTGGGCCAAATATTTGGAATAATGTGCCCGAATTTTTGAAAAATTCATCAAATGTGGGTGTTTTCGATAAAGATCTTAAAACAGCTTGTCTCTAGTAGTATGATTTTTGAAAAATTGATAAATTGAATTTCTTTCGCTGGGTTCCCACAAAAAAACATTTAATTTTTTTAATTGTTGGATGGAAACAATGGATTTTTTGAGTGTTGTTGATTGGCGGAATGTATTTTTGTTTGGAAGGGTTGTGCGACCTGGAGTAGGGCAAATGCAGTTTTCTTTCTCCTTCTTTCTTTTTTCGTTTCTTTTCCTTTCTTCTCTTTTTTTAATTAAATTACTATGTTTAAGGGCTTACTCCAAGCAAGCGAAAGCTTACAGAGGGTTAATTGTTTTGTTGTATTGTTTTTTTTGCTTTCTTTTAAGTATTTTCTTGAATAAACCCACTATCAATAAAAAAAATATAATAATAATAACAAAATTTCTACTTTTGCTAGCAGAGAGCAGAGCTCAATATGGTAAAAATTTGATGGAGATCCAACAACTTATTCTTCTAGATAGTCTAATGAAATAAAATTCAGGGAATGAAACCAGTTCAGACTATTCGTGACCTGAGAGTGAAATTGTTTTAGTACGGTACTCAAAAATTCATGCCGAGAAGAACACTGCTAAACGCATTGAACAAAAGCCAAAATCAATACTTCAAAGTAATGCATCTCCAGACAAAAATAACAACATATCAAGAGAACTTTGAAAGTCTTTCAATACAGAGCAGTTTGGAAGTCTAACGGCAATAGAATAATGAAACTTAAGCCAGTGAATTTTAGAGGATTTCAAGAAGCTACTGGTTTTGTATCATAGGATAAAGTTTTGCACAAAAAGGAGAATATTTAAGCTGCTTTTGATGTTTTAAAAAACTTCTTTTATCAGTATAGGGATTCTTATTGCCCGATTAAAATTGCGAAGAAAACCAAAAAAAGATCCTAGAAGACTATGGATCAATGCTGCAATAATACAAAATATTGAAAAAAGAAACCAGCTATATCGATTTTATCCAGAATATATTACGCAATAAAACGTGGAAAAATTCAATGAGTGAGAAACATAGTGGATTTTCTGCGGAGACCGGAGTTATTATTCTGAAAAGTATAGTAAAAAGTTCGGTAAAGTATAAAATACTTTTTAAATTATTAATGATCAATTGAAGATTGAACGAAAAAAAACTGTAAAAGTGATTAAATTCAAGTGAATATGTAGCGAGTGGTGGGTTTTAGACAATTTCAGTAAAAATTTCTCAAATATTGCGATTTTGGTCAAAAATGATTTTACTAAGTCTAGAGATGTGAATTTGAGTGAAGGTTTCATTGATGGAAGAATTTGTGGAAACACAATAGTTATTGAGCCCTGTACTATGTTCAATCCTGAAACAGTTATTAAGACAATCCATTCGATCTCTGCCAGAATAGATGGCCTAACTTTCAAGAATCATAAGCTGTAGCATGCTATTTATTACAGTGTAAATTATTTGTGATTAATCTTTCAATGGATAAGGATCAATTTTCAGATGATCTAAAGCAAGCAAGAGTCCCACCACTAGAAAAGAATGGAAATAGGCAAAAAATTACTAGCTGGGGACAAATACGAATCCTACCATTATTTTCAAGATCTCTGAGAAAGTTATGCACGGGCGACTATTCAAATATCTTCAGTCCCTGGGCCTACTATGCAACAATGAGCTTAGATTCAAAAAAAGGCCACGGAACAAGTCATGTAATGCATCATTTGATTGACACCATTAATATTACAGTTGAAAAATTATATTGATCTTATTTCCATAACAATATATTTTTATCGATTTTAAAAACACCTTCGAGGCGGGTGATTTAGAAATATGGCTGTCTAGGCTCATTGATTTCGGTATCAGTAGATTTGGGATCCTTCTTTTACTAAAGATCACAGTTGTTTCTAATAGCCTGAGTGCTGCATCGGCTTGGTACCACTTTTATCTCTAGTTCATGTTGTTACATTGTGTTGCAAACGTTTACGATCTGACAGCTCGCGCATATTATGCGTTGCAGTAACAGTGCGTTGCAGTGATTGTAGAGGCCCTGTGGCCTATTTGTTTTGTATTATATTATTATTATTTACACACTTACTAACCCTAATTTTCTATAGAGGCCCTGTGGCCTATTTGTTTTGTATTATATTATTATTATTATTACACACTTACTAACCCTAATTTTCTAGGTGTTAATGTTAGTTTTTGTTAATGTTAGTTAATGTTAGTTTTGCTTAATTTCTCTCCGGGTCATTAAAAACGGAAATTTACGCGGATTGGCACTCTACTGTTTCTTATGACTAGAAATTGGTTTTTCTATCTCTTCCATTGAAAATCATCAGTTATATCAACTTCAATAATCGAAAACGACAATTTTTTCTGAAAAAGACCCTAAAGAGTATTTCCAAGGGAAACTCATAAAATGTGCCAAATTGATAGTTCGCTCTTATTTTAAAACAATTGAAGGAGTTTCTTAGATATTGAATTTAAATCAGATATAGTTCAACTAAAATTCAACTATTCCCAAAACTCCAATCTAAAATTGATCAAAACAGAACTTTGCTTAAGTACCGTATTTGTTACCATAAGAAATTACCCTATATAAGAAGGCCTTAAGGGAGGAACAAATCCCCTACCCACTCTTCACACTATAAGTTTAGCTAATGAGTGGATAATTCGTTTACATAACATATTGGAGATATAAAGTAAAATACAATTTCCTACAATACTAGGCTTAAAAAATCAGAGCACAGGCCAATTGTGATTCACAACAAGCATCCCTTTGAATAAATAATAAGAGCCTCAAAAAGCAATGTTTATTGAAAGAGGTCGCTCGCTTCTTGCGGAGAAACTGGCAACTATAAAAATTGCCTTGCTTAATAAAATTATGACTTAAATTGAAGTACACTGAAAGAGAAAGAAATCGACAAAGGAAAATGTTTTTGTTTTAAAGACAGAGAATGTCCGAATCGCTTGGTAGGCCAGCGGTACTGTATACATAAAGGAATTTATCTTTATGAAAGAGGGGATATAATTCAAACCACATATACATAGGGGAGATGCATGAAAGAGTGGGGAATTGAGAGAAAAGTTTCAGGAATAAGTGATTTGAGGTGGTTGGATCAAATAACACCATTCATGTACGTACATACCCAGTCGAAAAGAACAACTTAAACATGCTAAAACATATGTGTACTCATTAATAAAATAGGGGGGTTCCGGCTACCTCCCCCCCAAAAGAAACCCCCAAAATTTCCCAATTTTCTGGGCATTTCTTGTTCAAATTATCCTTCGTCCCTCTGAAAGCAAGTCCTGCGTATATCCCTAATATACCCTGCAAAGAATGTTTACCGCCAACGGATATTTGAATATCTATTTAGCTAGCATAAATGTGGGTTTTTTTCCAGAAAGTTTCAAATATAAGAAAGCAGATGCCGACCCTCGGAACTAGGCTATAATTTTCTACATACAAAAATAAAAATGGACCCTTATAAATTTACAAATACAGATCATAACAAGGAAGTATTAACTTGCCAATAAAGAACTCAGGTCTAATTTCAACAAATAGATATATTCGAGGTGTTTTAAAGTATTTTAAAAACAATTTAAGCTCCCTTTACAAAGCAACTTTAAGCCCCCTTATACAAAAAGTAAAACCTTCATGCCCAATAAATTGCAATTTTTGAGACTACAAGCGAAAGCATTGGGGTGCCATGACATGTTTTGCAAGTATGAAAGGTACATTTCTAGGTCATACCCCTACCGTATCTTTGACTGTGTTCAAATAATTTATTTTTTCAAGATACTATACAAATTATAGTGTTTACCGAGTTGTCCTTTTGCAGTCATCAACAAAACAATCAACATTCCTGTTCACTTAGGCATAGTGAGGTTGTATCAAATATCCAGCAAAAAGAGATAAAAGGTGAAAACAAACCCCTTTTAAGTCTCAAGATCAAGCAATAAAGGGTTTAAACAGTCTGAGAAATGGTATATTTGATATGGTATAGCTATTGTTTTGTTCCTACGATTCGAATTTAATGACTCTCGGGGTTGTTAGATACGATAGCCAAGGCAATATTCAGGACTTTTATTTGGAGCAGGGGGTACTTTTGTTCAGGGGTTATTATTGTTGGGAGAGGGGTAGCTATAAAAAACTTTAAAACTCGTCAAAAATTTGTTTATATGCATTTTTGTTACTTTTTGACAGGTCAGGCATTCTTTTTATTTCGGGAAGGGAGGGGGGGAGGTTTCACATCCAATAGCCCTCCACTCTGGACACGAACTTTGAGGTGCCTTCCTTGTATCACGCTTATAAGGATTTTCAAAGCAAAACTTGCAACACTGGACGATACAAAAATAATACATTTAGTTTTAGAGCAGTATCATTATATATTAAATGATAAAATATTGAAACTGCCACCTAGACTACTTAAATATGCTACAAGTATATTTGAGATTAATTGTTCTGCATGAAGTGTACTATAAATACAAGAAAACAAAGTTTTCCTAATGATCTTGTGACAGTGTCAGCAGTTTAGACTAGCCTGAAACTCAGCCTTCTGAATATCTGAAAACATAACAACCCTCCCTTAGCATTATTGATTGCAGATGTATGTTCTAGTCAAGCTGGCAATGTGACACTACGATTACAATATAAAGGTTTTAATTATAGATGCCTGGAAATTTTCTTACGCATAGGGCTTACTAGTGGTCAGTAGCTTACTTACTAGTGGTCAGTAGGACTTACTAGTTAGGGAAGACAGAGACATAAAAACCATGATATTAACCAGATTTTTTTGTAGTTGTCTGACACAACCCAGTCGTCACAACACAGTTAAAAGATTTATACAAGTAATGAACAGCAGCTCAAAAGGCTGTTTTAGGGGGACAGAGGGGGCATTTGGTCCGGGTGCAGGAATGTTAAACTTCAATAAATAACCTAACGGTTATAATCATTTTATAATTTTTGAAATTTATTTTTATTAAAGTTGAGAGCGCAGTTGACAGTAAGTATAAGCAAATTTATTCCAAAATTTCCATTTTTCCCATATCTTCATCACCATTCCTTGAAAATATAAATATATAGACATAATTAAACTATTTTAAATTGAATTTAAGCAAGGATTAGCTAGAACAAATTAAAGAATTAGAAGCAACCAATTTGGAGGATATAATTAACAATTTTAAAGATGGTAAAGCAAGAAAAGTCAGACATAGATAAATTGAAAATTTTGTTAAAATTTTACCTGAAAGTTTATGGGAGATGGGGGGGGGGAGAGAATCAAATTTTTCCATGGGCACAAGAAACCCAGAACCGCCAATGCCTAGCTCAGTATCTTACTTTTCACCATTTTTTAAATTCTACTTTATTTTTTTTTAATTTCCTCAGTTTTTACTATTTTTAAGGAAATATTCGTCATTTCCGCAAGATAAAACCTAGTAATGAAAAATTACATCTATAGCCTCTACAACACCCTAAAAAATTGTGTGTATCCCCAAGGGGTACGCGTACCGCAGTTTGAGAGCCACTGACCTAGAACAATAAATCCTAATTGATTCTAGAATAGGCACACAGACAGAGGAGTAGAAGAGGTGATGGTGGTAGGTGATGGTGGTAGCAAGGCCATATCCAGGGGGGGGGGGGGGGGGTTACCCGCTTTGAACCCCCCCCCCCCACGAAATTTTTGACCGAGTCGAAAATAAGTCAAAAATTAGTAAAACCTAGGTAAAAATCAGTATAACTAGTCGGAAACTGAGTCAAAAATTAGTAAAACCCCCCGAAAGTCAAAAATTAGTAACCCCCCCCCCCCCGAAAAAAAATCCTGGATCCGCCCTTGGGTGGTAGCCTATTAAATACTTAAATTCAGGAAATTTACCTATTCGTATAAAGTTAAGATCCACATAAAGTACGTAGTACACGTGGGAAATAAGGCTTTCCAAATTTGAGAATTTTATTTGAGTTTTATTTTTTTTAATTTCCGTAGGGGGAAGGAATTTTGGTACTTGTGTATTATGCGCCACTCACTCAAGTTAACGCTGTGTAAAACTCGACAACTAACCGGTTTCTTCGTTAGTTTATTTCAGCTTAGCGCGAGACAAGACAAAGACAAGTGAAAGAATATATGGGAAATATATAATTTGGGCTATATATTTGCAAATAGGGGGGAAGTGGGGATAAAGTATTTGGACAGTTTGAGTCAGAAAACAATTCTTTCAAGGCATGCGGCCACTAAAAAGTTACAGAAGAATAGCGAGGTATCTGGAAATTTTGTTCACTAAAAAAAAAAAATTTTTTTTTTTCAATGAGTGTTTTTCCAAGTATTAAGGACTATTATTAGGTCAATGTAGTGTTTCATTTAAGTGTTTTATGATGATCGCTGATCAAAGTTTATGTTATTTTTGCCTTTCATTTATGTTATTTTACTTGTTCATGGCCTTATATTTGGCTTTAAAATACACTTATCTATCTAATTATCTAATATGCAGAATAATTGTATCAAACACATTTTACATGCAGACCCGCTATAGTTCCCCCTCTCCCCTAATATGCGAATCTATAGCCCAAAATAATTTCTAAAGTAACGAAGAAACTAATGAAAAACCGATGTGTTCTCGAATTTTACACAGCGTAAACGTGAGTGAGTGGCACATAACACAAGTACCAAAATTCTTTCCTCCTACGGAAATTAAAAATATAAAACTCAAATCAAATTCTCAAATTTGGAAAGCCTTATTTTCCACAGGAAAGTATTTTCGGGGGGGGGGGTATTTACCGGGGAGGGGTACTTTTCGCGGGGATGTTTTCCGGGGGGGGGGTTAAACGCCGGCCACCCTTTTATACATATGTACTTTCGAATTTTTTCACAATCACATCCTCCCTCTATTTGCTTCTTGTCCAAAATAAATACAACATGAATTTTTGTCTTCCCTTAAGCCAGGCATACAGGCAAAACTTAAATTCGGGTAGAAGGGGGAGGGGGAAAAGTTCAACAAAACCCCAAAGATAGGAGAAACTTGGGGAAATGTAAGTGATGCTCAGTAACTTGCAAAAACATTGAGAATAAGAGGCCAACATGGGTCTGACCCTTCTCCCGGTACCTTCCTACACGCAGTATAATAAATTTGTTATTTGAGTTCGAGATGTTGAATTTGCTTTGCACATTCACAATGAGGAAGTCAATGAAAATTGACTCAGAAACTGAATAAGGTATAGCGCCAATAGACAAAAAAAGTAAGGTATAGCGCCAATAGACAAAAAAAGTCATAGCTAATTCTGAGGAGAGTGCCACTTTCGGCCGCTGCTCTTCACTGCCGGACCCTCCCCTCCCAAGATTTTTTATGGCACCCTCTAACCTTTTTTCCCTTTTTTATAATAAATTTGTTAATTATTGGTGCCCTTGTCATACTGGGCCTCCCCCAAGATTTTGCTCTAGATCCAACCCTGCTGCTCTTTATGTTGGTTTAACTTTTCCACAGGAAAATTTCGAAAATTAAAATTTGTCTTTAAAAAATGTACAACCCATATTTTCTATTTCTGGAGAGCAGGAATGGAAATCCCATAAGTTCAAAAGCGGGCTGAGAATCTGTTTCAAGAATAAATGACAAGCCCAGCTTTCTTCACACTTATTTATGAATCCTTCACCTTAACGTGAAGGAATATAAATGCTTGATAAACTCTTCTTCACTTTAGACACTTCAGCCGTAGTCTTCACGGGCCATACTCCTTCCAAAGAATTGTTTGCTTTTCATATGTGTACCTCACTGATAAAATAACCGCCATGAAATGTTGTTAGACCGCAGCAGATCCGAGAGGCTAAAATGTCGCAATCAAGAGCCTACCCTCCGACCGCTTTTGGTCACAAAGTGAGTCCCCTTTTCCATAGATAGTTTTATTTTCGACTAAATAAAACAAATACACAATTACTGCAAATACACAATTATTGCAAGAAATTTAACCACCAAATTTAAAAGTAAAAATTAGCATAAATTAGTATATATGACATAAAAATTAACAAAAACAAACAGAAATATCTACCAGTGCCACCTAAACTAATAGCCACTACATTGACCAATGAAACCAAATTTAATTCGGATATTAAATTTTCAGCTAAGTGTTCTGCTCCCCCCCAACCAAAACTCCGTGGTTTTCTAGTTTTAGTATTGACAAAACTTAACATAGACCTTATTTAAATGCTTTCAATATCAGTGTATTTGAAGCAAGCAACGTTGTTAGTGATCAATGCATCCTTATTTTCATTTCATTTCTTCTGCATGCGTGGAAGATCAATTGGGAAAATAAGAATTGAAATTCAAGCGCTAGAGAGCACTTTCTTTTAGATGGTTTACAAGACAGAAAATCTGATTAGCGGCAAAATTTCTCGACATACATACTTGTGATGAATTATTCATATAATTGGCTTAATTTAACCACTTTTCTAATATCTTGGGACTCCGATTAAGCAAAAAAAAAAAAAAAAAAAAAAAAAAAAAAAAAAAAAAAAAAAAAAAAAAAAAAAAAACTGAACAGAAGATTAGAGCAAAAAGGGTGTTAAAATTCCACATCCATCAGCCTCTACTAGTCCATCGAAAGAGTGATTCTATCACTAATACTGACAGATTTCATTCTATCAACAAGCCGTTGAACGTAAATGCAACACAAAGACTCTCTGATGAAGAGACGCGTATCTTGAGGACTACGCAACAAATTTATCGGAATATTTAGCTAACAGGTATTTTAAAAGATTAGATTAATTCATTTTGATTTAAATTCAAATAAATACATATATATAACCTTGAAAAAAGTTTAAAAACAGCCTGTTTACCTCGATAAAATTGTTTTAGAAAGCTTTATGCGTTAAGCTACCCATAGTTGTCAGATTTGACTGTTATCGACACAATATTTCCTCATTGATGAAAGCTTAGGAAAAAAGGGTGTCATCATCATTAAGCAATTAAAGGTTAAAATATAATCATTTGTGACTCGTGTCAGTGTGGTCAAAGATTTTGACTCTTTGGATAAGCAAATAAAAATAAAAAAATTAAAATCTAAGCGGAATGATCAGCAATTAAGTAAGGTTAATATTCCGTGGAGGACACATTGCTCTTCACTGACAACTCTGAGCGTGGATGCAACACGAATAGACCACTTGATGAAGAGTCATGTATGAAGGACTACCGACATAATTTACCTGAAGAGAGTAACTACCACGAGGACAGGGCAACAATTAGTGCAAAGAATTCAACATCGTGAATATAAATCACAACAAGTGTAGGTAGGAATTTAGACTGTAATTAACTCGGGTACTCTTCTCTTAACCGGACTCTTTTTATGTCTCAAACTCGAAACGCGTTGAAAAACCTGTTTTTACGGGATGATACAAGATACCGCTGTAGAGAAATAGAATGTATACCGTGGTTTTAATTGCGCATACGATATTAAAAGTGTTCTTTGTTTTATTTTTTTTGGGGGGAGGTACCTAGGTTAGGTTACGTATTTAACATATGCTATGCTTTGCCCCCCCCCCCCTAATGTGAAAATATATAGCCCAAATTTGTTTCTAAACTATTATATAGTCATCCTATTTTATTTTATTTCATTAGTATTAACCAAACTAGCACTATACAAAATAGTCCGGTTAATAGAAGAGTACCTTAACTCGGAGGGTTTGCACTGACTTGCCGATATCCAAGGCCGTATCTAGGTTTGACCCTCTACCCCACAAAAAATAAAATTGTCCGACTCGTAAAAACGTAACAAAAATGCATTTAGACAAATTGTTGATGCGCTTTTAGAAGTTTTCTTTGTAACCCCCCAGCTCTCCTTTTCAAACAAAAATTCTGGATATGTCATTGTCAATATCCCTACTTAATAAATAACTCCAAGGCACAAGTCTCCCCAAAGGTAAATTCACCAAAATGTCTATATTTTTAATTACAAAAGACCCCTCTTTTGCAACCTACAAGACCCCTTGCAGACGTATTGCACAAAGGGTGATATTAGAAAAAAACAGCTATAGGGAGAAGAAACGTATGAAAAGGGGGAGGAGGATTTCCTTCGAACAGGTGGCAACAGAAAATACTGTTAGATGTGCTTAAAAAAAAGTAACGAAGCATGGCGGATTAACATTGCCTAAAAAGTTTGATAAATTCAAACTTCAATTGTATTGAAACAGCCTTAGAGATTAATAACGAAGGTTTATAACGTCAACAATCATCAATTAATGCATTTTAAGGCTGAAGCCGGCTAATCGTCCTACAAGGGAGACAAAGCAAAAACCAACAAAATGTGGGAAAACAGGCTTACACAAGGTGGGGGGGTCCCATTCGTATATCCTAAATCTTCTTCATTTCTGGGTATTCATTATTCAAATTATCATATAAACTTCTTTTTTTTAACCTCCTCCCCTCCCTGGAATTTTTACACTACTACCCCTTACTCCAAAACAATCTCAGTGTGCCTGGCAAGGCCGTTCACTGACTTATAACACGTTTCATTCAATGATACACATCCGCCCACCAAACAAAATTATAAGTTTATCATTTAAATTATGGAACCTATTTTCATCATTCTGTCTTCCATTCGGTCATTAGCTGCTAAACTCGAGACTTTCTCACGGGCGGAGCACACGGGCGGAGCGCATGGTCCGCGTAACACAGGTACCGCTCTCTTGATTTTCTGCCTTCGACAAGGTCACTCGGCTTCCGTAATTAACTCTGCATTCTAATTATTTTACTTCTGTTTCATTGCTTTTACTTTCAATAATTTTGGTCTGGACTAGCCGTCACAAATAAGATCATAGGCTATTTAAATATTCATATTTTTTCCTACAAATGTCTAATACTGAAATGTGTACATACGTCACCAGAAATGTTTTGAGACTTCGCTTAATTACTTGGGCAATTAATAAAATTATGAAAATAAGTTCAATAAAATTAATAATTGTATTTATATTAAATAAAAACATTAAATGAAATAATTTAAGCTCAATGACTAATAAAGATTATCCAAGCTTCCAAACATTACAAAGAATTACTGAATATTTACAGGCCCTAGTCAAGACATCGAAAAAAAACCTTTTTTGCTTTATAGGCACATACTAAGTCTATTCGTGAGTAAAACCAACGATTAAAAAAAATCGATTGCTACAAAATATAGAGACGTATAACATCTGCGTAAGTGCTACAATGTTGACTAAGAGAACAAACAAGCAAAATTAATCTATTAAACTGGACAACGCTTTTTGTCGCTAATTCAAATGTACACCTTCTTTAACTGCTTGATGCTATGTGCTTTTGGCATATTCTTTGTTGGCTTTCAACCACAATTCCTACGATGGCCCTCTAGATGTTACAGATTTAAGTCACGAATTCACCTCGTTTCTTCGGAGGCACGTGCTCTGACAGTTTTCACATACCCAATTCAAACGATCGAATTTTATTTCCAGTGTCCTTTTAAGACATTTAAGATGTATGCGAAAGCGGAGCCCGTGAAGAAACCCGTTATGCAACAGCCTTAAGCGATTCTACCTCTTACAAAACATGCGAAGTTTCGAAAAAAGAGAACTACAACCATTGCAAAAAGCTAACTGGTTCATTTATGTGATGTATTCTTTTCGAAGACAAAATAAGAACGACTTGATTATAATCCGTTGAAAAATAAATTGTGACTGTCATCGAATTTAAGTGATATTGAAATGCGGTGAATTAAGTAAAACAAACATAATATTCTTCTATAAAATTCAAAAGAAATGTATGTAAAATTATGTATGGTTACGGAAATATAAATCTTTTCCAGGTGGTAATAGACCAATCCTAGTTCGGAAAACGCCTCTATGATCCATCCCCGTAACCTTCCAGATCGGTACATAACTACTCTACTTTTATAAGCTTAAATTTTACAGCTTGTTCGAAGAACCAGTCTTGAATATTTAAATAGACGACTGTTTCCTGTTACGATTTCACAATCGCAACTAAGCCTAAAGCTTTTGGAACAACGCCAAAATCCTTTTGATGGTTTGAAGAATATACATGAAGCACAAAGACTATTGCAAATCAAATAAGTGCAAGTTTACTATATCAGTTTCAACAAAATGCGGTTGATGTTACGTTGTTAGAAATCAATCCGGAATAAGCCGTCAACAAAATGAACTAGTCAATACTGAAGAAAGGGAGATGCAAAAAATAGCTTCTTTTCATTAGAGTACTATTTTACACTCAGAATGGGTCCTATTTCCGGATAAGGGACTGAGGTCTTTTGCCCATAAGAACATATTCCGCTGTCAAAGGTAATTGTCTTTTAAAGTGATAATGCAGTTTCAATCTTATAATCGAAGCATCTATCTGAACAATAACTTTAAATCAATATGATGCATCATTTTACAACCGTGAGTGGACTTCGTCTAAATAATTCAGATATGTACCTCCTTTTACCTAATATTTCTATCAAGATTATTTTAAAATTAAAGAGCGTTTGATAACGAATTATTAGAAGGTTTTCAAATCACAAGAAAACGAACTGAATCCCTATACAAGGGAACTAAAACATAGGCATTACTAATCAATAGTAGAGAGGAAATGGTTGTCTTAGTTGGCTAGAGTACCATCTAAACTAATAAAGATACAGCAAGTGACTATGAGTAATTGAGATGAGAACATCAAGTGATTGTGCCTAGATATTTCCAAGACTAGAACAACATTATCATAAAAGTAGAGTCACAATCAAAAGGCAGGTGATCGACCAAAGAAGAACCCACGTAAAAATTACAAGTCCGGGATGAAACAAATGCAAACATGATGGAAAAGAGAGCAAACATACATAGTTTACTTTTTTATCCCTTGAACATGACAGTACCTGCTGGTATAGACATCTTTAAGAAAGACAGATTTGAAGGTGATCATTCAAAAAATTGAGGAAAAATTTCAACAGGCATGCAAACTTTATGTCTGGTAAAACTTAACTTTCTTAGGCTCCAAAATGCCAAATGCCAAAGATTAGTGCCTGTGCAGTAAAACCAACCTACATCATGAAGATCCTGCCACATATAATGAAAACATTTTACTCACGAGACTCAGTGGCGTCCAGAAATTTAGCAAGTATTTGTACATAGTAATCAAAGTGACCTCACTTATAAGGTACCCAACAATTTTCTATTTAAAGGAAAATTTTGATCCGGAGCAAGTTCCTGAAGAAAGTATTCGGTAACCTTGCCGTCTTCAGACAAATCCTTCTTCACAACACGGTATGGTGCGAAATCCTATTATCCTTAATTCTTAGTTCCAGTGCAAAACCAACCATAATGGGATATGATACTTGGTCCGCATAGTAAAGAAACTTAGCTATAACTATTTTCCAAATACCATAGTATAAGCCACACCTTGAGATTGCTAAGTTTTACCGATTACGATGAGCACGACTTTCGTAACCCTGAGGAAATTCGTTGAACCGCGTCAAACTATATGGTTCATTTGACAGAAAATCTACCAATATCAAGTTTACTCACCATCAGCGTTACGTAAACCATGTGAAATTAAGTGTTTGAATAAGACAAACTCTGCACAAGGCTTCTCATAAGACCATGTCAGTCAGTCCGACCCAATCCAACGGAATGGTTAGTGTGTTGGAAACTTGTATAGCTCCATTCATCACTCGTTTGTTTTGATTTACCTGTTGTCATTTTAGTCTTGGCAGAATAAAAAAGGACCTTCTTACTCTTCCTATTCTTGTTAGAATTCTGTTTTGAGCAATTAAATTCTGTTTTGAGCAATAAAATGTGAGTATTTCCCCTTTTTAATAAATAATTACAATGGTAAGTCATTTAGCAATGCAAAAAAATTGAAGCAATTCGAATTTGACCAAATTATCCCAACGTACTATACGAACCAAACTTATTATGTAGTGGCAAGATTAAATTACTTCTGTGTAGACACTTTCGATTGCTGAAATTGCCCTTGCTTAAATCCTTCTAAACCCAGAGTTTTGGGGAGTATACTCTTCATAGCCACCTCCCCTCCTTTTCCAAAAATACATATAGCACTTCCCCAAACTTTCACATACAGCCATATCCATGGAGGTACAGCAAATGTGAAGCAGACATTAAATCAAAGAAAGCAATATTTCAATATGCAGGCTGGATACCATGGTTAAAGGAAAAGTTCAGGAAGCAAGCAGAAATTGTTGGATAAATTTCACTCAAATAGCTGATCAAAGCGATTATTTTCTTCGCTCCAGTCATTTATCTGAAGAACCTATAGAATGTCAGCTAGAAGAGCACAAATTTTGCATCCAACTGGACATGCACACATAGCAACAGAATATCTGAAGGAGAAAGCTGGGCGACCCTCGCCATGTTTAGTGGCTTCTTCTGTTGTTAACAAAACCCACAACAACACCTCCGAGTAATAATTAAATACCAAGTGACGAACAACTGCTTGAGCTACTTTCCTTTTAAAATTGCATGATTCTCTCCAATGAATTCAAACAATTTATAATCATAGGATTAAATTTTTTATATACTTGAACTCCCTAAGGTCTTGAGCTTGAATTTTTGAAGTCTGAGAAAAGAGCAGATAACCTGTATAGTTAAATTATTAGGTATAGTATAAACAAAATTATAATGTAATGTTAATAAACAAACAACATAGTCGTTTTTAATGTTAAAGAGCAAAAAAAGATATAGAAAAAAAACATATGAGTAAGCATAAACAGAATAGTTTATAATTTTAGTAAGAAAAAACAATATATTAAAGATATATTAAAACAACACAAGATTTAAAATTCAGTGAACAAAAAAATATGGTAAGCAATTACTGAACAAAAACAAATAATTTAGTTTTAGTGAGCAATAAATTAATAAAGCGAAAGTTATTGAACAAAAAGGAATGGTTGACAACTAAACAAAAATAAAATGGTTTGTATTTTTAGTGAAAAAAAAAATAATAAGGTCAAAATTAGTGCGCAAAAATGAACAGAGAGCAAATTTAGTGACCAAAATAAAGTTTACAATTTTAAATGACAATAAATAGATAAAGTTATATCTAGTGAACCAAAAACGAATAGAGACAATTTTGTGAGCGAAACGAAATAGCTAATAATCTTAACAAGCAAAAATAAATAAAGTGAAATTAGCTGAGGAAAATTTTGACTTTTGTTGAAAACAAAAGTTAAGAAATGTCAAATTGGGGAATTTTGAAGTTTCAAAAAGGTTAAATTATGAAATTTACTTTCTTGAAAAGTGAAAGCCTTTGAGTCGTCAATTTTCGAGCTTCAAAGTCTGATAGGTGAGAAACTGTGAGATTTACTGACTGTTTTAAAAAGCTGAAGTGTGGGTTGCGAATTGCAAAAATTTTAGTTTAAGAATTGTGAACTTTGATAAAATTGTTAAACTGCAGGCTTTTAAAGTGTGAAAAATGTGGAATTGAAAAAAAACTGTTAACTTCATTGAGAAGGTAAAGGATTTTGATTGTCTAATTATTAAAAATTGACATTTGCGAAATTGTTAGAATTTGTGAGCTTCTTGAAAATGTGAGACCTTCTTGACTTGTCAGATTGTGGGATTTTAAAATATGAGAGATGTAGAATAGTAAAATTTGCTGGCTATCTTGAAAAGGTGAAGTCTTCGACTTTGAATTGTTTGATTTAAAGTATGAGAAATGTGCACTTGAAAAAATTGGTTAAATTGAAAACTTAAGAAGTGTGAGAGTCGTGGACTCAATGAATATGTGAAGGCTTATAGTGGTCAAAATGTGGAAACTTAAGATCTGAGATATGTCAGCTTATAAAAAAATGTCGAACTGTGGAATCCTAAAGTCTGAGAAATTTGCAAAGATTCTTCCAAATCCGAAGTAAAAGTTGCGAAATTGCCAAGTTCGAGAAAATTTGTACAAGGAGGAACTTATTGAATTGCGGAACATTTAAGTCTGAGAAATGTCTCTGGAGAATGTGAAGTATCAAACTTTTTCAATTATGTAATTTTACAACCGGTGAAATATCAACTTGTGAAGAATATTGACTTTGTTGAAAGCAGCACTCTCTCTCTCTCTCTGGCTTTTCTGTCAATTTTTAGAATTTTAAAGTCTGAAAAATATGGGCTTGTGGAAATTGCCACGTTCTTTGAAAAGTTGAAGCCTTTGACTTGTAAAACTGTTGAATTTAGATGTCTGAGAAGTATGGTATATTAAAGAATGTTGGCATTCTTGAAAAAGTGAAGACTGTGACTTGTTAAACTAGAGAAATTCGAAGTTTTCAAAATGACAAATTGGACGAATTTGGTGAGTTTCTAAAAAAAATGTATGTAATAAAACCATGATACACCAACTACGGGATTCTCCACTTTCAATTAACTGTATTTTCGTATCGTTTGTGTTGAGTTGTTCTCCAATGTTGTATTTAGTTGACTCGTTTAAATTTTCTTTGGTTTGTCTTCAATATAGAGTTTAGATTCCTGTTTTTATTCATTTACCCTGGGTACATCAAATAAAACATGTTTATTTACTAGAGTAACTTAAAAGTAATATGGATATGTCACTACTCAAAAATAAAGAACTGAACAGTGCAAGGCACTCTGTTAAGTTAATCGGGTGGATTTGTGATCCTTCAACTTCAGTGTGTCGTGTTTCCCATATTTTCTGTGTTGTGTAGTTCATATTGTTTTCTGCCTTGGATTTTTAGTCGAGTTTGTCGCGTTGATTTGTATTATGTATATATATATATATATATATATAATATATATATATATATATATATATATATATATATATATATATATATATTATATATATATATATATATATATATATATATATATATATATATATATATATATATATATATATATATATATATATATATATATATATATATATATATATATATATATATGATTTGCTATGTTAAGATGAATGGGGAAATCTTACAATGTATTGTTTGAACGTCAAATGTCTTTATTGGGCAATGTCAATTTATCTTGATTTGCTGTTTTTTGCAGTCCTCTGTGAAAAAGGAAATTTTCGGTTGGGAAGTGGAACAGTTTGCCAAGTGTTCTGTTGATTTGTGTTTAATGAATTTTGCGCTAGGCATATTGACTTTCTGAGGTATACTCTACATAGCCACTTCCTTCTCTTTTCCAAGAATAAATCCAACAAATAGCACTTCTCGAAACTTTCCTATGCAATCATATCCATGGAGGCACAGTAAATGTGAAACACACATAGAATCAACGAAAGCTAGATTGCATTGCGCAGGCTAAAGGAAAAGATCAGGAAGCAATAATAAATTGTTGGACATATTTCAGTCACATAGCTGATCAAAAGTAGTTACTTTCTTCAGTCCATTCGTTTATCTGTTGAATCAGTGGTGTGTCAGCTAGAAGGGCAAAAATTTTGCATCTAACTGGACATGCAAAACATAGTAACAGAACATCTGAAGGAGAAACCTGAGTGACCCGCGTCCCATTAGCAGCTTCCTCTGTTGTTACTAGAACGGACTCGTGTCTGGACTAGTGTCATGAGCATGAATTTTTAAATCGGAGGAAACAGCACTTAAGCCATATAGTCAAATTATTGGGTATACTATAAACAAAATTATAATGTAATGTTAACAAACAAAACAACCGCCGTTTTTAATTTAAAAGAGCAAAAAAGATATTGTAAAATTCAGTTAAAAAAAATCAATAAAACAAAATGTGAGTAAGAAACACAGAACAGTTTATAATTTTAGTCAGCAAAAACAAGATATATTAAAATTCAGGGAACAAAACAAATATAGTGAACAATTACTGAGGCGAAACAAATAATCTAGTTTTAGTGGGTAAAAAAATTAATAACGTAAATATTAGTAAACAAAAATCAATGGTCAAAATTTAAAAAAATGGTTTGTGCTTTTAAGTGAGTAAAAAATATATTAGTGAACAAAAATGAACAGAGGGAAAATTTAGAGAGCAAGTAAAGTTTATAATTCTCAATAGCAATAAATGGATAGTGATATCTAGCGAACCAAAAAAGAATAGAGACAATTAAGTGAGCAAAATCAAATAGCTAATAATTTTAGGAAGCAAAAAAAAAAAAGCGAAATTTAACTGAGGAAAATTTAGACAAATGTTTGAAACAAAAGTTAAGAAATGTCAAATTGGGGAATTTTGAAGCTACAAAATGTGGAATTGTGATATTTGCTTTCTTGAAATGCAGAAGCCTTTGAGTGGTTAAATTATGGAGCTTTAAAGTCTGATAGGTGGGAAATTATGAGATTTGCTGAGTTTTTTAAAAGGCTGAAGAGTGGGCTGTCGAATTGAGGAATTTTTAAACTAAGAAATGTGAGTTTTGATAAATTCGTTAAACTGTGGGGTTAAAAAAAGGGTCATAATAAAACAATGATACGTCAACCACGGGATTCTCCATTTCCAATTAACTGTATTTTTGCGTCTCTTGTGTTAAGTTGTTTGCCAATGTTGTATTTAGTTGCCTGATTTAAACTTTCATTGATGTCTTCAAACTAGAGTTGAGTTTCCTGCTTTTATTCATTTACCCCATGCATGTCAAATAGAATATTCAAGGTAATATGGGTATGTCACTATTTAAAAGTAAAGGATAGAACAGTACAAGGCACTCTGTTAAGGTAATCAGGTAGATTTGTGATCCTTTAAGTTCACTGTGTTGTGCCTCTCATATTTTCTGTGTTGTGTAGTCAAAATTAAGTTTTCTGCCTTAGATTTCTAGTCCGAGCTTCCTGCAAAGATTTTTATTATACAGATTATTTTCTATGATGAAATTAATAGGCAAATCTTGCACTGTAATATTTGAAAGTCAAATGCCTTTATTGGACTATGTCGGATTAATCCTGATTTGATGTTTTTGCAAATCTGGGTATTTCCTGTATGGAGGTGGCAAGGTTTACCTTTTAAGTGTTCTGTCAATTTGAGTTTAATGAATTTTGCACTTGGCATATCGAATTCCTTGTGCTGACACATCCATTATGGAAGTTTGGATATGGAGATAAGTGGTGCTGAGTTTCGTTCTTGAATATTTTTAGGTTTTGTTGTGTTTGCTTAATTGTCCTATTTTTTTTCACGGTTATGCCTAGGTCAAAATGTCTCTGCTGGGTTAATTAGTTTAAGTAGATGGGTTTCACTCACCTATAGTGAGTTTCTTGCAATGAGTTGTTTGCTTATGTTTGATGAGTTGAATATGCTGGTTAGCATGCGCTTTCTTGCCTGCACCTCACTTGACTGTAATTAGTTGTATAGACCTTCTGTGAGGTATCATTAGATGGTGCTTACTGGAGGGGCTAAACTTACGTGGAATTTTTTATTTGTTGCATTAATAAAAACTTTTTACAAGAAATTTCTCAGTTATCTAGGAAGATCTAGAATCCAAAATTTAAAGAGATAAGCGGTAATGAATGGCTTTATCATGTTCTCATTTGCCAAAAGATTATTCTATCCAAACTACCTGCCTCGGAAATAAGCTGTAAATTCTCTGCATGCCAAAATTGTCTCCCCAATCAAAAAATGTATTTTTTAAATATTTTTATTGAGCACAAGGTCTTCACTAAGGAGCCATTCAGAAAGAGCTATAGAAAGTTTCTGCAGTGGCTAAGATCTTTTAAAAAGAGGGAAGTTGGAAGTTTAGCAGTGGAGGAAATCATGTACAGAGGGATTTCTTTTGTGATCTATTTTTCCAAGCCTAATAGAAATGAATCTACAAACCAAATTGCCCTAGGAAACAATTTCAGGTTTCTGCCTCACCATGATTCCTTGTTAAATGGCTTTAAAGATCACATGAAGACAGATCCTCCATGTCTTATTTACTCTTAGTTGGAGTAAAAAGTGATACCCCTTCTAATTATTTGTTTTAAGCCTCCTCTTGTATGTGATGCTGCCTTTAATAATGGTTTATTTTTAGTTGTCTTAAGTTTAGTGACTATTTTACTTTACATAGAACACATAAAACGTTATTCACGTTGACAGGCCTATGGCTTTCTCCTATGTTGAATAAAATAAAGTTATACTGATAAGAAGAAATTAAGAATTTTTGTTTTACATGTAATATTGCAATGAATGAAACTTAAAATACACAATTTAACGTTTATTTTCAATCAGATTCCCATTTGCAATCGAATTAAACAGTTAGATGTCAAAGTGCTTTCGTAGCAAAATTAAACACAGTTAATTTCCACCATTGTTTAATCAGCATACAGTCGCAACACTAGCCAATTCTGGCGCAAAGAGCATATGAAGAATGACAGCATGAAAGATGTATCCATTAAATAAAAGAATGGCTTCATATGAACATGTCATGTTAATCAATAGAGCCCTAAGCAGCATAAAAACTTGCGAATTTTTTGCTTATTTCTTTCAAATTTTAATTTGTTTTTATTTTAGTTACATTTTTGCATTATGAAGCCAACAAAGCATAAGAAAAAAACAGTGCAAATCACCAAAATTAAAAACATTTGTATATAGCATGTTGCTGAAAACTTCCAGAATGAATTAGTATAAAATTCTGAAAACTACTTTATGAAATTCCGAAAAATGCATTTTATCATCATCCCCCCCCCCCAATGGTCAAATATATACCCAAAATTGCATTTAATGACAATTTATTTTCTATACATGACTATTTTCTTCAAATTAAAGTACTGGCAAACAAGCAACATCAACTGCATCAAGCAATGGAAAGATTCATAGTTTGGCTATATATTTTATCATTAGGAGGGGGTAAAAATAAAATGAAGCGACACGCTTTTAGTAATTATATATACTAAGTAAGTGTTTTAGAGTTTTTTTTAAGTATGGTAGTTTTCATAATTTTACAGGGTATCCTTCTGGAATGGCCAAACAAACTAGCATTGTAGAAAAAGTACTGAATGGGAAATTGCCAAGTTATAGGACTTAAAAATCAAGTAGACTTAAGCTTAGTTCTGACAGAGCGCGAATTTCGTATCGCCTAGCGAATTTCGCGTCGCCCCGCGGAAAAAATACGCTTCGTTCATCGAAATCTTCGCTTCGCAGCGCTTCAAGCTCAAGTTGAAAAAATTCGCATCGCTAGCGTCATTCGCTCCAGAAATAAACGAACAAATGGATATTGAAAAGGTTATTAATCTAATTTCTACTTACCCTTGTATATACAACATAAGAGAAAGCTGCAGCAGCACTGATGAGTCTCTTTTTTCTTTTACTTTTGAACTGCATTTTCTCAATAGTAACGAAATTCGCGGACTGTGAGAACTACATGGCGAATTCCGCAAAGCGGCACGATACGAAATATCGCAGAGCAAATTTTGTTCGCCCTCTGTCAGAATTAAGCTTTACTTAGAGAAAACACTTTTTAAATGAATCGCTCCTAAATACAGACTGGTAAATGTTCAGACTAACTCACTTATAAGATACCTAAGAAATAGATACATCTATAAAATCAGAATTTCATTGTGAACCTAGATATAACATCAGCATCCATTTGATTCATGAATGAACTTTATCACATCTGCCCCCCCCCCCCTCCCAAATGTGCAAACAGACATATTTGTTGAATATATACCCTGAATTCTCTGTAAGTTACTTTTTTTGTAGACCTCTTAATTCCAATTATTCAGCTCTTAGTCCTGGTTTTTTTTGTTTTGGTTTGTGTTTTCAGCAAGGTGCTGGTTTTTCAGAATTCTAGAAATACAAAGAAACAGCACAAGCCAGTTTATTTGTAGACAACTAAAAAGGATATCCACAGGAAATATTTGTCTCTGGTATCTTTTATATGTGCTATGATAATCTATCTTAGTTTCTGTTTGTTTTGGGTTTCATTTATTCTTTAATAGTAATTTTTGGTCATTTTGAATTTGAATTGTTGTAGGAATTTATTTCTGCTGGTCTTAATTTTAATATGTCTCTTTACTTTTCTTTAAAGAACTTATTTTTGGGGAAGTTTTTTTTCAATAAATGTGTATTTAAGTATACATAAATTATTTCTCAAAAATGGCTCCATATTATTTTTGGAAAATTGGCAAACTGTGGCTTTCTGACATGAAAAAATGATCTAAATAGGTCAAAAGCTTAAAGAAATTTATTTAGAGCCTTATTTTTTCTAAACTATCAATGCTATGAGGTTCTAATAGCCAGTTGATTGAAGTTCGAACTGAATTTAAAATACTTTTTCCAAAAAAAAGATTATTTTTCAAAGTAAGGAGCTACACTAGACCAGAGAGAAGCAGAAATAAACTTAAATAACAGTTCAAGCTTAAAATGAACAGAAATCAGAAATCTTAAAGGATTTCCAATTTAATATATATCTCTTGTTTTATCCTGTGTACCCATAAATTGAATCAACTGTGACAAAACAAGAGTGATGGGTGGTAGAATGCACTGGAAATATATCATTTAGGCTATATATTTTCAAATTGGGGGGATTTGGGGATAAAGTATAGCAGGGCTACATACAAATGGAGCAAATATTCTGCATATCACAAAGCATTGTGTTCTTAATGTGTTTCCTTCTCAATAACCCCTAATCTAGGGTAAAAAAAACAATATCCAATTGGGTGAAGTTATTTGAAACTAAAACCCTTACACCATGACACCAAAGAGGAATTGAGAAGAATTGTATATATCAATGAATAGCTTTAAATCTAATCTATGCATAAGTATGGTTACTATTAAATTATTTAAGATCAAATACTAGAAATTATAAGTTTATTGACTTACCTATAAGGACCTATTTTTCAAAATACCAATTATCCTATTTCAACATATATATCCTTTCAGTGCATCAGTTTTATTCACATACTAACAGGAAGCTGATTTTCTGCTGATTCTAAAATGTAACTTTTATTGCTTGATATTTATTCTACACATCACAAATAATAGACATAAATTTTTCTCTTTAATTGCTTGTCAAAACAGTCACCCCATTTTTTTAATTTATGCTGACAAATTACTGGTGAAAACTTCACCAAGAAGGTGGGGCTCTTGTTAATATCCTCCCATTGCATGATGCTGTAGTAAAATAGGGTTGTGTCTAAAAATCAATCTTTATTTTTCCAGAAAACCAAAAAAAGCAGTGGTTCCCAAAAAGAGGGGGATTTGGGGATAAAGTATAGCAGGGCTACATACAAATGGAGCAAATATTCTGCATATCACAAAGCATTGTGTTCTTAATGTGTTTCCTTCTCAATAACCCCTAATCTAGGGTAAAAAAACAATATCCAATTGGGTGAAGTTATTTGAAACTAAAACCCTTACACCATGACACCAAAGAGGAATTGAGAAGAATTGTATATATCTTAGGTCTTTTACCTAAGACCTTTACACTTTTTTTGAATTTATTTAACAGTCTGTAAACACAGCAGAAAACACACTGCATAGCATAGCCCATACAATATACAATATGTTTATACAATTCAAGGTATAAATTTGCAAACTAGACTAAGCAGAGCATAAATTTATTTAGGATTCAAACAAATATTATATTTATATTCAGGATAGAATTCTGATTATAAATATATATCTATTTCTGGTAAAATTCTAGATAAGCTACTTTTGGCTATCTTTAAGGGGTTAGGTAAGGAAAACAAAACTTTCAGTAATGAATCCAGGGCAAAAATATACTTGGGGAAGCTACTACTATGTTCTCCCTTTTCTGAAATGCAATTCCTGTTATTTGAATATAATTTTAAGCCATATCAATGTTTTTTTTCTAATTTTAGGAAATGCATTTTGCAGATCTTTGAAACAACATAAATTCTGAAGATCTTTGAAACATCATAAATTGAGATTGAGCAAACTTGTGAAGCTAAAATTACTTTTATTGTACTTTATTTAAGCAGAAGATCTATTTTGCAAGGTTTCACTTTTATAACATAAATATTTTTAAAGATTGCCAAAGGTCAGTGCCCTCTAAAGGGAGGAGTATTTCATTTTTTAACCTAATAAAGAAGTTATAACCTAACCTGCAAAGTACTTGATTTTCAATTCAAACTTTTCTTTCCATTTCAAGTGTAGTTCTGTTTTCCATTTCAAGTTCCATTTCAGGGTAGCCTAAAGGGTCAATATATACCAAATCATATTGTTGAGTTAGGACTAAAGTGAATACACCATTCAATGCCTTTTTTTATGCTGATTACGAATATAATAAGCATTTCTATTGGAAATGAATTTCAGCCCCCCCCCTATATAGGCTATACCTAACCTAAACTAACCTAACCTAACCCTAAAGAAACCCTAACACTATAGAAATGCTTATTATATTCGTAATCAGCATAAAAAAAGGCATTGAATGGTGTATTCACTTTAGTCCTAACTCAATAATATGATTTGGTATATATTGACCACCTAAAGTTCATGGTAAATTTTCAGTGGGCCATATAATTTAGCTAGGATGAAAGTGAAAACATTATTTGATGCTTTTATATGCTCTTTCATAATTCATATAAAATACTTTCAGGGACCCTTTAAGGGCTCAAAATGCAATTAGCCCCAGAAGCAATTATTGAATTATGAAAGAGCATAAAAAGGGCATCAAATGATGTCTTCACTTTCATCCTAGCTAAATTATAGGGCCACCTAGAAATTTACCAAAATACCTTCCTGGAACTTACTTTAGTCTATAGATCCATCCCTGAAAGTTTCATTTTCCTTACCTAACCCCTTTCCAAGATAACAAAAAGTAGCTTTTCTAGATTTTACCATATTTAGGCTATAGCTATCACATTAAGGAGTTAGGCTAGTCAAAAAATTTACCCATAGACTAAGACACAAACTAATCTTAGACATGCTACATCCTACCTAAATTTCACGAATCGGCACCCCTGTAAAGTGCATAGCCTAGGAATAGGCTAAAAAGAGACACTAGAACTTACTTTGAAGAATGGACTGACAGCAGATAAAATTGCCCTATGACATGGCACACTTGACCCCTCTGCAATAATATTAACATCAGTGTACTCCTCTTCACTTCCAATAAGTTTAAGCGTCTTTATCATTTCATTTTTATTACAGCTTAGAGTCACCATTTTCACAAATATAGTTTAGATTCAGCACTATCAAAGACACATGCATGCACAGTTTCTTCCAAATAAGCTGCATTCACATTAACAATCCTTTATTATTGCGCATTAATGAGCGTTCAAAAATGATTGAAGATGGCGCGCATGCTATGTAATATAGAGTACATCCTGCTTTGACGTCATGATTAATGCAAAGACACATGCATGCATAGTTTCTTCTAAATAAGCTGCATTCACATGAACAATCCTTTATTATTACGTATTAATGAGCGTTCAAACGTCATTGAAAATGAAGCACATGCTATGCAATAAAGAGTGCCTCCCGCTTCGATTTCATAATTGATGATGGTTAATTTTTCTTCTATTTTTACCGAAGTTTATATCTCTTTGCCGAGATTAAAAAGGTTATATGCCGCTCATCACTAATTTTTGTTCAGCATTAGAAAAAAAATCACTTATTTTTAACTCAGTCAGGAGCTGGATTAACAATGGGCGGGACAAAATAAATCGAACATAGGTTGGGACATAATAAACGGTACCAAGGCTGATAGAATTTTTGCACTGAATATTACAAATAGCACATCTTGAGAAGCTTGAGATTTATGTTTAGGAATACTTTTCCCATATATATATATATATATATTTTATTTCTTATTTGTGAAATAT
Source organism: Artemia sinica (assembly GCA_027921565.1). NCBI lineage: Eukaryota > Metazoa > Arthropoda > Branchiopoda > Anostraca > Artemiidae > Artemia > Artemia sinica. The sequence continues at coordinate 9,631,705 of CM051258.1, read as the reverse complement.
GACTAAAATCTTATTCTTTATAAGAAATTTGCAGTTAAAACAAGACTAATTGACTCCAAATGAGTTTGTTAGCGTAGCTCAACTAAAACCTTTTGATACTGGCCAGCTTGGAGGTAAAGTTTGACTGAACTAAAAAGACTTCCACTCATTAGGGTATACATCAAATTTTTGAATAAGCTAATTAATAACATTTTATATGAGGGTTCTTCGCTAGACCTATCTTGGAAAAAAATAATTTAGTCGACGGTAGGCTATTTGGTAAGCCTAATAATCATTTTTTTTTTTCACATTACTAAGCTTGGGAAAAAGTGAACGCCATGATCAATATGTGTATTTCTTGAATTGATTTGGTTTTAAGTCACTTCTCGTCTTCAAAGGCCTTTCAAACTGTTACCAATATTTTGAATTTTCAAAATAAACGCCTAAATGTGACTAAGCCACTTATAGACAAATAAATGACTTTTAAGAAAAACTTTTTCATAGAAATCTACTGCTTTCTACTGTCTTAATGGAAAATCGACGGGATACTGGGCTATACTGAGTGGAAAGATAGATTCATACAAACCCCCCAATTGAAAAGTAGTTACACCAGCACAAAAAATGACTAGTATATATTATTAACAAAGTCTATTTTGAATTGAAAGCAGTTTAATATTGGACTTGGCTTAATTCATTAAAACTTTATTTTTAAATGTATTAAAGTTTAACTTAATTAGATTAAAACTGATAATATGTCTGGGATACAGAAATATTTCCGAGACTCAACTTTTATCCACTGGCCTCAAGTCAGAAAATTTAGGAGGGGGTGGCAAACATGGTGAGGATAAAGTGATAAGGTGAGGATAGGCTGGGACATAGTTGATGGAGGACGATTTCTATCAGGTATATGGTATTCAGGGAATCGCAGCACGGGGGTTCAAAAGTGCCAACCTACCAAAAAGGAGGCACAAATTATTTCTTTTTCTCTCGAGGGTCTCTAGTTTTGAAATATTTAACAAATGCAAATATGGTATCTTGCCCTCTTTAAAAATAATTCTTAGAACTCTCTTTTGGAAATTTTTAATTTTTAGTGTTGCTTCATTTGAGAGGCCAGGGTGCCACACAGGACAAGCATACTCTAATATGGGACGCACAAAAGAAATGTATACTTGTAGTAAATGTGATTGGGGGCAACTAAATTTATTTAAAAGTTTAAGGAGGGAAAGCTAGGAGTTTGCTTGTCGTAGGACATTATTTATATGGGCATCCCATTCCAAATTGGAAGAAATTGTAACACCAAAGAGTTCAACAGATGTGACAGAGGTTTCAGGAGGAATAGGAGCAAGAAAAAGATCTACTGAAAAAGAAAAAGATGAAATCTATTAGAGAGAAAAGAGGCAACGAGCTTAACAAGGAAAGTTCCAATGTGGAGTTCATTTATAAGTTTATCTATGAGTAAATTGTGGTTAATCAAATCGAAAGCTTTTTGAAGACCAATAGAAATCAGATTAAGCCAAGTGCTAGGTTTTTCAAGTAATTTACCCATGGTATCAACAAGATGGATCAGGTAATGAGAGGTTGACGTGGATTTGAGATCACCAAACTGTCTAAGATCAATGGAGGGGAGGACTTTCATCTTAAGCCAGTCTGCGAGAAAACTGTCATACAATTTAAAAAAAAATTGAGGTAAGGATAATAGGACGAATGCCATCAAAGCCAGGCTTTCCATTTTCTTTTTGATTGGGGTAATAAAGCCTTGTTTCCAATATTGAGGGAACTGTCCAAATTCGGTAATTTCATTAAATAGAGTGGATGGGAGTTTTGAGAGGTAATCACTGAAAGCTTTAATCAGAGGAACAGGAATATCTAAAGGGCAAACGCTTGATCGTTTTAGTTTTTCAATTTTTTTTACAACATCAAGTGGAGAAATATGTGGGAGTGAAAAAGGATCAGGAAAATCTGGAAATACATAAGATAGTGGTGGGAGACTCTGGAGAGTAGAAGCCAGAAACTTATTCAGGTTATTAGCTGTGGTCTTGGATTTTCATTTATATGAAAATTTAATTGTTCTTGACTCTTGCCGGTAAGTTTTTTAATTTCAGAGTACCAATTCTTTGGTTTATCATGGCAAAAGTTTTCAATTTTATTTTTATAGTAGGCTCGGGCAGCTTTTCTAATTTGACTTTTTAATTCCTTTCTTAATTTATTTGCTTCAGCCAAATTACCCCTGTTAAATAAGCTTATTTTCGTGCGGATCAACATTTTTATGTGATTATTTATGTAAGGTTGTAACCGTAAGAGAAACCTAGCCAAATACAGGGCTTGTAACCGTAATGGTTGTCTGGGTGACTCATTGTTTATTTGAATTTCCCAATTAACATCTTCTGGCTGATTAATAAGGCAAACGAAGAAACCAGCTTAAAGTTACACGTAGCTCAAAGTTATCCAAAATGATGTTTAACTAAGAGTAAGGGACCGTGCGAACAATAAATTTAGAGAAGGAATGAAGTTAAGAAAAGGACATTTATCTGATAATTAAATCCAAGGATCCAACGCAGACTTCCTAACATAAATGACCACGCCAAATTGGTCAGAACCTCATATTAAATAGAAACAGCAACAACAACAAATATACACTGGAATACAACCTTCAAAATCATAATTAAGATTTGAGACCTTCCATCTCTAGCCAATGTCCATACTGTGGTTCCCATCATTTTTACCCAGGATATGCTGTCATCCTAGGGGTCTTTAGAAACGATCAGAGTCATTTGTTGCTATCTCCCCCAGGTTAGAAAGGAATCTGCAAAACTAGACAAAAATCATTGTGCCGATACAATGATAAGGTTCTTGGGCCTCTGCTTAAAAAAATTCACATATCTGGTAACTCACCAGCAAAATGGGAAATTCATAAGGGGAGAGCAATTGCATGGATTCTGGGTCATTACTTATCAGGGCCTAGTTGCACGACCAAATAAGGACTTTTCTTGCCATCATGAATTTACATTTAAGAATTTAAAAAAAGGGGGTTTTAGCATATGGATGATACCAGGTGTCAAGAGGTACCGGGTCTACAGGCCTCTTAACATCCAAGAGTTGAGACTAATCCAAATATGACTTAAAACAAGTCTTGCCCCAAGTCATAATTTAAAATTACTCGTGTTTTCTTAAAGCTTCATGGTCACGGTTAAGATATGGGAAGATAGGGCACAAATGTCAATGAAACATGAATTTATTTTGCCTGTGTCAGATCATATGGAAAGTCATTAAGGGAATAAATAATGATGCCAAACAGATGAAGAAACGGGCTTCGGGCTACATACAAGGGCAGAGCTAAGTGGGGTCTCCCTCCAAAAAAAGTTCAAAGGCACTGGTACGTAGTTCCAACGTTTTGGAACTTTGAGAGTCTTTGGTGTCTTAGTTTAGATTATGTTGCTAAGGCTAGACTACATGTGCAAGAATAAAGTTATCTAGGATTGCTTTTCTGGTTTTCCAAATAAAAATTTATATTATTTATAGAGCTTTATGATTTAAGTAACCTTAATTGATGGTAGTGATGACAAAAACACTTTGATATTCACAAACAAGAATATTAGACTTTAAAGGGCATGTCTATCATTCTGAAGTTAAAAACAGCAAAAAGCATGACTAAGAATTAAATAAGTAAGAACTGTCTACAAATTTAGATGCTTTTTAGAAATTCAGTTTTCTAAAGATATACTTAGCCTATATTAAACACCATTGCTTATAACCTGATGAAAATAAAGTCTACATAATCAATAAATACCTAACTCACTCCAATAAAAAATTGACTTATTCTTCTTTAAAAATCGACCAGCCCCGAACAACTCTACACCAGGTTTTTCTTCCTTAGAGAAAAACCCGTAAAATCAATTAAAATTTTTGTGTTCTACTAATTTTACTTGTCAGTTTTTATTTTTGGAAAACGATATGTCTGAAAAATTAAATTTTTGCATTTAAAATATATCTCTACGAAATTTTTTTAGGGTTTCATAACTTCATTTTCCATAAGAAACTCGTGTAAAAGCTACTAAAAATTACTCAAAAGTGAATTCTAGTGTATAAACACTGAGCTACCACCGAAGTGAACTGAGAGCTAATTTTAATCTCAGCAGAGCGAAGGGAGTGCAGTCAAAAAGCCAAAAAACTAGCATTTCGCTTGATAAAGAGCCCATAAGGCTGTTTTCTCTACAAGTTGTGCTATTTGTTATCATTCTGCTCAATTTCCCTAGTATTTTCGAGAGAAAAGTTTGTTCGGGAATTTTCATTCTTTTTTTTTAAGGATTAAGAATCTTTTTCAATTTAATACCTATTTCTTTCATAATTAAATAAAAAAAACAAGTTTTTTAAACTGAAAGTAAGGAGCGACATTAAAACTTAAAACGAACAGAAATTATTTCGTGTACGAAAGGGGCTGTCCCCTCCTCAACGCCTCGCTCTTTACGCTAAAGTTTTTTATTGTTTTAAAAAATGAAGTTGTGAGACAGAGTCAAAATTTAGCGTAAAGAGCGAGGCGTTGAGGAGGGGACAGCCCTTTTCATATACGGAATAATTTCTGTTCGTTTTAAGTTTTAATGTCGCTCCTTACTTTCAGTTTAAAAAAATTGTTTTTTTTTTATTTAATTTTTGAACGTTTTTGAATTAATGCAGGTTTTGATTTTGGCTCACCGTACATGAATAATTAAAACAAAACTTGCATATTAATTTTACTTTTATTAGGTTAAATGGCTTTCTAGAAACTTGTTTAATTTTATTTACGAACGTTTTTTTAATTTAATTTCTGGTGGTTTTTTAGTTAATGCAGCTTTTATTTTGGCTCACCGTCATTGAATAAGTAAACAAAATTTGCATAAAAATTTTACTTTTCTTTTGCTAAATGGCTGTCTCTAAATTTGGTTCTGACGATTTACAAATTAACTTACGTAACGAACTTCTATATTCGTATATTTTTCTTCTGGCAAAAAATACAAAGTTGCAGATTTTTGTAGATATGAGCTTGAAACCTATGTAATAGGGTTTTCTGATACGCTGAATCAGACGGTGTGATTTTCATTAAAATTCTTTCCCTTTTAGGGGATGTCTCCCCCTCTTTAAAAAATCAGGTAAATTTTCTCAGGCTCGTAGCCTTTGATGAGTAATACTAAACTGAATAAAATTTATATATTTAGAATCAGCATTATAAGCCTTTTTTTATACATTTATTGACATCAAAATTCTGTTTTTAAAAGTTTTGATTACTATTGAGCCGTATCGCTTGTTTTTTTTACTGTTTTGTTTATTACGTATATGTTATTATGTATATTAGAGGTTCTCCCCTTAGTCAATACCACGCTCTTTACGTTAAAAGTTAATACATTTTTTAATTCACAAACCCCTGAATCACAAAGGCCGTTTAATTAGAATATATAGCTCTTTTGAAAGCACTAAAAAAAACTGTAGCGTAAAGAGCGAGGTATTGACTTGGGGAAGAACCCCCTCATATACGTAATTATTTCTGTTCGTTTTAAGTTCTAATGTTGCTTCTTACTTTCAGTTTAAAAAACTTGTTTTTTTTTAATTTAATTTCTAATCGTTTTTTAAATAATGCTTGGAAATCCGGTGCCCCCTTCATAGAAATGTCCCTTACCCCCAAAAAAAAATATCCTCCACGCAAAGATTCTCCCGAGTAACCCCCTCCTCCAGCCCCCCCACCAGAAAAAAAATCTTTATTGAAAATGTCTGTACACTTCCCAATAACCAATACAATATGTAAGCAATGGGCAAAGTTCATAACTTGCAGCCCTTCTCCTGGGAACTGTGGGGGATTAAGTCATCCTAAAAGACATATTTATTAGATTTTCGACTAGGCTGAATAAAATGGCTTTCTCAAAATTTTAATTGGGTGACTTTGAGAAAAAATGAGCGTGGGAGGGGCCCTAGTTGCTCTCCATTTTTTGGTCACTTAAAAAGGGCACTAGAACTTTTAATTTCCGTTCCAATGAGCCCTCATATGATATTTTAGGACCACTAGGTCAATACGATTACCCCTGGGCAAAAGAAGAAAAAACTATCAAATAAACACGCATCCGTGATCTTTCTTCTGGCAAAAAATGGAAAATTCCACATTTTTGTGGATAGGAGCTTGAATTCTCTACAGCAGGGTTCTCTGATACGCTGAATATGATGGTGTGATTCTCATTGAGGTTCTCTAACTTTTAGGGGATTTTTCCCCTTTTTTCGAAAATCAGCCAAATTTTCTCAGGCACGTAACTTTTGATGGGTAAGATTAAACTTGATGAAACTTATATGTTTGAAATCAGAATTGAAGTTTGATTCTTTTGATGTATCTATTGGTGTCAAAACTCCGTTTTTTAGAGTTTCGGTTACCATTGAGCCGGGTCGTTCCTTACTTACAGTTCATTACCACGAACTGTTTGATATAGTTATAAAGACATAATTTTTGGCAAATTTCTTCCTCGTTCGGTCTTATATTTATTCTTGAAGTTGTGGCGAGAACTATTCATGGCTGTATCTTTGGTGGGTTAGGTTTTTTTTTTTCTTTAACTTTAGTCACATCTAAAGGATTGCGCTAGAATATGATATTTGAAAACTCTAAGGTCCTTCCATTTCAGTAATTCTGTTGAAAAAGAGCTCTGATTTGAAAGAATGATGGCTAAAAAATATCTAAAACTTTTTATACGGTCATAACTAAAAAATAATGAGAATTTATTAAAAATTCTCATTAGAACCAACTCAGGGACATTAATTTCTAAAAGTTTTGTGAATGTGGTTAAAGCACCGCTTGTACCCAAAAAGCCATTACTACTCAGGTTTTTGTGAAATCTGATTTTTACGGGTTTTGGATTTTTTTTTTAATAAAAATTTTTTATTTATATTTGTATGCTCAGGTTAAACCTGATGTGTAAGACTCTTTGATATGAACTTCATTTTTGTGTTCTATTTTTAGCTTCTTTTCTTCTTTTAGTAAATGAATTGCCAATTCTAAGAAATTAAATTGTTTTTATTGCTAATATTTCCTATTTCCAAAGGTTTTTGGTCTTTGAAATCATCCATAATTGTGTATATGCACGGTGCAAGCTATAAAAACACATCAAATTCCCTCAAAATGGTTAAGTTTTTCGGCTATGGGTCTCTCAAAGCTCAAAGGTTAAGTTTTTCGGCTACGGGGGACTCTATTTTTTTTCTTATTTTTTTTTTTTTTTACAAAAAATGACCCTTAGATAAAATGCGACAACCTTTTTTTTCAGAATCTAAGATCTTTATTCAATAGCAATACCTCCTCTAGATGTACTTTGAAAAGAAACGCACCGTTATCAGAAATAAACCCATTTTCTTTAAAAGAGGTTGTAAGAGTGATTAAATAAAATTGTCTTTGTAATGATTAGGTTTCAAGTTAAGCTTTTTCTACTTGTCAGAACTTGCTGAGAAAATAGATGATCTGCCACAAAAAGAATAATGATTATAATTGCATTTTTAAGTAGAGTGGGCGAAACTTCACTAACAATAAGAATTTGCCTAGCTTGTTGTCAGAAGTAAAACATTTAAGAATTATTAAACATTTTCGCAATATCCTTATGGCAAGTTTTACCAATTTACTCATCATCTCTGCAATAAGCCTATCTGATATGGCTATTTTAGACTTATCATGAAGTTAATAGATTAAGGCTCGGATGTACCAGCATTTGCTTGTCCGGGCCAGAAATTCGACATTCACAAATGATAAAACCCCAGTGCCATCTAGTCCAAAAAGTGGCGAACATGGAAATTTGTATTTCTAAGTAAACAACCAGAATAAAATCATCTTATCAGATAAATTTTACGTTTTACTTTAAATTAAAAATATATAAGTAAGTTCTAGGGCAAATGTGTCATATAAGTTTTGGGCACTAAATTGTAGGAATTTTGCATTTAATTGGCCCAGTCTTTTTTTTTCACAGATGGGCACTGGAAATGCAAATTTCAATCTAAATTATGCATGTCCGAAAACTCTTTGACCACTGGTTTGAATGGATTACATCTGATCAAAATCAAAACAAATCCATTTACACACGAAATTAGTATTAGATTAGACAAAACAGTTAAATTAGATAAAACAATTTTACACGGAAAGTAGAGATCAAATTTAAAAAATAGAAAATTAAACTCAAAATGAACAGAAAATAAAAAATGAGAATAAATGAAGAAGAAAGAAATACCACATTTCAAAATGATAGCAATGATGACTGGGCTTGGGATTTCGACTGAGATGACATGGATTTTGACAATAATTACCCTACCTTTGTTAAAAAAGCAAAGGTTCGGCAATGTGTATTTCATGATGACAAGATGACAAGATGACATGATGACAAGCCGAGGTAAAAGTTTAAGGTCCTATCAAAGAAACACTAAATAAATAAACTCTAAATAAAGACGTCCAACAGAACTTCTAGCGCTGAAATAGCTATAAATATAGATTTGGGATTTTATAAGGACGTTAACAACGAACCTGATGCTGCATTAAATGCTGTTGAACTTCATATTAGAACTGTTAATAAAGGAATAGCAATAGCTCAGAATGTTGGTAATTCAAAGGACGTTGATATCACATCCAGCATCCAACATCCAGCTGGATTTAAAATCATATCCAGCGCCAAAAGACCTAGATATTGGGTCTACAGCAACCAAAACACTAAAAAAACTAAGTTGTAATTTTACAAAGGCACTACTTCTAATTAAGGTCCATTTGCTCAAACAAAGTGCAAATAACATGGCATGATTTAACTGACAATACTTGAAAATGATACGTCGTTTGAACATCAAGGAGAAATTGTTTGTCCAACAGCCCAAACCATTAAATATCAAAGATTTTTTGCCCGATTTGTGGAGAAAATGGCGATGATCTGCTTCAATTCATGGCTATTTGTCCCGAATTACAGGATTTAAGGAAGGAATTATTTTCTGTTAATGTGGGGACAAATGAGTGGTTGGTTTAATAAATGGGGCTTACAGATTATGGGACGAATAGAAGGATTGCAAAATATATGAGAATGACACACAGAATGATATTTTTGTAAGGGGGAGGGGGGTGAGTGCTGAAATTAATGTTGAATGTGAGTTGGCTGTTTTTCGTTTGTTTGTTGTTGTTTTTTTGTAGCCATGGGCCTTATGGGTTTATAGCATTAAATATTTTACTGTCTAAATATGAATCTAATTTTGTGTTATTATTTTTGTCATTTTTATTATTTTTTTGTGAGACTATTGTGTGTTATTATGGTATTATGTGCCTTATTACGTGTGTTTTGTTATGCTGTGTTATTATTATGCTTCGGTAATCGTTGTTGCTATGTATGTTTTTATATTAAGTCCGTAAATGTTTGTTTTTTTGGTTTTGCCATGGCCCGATGAGGCTTTTGTAGCAATAAATAACTATGTATGTATCTATCTATAATGATATATATCCAAAAATCTAAAGCAACGGGTATGGTTTAAATGCGTAAGGGGATGCTTCATGAAAATGAATCATTAATAAATATGATTAGAAAATGAAGCTTCATGAAAATGTACCTCTGGAAATATGAAATGCGTGCACTGCGGGGGGAAGCACCCGTCATTTAGCTTAAAGTGTAGAGTTATCCGAGATGCGGCAAAAGCGAAAGCTCAGTGATTGCTATTTCCATTTACGCTAAAAATATAGACAGACATGCGTCCCATATGTTACAGTTCCTGTAAGATAGAATCCATAAACATGACGTGTTATGCTTTCTGGAACATTTGCTTACAGAAAAGAATATGAGTATGTTTGAACGTAGTCCAGACAAGCAATATTTTTCCCAGCCTGCTATTCGAAAGAGCTCAGCTGGTCGACCTTCGGCTGGGCTTGGACTCGTAATTTTGTCGGGAGCTAAATGCCTCTCTTATTGAATCATGTGATTACTTCTTAGCAGTTAAAGCTGAAGCAGCTCCGATAACCAACGTTGTGACTGTTTACTTGCTCACGAACTATAGAAACCACGCTCCAGAATGAAGATCAATGACACCTGCTCTCACCTTGGCCGACTACTAGCTCGGCTTTGCAATGAAAAAGAGGTAAAATATGGTGAATTCAATGGCTCACCAGACGAAAATACGCAGTTCACTACACTTACCTGTTTGCCTACGGGCATGCGGACCCAAAGATAATAGTTTTACCTTCATCCATAATACCTCTAGCGCAACTACTGATATAGACGTTGTGCAACGGCGTTGTGCAACATAGTTGTGCAACGGCGCAAAGATTAATGGAAAAGATTTTCAAGCGAGTAACCGAGTCAAAGACAACTCTCTACATGTGCAGTGTTGATATAGCTGCAGAATTTAATTCAGTTTTGCCCCCACAGTTTCTTCTGACTATTCTAGAGAATGGGGTTGATCCCAGCATAGTTAAGGTCCTGCGTTTTCGGTATAATAATATTGTTATTCGTGTTTATACCGGTAAAATGAAACGTGAAGGAGGATCTTTACCAATTGCTACAGAAGAAATACACCTCAAGAAAGGAATCAGGCAAAGATCAGCAATTACCCCGGTTTTATTTAATGCGGGAATTTTCAGCACTACTAAGCATATCCGTGGTAGTTATATTCTTGATGGTGTAGATTTGAGTTCCATATCGTATGTGGATGACCTCCTTCGGCTAAGTTCTTCCCTGTCACTTTTAAAAGAAAATCTGGAGCTGCTGGTTAACCTTTACAAAGATATTGGTCTCTGTGTTAATATCTCTAAGACAGAATTTGTAGTTTTTAACGGTAGAGATGCACGGGAACTCTTCTTTCAGCTTGCGATGGCCCTGCTGTCACTCGATCAGAGACAATTAAGTATCTCAGAATCCAGTACGGATCTGACATTAGAATGTTGCGCGGCCTGGTTTCGTCCGCGGCATATCGAGGCATGCGCACCGGGAACGCAAAAGCGGTAGCTCTGAAAAATACTGTGAGCCAAAGGATTCTGGCGAGACTTTTTAACGCAATGGTAACACCGGTACATTTCTCTTTATTTGATCTGCTTACACAGTTCGAAAAGCGACAACTTCGTACTAAATACTTTAAGTTTGCAAGATATCTGTTAGGAATCGTGCCCTGGACGTCAAATACCTCCTTATGCCGAAGGTACGGAATTATTGATCCTACCGAAAAATGCGAAGAAACTGAAAGCCGTGCTCGTGCCAGAACCCTGACGCACCTGTGTTTTTCTCCGCTGACACGGCTTATATATGATTTTGCTTAAATTTTGTGTTTGTAATGTAGTTGTGTGATGTGTTCCCTTTTTTTGTTTGATTATTTACTCCGCTACCTTTCTTTTGTTCTGTAGTGGGCAGAAATAAAATAATAATAATAATACAGATTTTAAACATATTTCCTTAAAAAACAAAAATATGCGGGTTGATCCTGAACGGGAAGCATTTGCAAAATATCTTGGACCTGGGAAATGTCAAATTACCGAAAGATATAGCTTCCAGTGGTAATTTAATTGAAGAGTTATTTGGAGAATTTCTGTCAAATATAAATTTTAATTCAGTGAAGGACCCCTTATTTTAGCTTCCTTCAATAAGGAAGTTAGGAAAATAAATGCCAAAATTGTCGATCACCTCCCCGGAGAATACAAATCTTATAAAAGCTATGAATCTGTAAAAGACAAAGAAAAAGGATGCCTTGAATTCACTCCAGAATTCCTCAATCCCATAGATGCTGCAGATAAACTAAACCATGGCTTAAAAATAAATAAAAATATAATAGTTACGCTTTAGTGTAACTCAACAATTTCAGAAGGGATGTGTATCACAACCCTGTTTTTGTTACTGAATTACGTAAATATTGTAAGGTAATTAAGGAAATTAAATTATAATTAAGGCAAATATTATTGTTCAGGAGAAAACTAGGAAATGAAATTCACATTTTTCGAGTTATCTACGACTCTAGTAAAGGTAAACTTGAATGTACTGTTCATCGACCTCATTTTATACTTTGACCTGCATTTGCCATGACTATACGTAAGTCGCAAGGCCAAACTTTTGAATTTGTTGGCGTCGACCTCCGTACTCCTGTTTTTAATCATTGTATGTTGTACGTTGTAATATCTTGTGTTTGAAGAGAACGTAGATTAAAAGTTTACTATCGCCTGAAAATGAAAGAAGAACATATATTGTTGTGTGGAAAGAAGCCCTGGCAACTGCCAACAAAACATCTTTTGTTAAATGTTTTTTTTTTAATTAGTAAAACGAGTAATTATTGATTTTAGTAATTATGATATATATATATATATATATATATATATATATATATATATATATATATATATATATATGCTTAAAAAAACAATTTTTCTTGAAATTGTTTACATAGTTTTGGCATTTTATAGGACGTCACTTCCCGTCTAAAGAGTTCTACAAACAAATCTGAAACTTGAACTCATGTGGTGCTTTAGCTCCATTCAACATAAACGATGATCGAACCATCAATAGTCGAAATGTTTTCAGCTTCAAAGCAGCTGGACAAATTTTTCACAACATCAGTGTAGCGGCATATCCATCGCCAACCCCTGAAGGTGGCTTTAAACCACCTTCATATCGCCACTTCAAATAGGTGAGCCTGGTTAAAGGCAAAATGTTCTATACTTTCTGTCTCGCAACGTTTGCTCAGGTCAATTTTTTTTTCCTAGTTTCTAAAATCTACCAGTTCAGGATTAGATTTTCTTATTTTAAAAACTTTGTAAGTGGATATGAAAATACCCTCTACGTTTGCAATAGAACGTATTATAACTAGAAAAGTCTAACCGATTGTAGTGTTATAATGTAATTATGTAGAGACTAAGAGGGGGGGGGGATCTACTCCAGGAATCATTCAATTGTTGTAATTTTAACTTCCAATATCTAATTGAAATTCCAATAATGCTCCAAATGCTCTCATTTGTAATCGAAACTCCAATAATGCTCCAAATGCTCTTATTTGTAATCGAAACTCCAATAATGCTCCAAATGCTCTTACTTGTAATCGAAACTCCAATAATGCTCCAAACGCTCTTATTTGTAATAGAAACTCCAATTATGCTCCAAATGCTCTTACTTGTAATCGAAACTCCAACAATGCTCCAAATGCTCTTATTTGTAATCGAAACTCCAATAATGCTCCAAACGCTCTTATTTGTAATCGAAACTCCAATAATGCTCAAAATGCTCTCATTTGTAATCGAAACTCCAATAGTGCTCCAAATGCTCTTATTTGTAATCGAAACTTCAATAATGCTCCAAATGCTCTTATTTGTAATCGAAACTCCAATAATGCTCCAAATGCTCTTACTTGTAATCGAAACTCCAATAATACTCCAAATGCTCTTACTTGTAATCGAAACTCCAACAATGCTCCAAATGCTCTTATTTGTAATCGAAACTCCAATAATGCTCCAAACGCTCTTATTTGTAATCGAAACGTATAAGAAGCACTGAATGTCCTGTTTCCTACATTTTTGATTCATATTCTAAAACTTAAATGCAGAATTGCTTCTATATGTTATACCATGCTAACTTCTCCTTATTTTCGTTTTTTGTAAATATTTCTTTTCATCAGCTCAAAAAAAAAAATTGACATAAATGTACTAGCCTAAGGGTTATTACTGAAATTAGTCCAATGCAACGCTAGTGTTACTTGTTGGACAATCATCTGTCCATCAGCATGCTACACAAAATGTCTGCTGCACGTAGGACGAAGTAAATTCGAACAATATATGTATATTTTTCTCAAGTTTCCCTTTCTCAAGCTTTCCTTTTTCTCAAATACCCTTCACCAAGCTTTGTTTGCGAAGCTTTGCTTGGTGAAAAGAATTTCAGACAAAAAACTATATTCAGCGTACCCCCCCCCCCCCATACACACCTGGAAATTTATTTCCCCATACCCTGATTCATACATAAAAAAACTTCTGTGTATTTTTTCTAAGTTTAGTTTTTTCTTTAAAGAAAGATACAAAGGGGAAAGGTAACTTTCAAACACCAGGAGTAAATTTTTTTCCTCTGATTGGTATCTCTGGGAAGTTTTAATTAATCCAAATTTTTGCAGCAATGCTGCCAAGAATTATTAAGATTTTCTGGATATTCTTTATCAAACAATACGGGATGGATAAGTTATAATTCTATTTATTGAATACTTTTAAATTAAATAAGATCATTATTTTAAATATAGAGAAAACTCCCAGGGAGGTAAATTTCAGAATAGGATAATTTATCCAGGGGTAAGGGAAATTTTTCCTGTATAAATTTTTCCATTGAGTTTTTTCATAGGACAGAACCCTTTTTTGTTGTTTTCATTTAAAAAAAAGGAAAAAAACAGCCCAAAGTCTACTTTTGGGTGCCATATGCACTCTCTGATCACCTTAATTATGCTAAATTTATAAAAGGCAATTAATTTTTTTTGGGTTTATAAAGGAGGCCATAATTAGCTCACTGTGATGTTCATGTTTCAATCCCAGCTTTTCCATTTAAGAAATATCACCCAAATTGTGCTCATCAAATTTCGTTTATATTCATTTTTGTTACAAAAAAAAAACGCAAGAAAAGAGGACAGATCAGTGCTATACGAGATATTTTCAAAATAACTAATTTTGGGTTACTAAGGGTTGAGACTCGTCCTTTCCTAGGTTGCAGCTGCCGATGCAACCATGATAAGAAAATTAAAGAATGAACCTAGCTAATAGAAACTGACACTCACAAAGGTCTCTCAGGAACTATCAGGATCAGCCAAGTATTTTAAGATTAAACTTTCAGGGAGGGAATGCTGAGCTAAAAAAAAAACTAAAAAGGACACTTTGTGCATCCAAACTGTCAAAAAGACGCATCTCCAAAGTCTTAGAAATGGCTAAGGGTATTAAGTAAAATATATTAGGGCACATTCAGGAGGATGTCAGACTAAATTAACAGATACTATGTGTATCAAAGCTAACAAAATCTGTGAAATATCTGAGATACATCTAAGGGTGTTAAGTTGAAACTTCCAAGGTATGTTGAGAAGGATCTTTGTTGCAGTGGTTGCTGGAACTAAAAAAGGACAAACCTTGGTAGTTCTATTGAACTAAATCAAACGATACTATGCACATCCAGGCAATCAAAAGGATGCATCAGCAATACTCAGAAACGACTAAGGGCATCAAGTCTATACTTTCAAGGAATGCTCAAGAGAATGTTGAACTAAATCAAAAGACATTATGTTCATCCAGGCTGTCAAAAAGGCGTATATGCAATATCTCAGGGGTGGCTAAGGGCGAAAATCAACTCATTACTCGACCAGCCTGGACTTTGATATAGTATTGGGGGGGATCAAGTAGATTTCGTGCAGGGGGACCAAGGAGAGCTTATATAGGACACAAAATGTTTGAAAAAAAGTGTAATTTAACTCTTTCTGTGAAATACTATTTTTATGTTGATCCGCTTAAAAAATTTTGGTACCACAAACGGAAGCAAATCTGGTTCCATTAATTTTTGACATCCTATTTATGTTTGTATATTTGTATTTGTATTTTTTGCATTTATATTTTTTGCATTTATATTTAGATAAGGCTAGAATAGGTTAGGCTAGGTTAAGATAGGATAGGTAATAGTAGAATTAGTTGAAGTAGTTGTTGTGGTTAGGTTCGGATAGGTTAGGGTAGGCTTCGTGGAGAGGTTGGTTTGGGTGGATGGGTTTGATTTGGTTGATGGGTTTGTGGGGCTGGGTGTATGAGTTGGCTAGGTTAGGTTAGGATTGATTAGGTTGTAGTATTAGTAGTAGTATCAGTATATAGACTAGACAGTCTAGACAGTCAAAATTACTTATAAGGTGTTCATCTGCACATCTTGAAGAAAAACAAATTTAAATTGTTTGAATTTTCCAATTAGTATCCTGGCATCCAACACGAACTATAAACGATTTTTCTGAATTATCCTATAAACGAACTATCCTTGGTACACGTTTTTTTCCGAGATCACCTGAGTTAGTTGAAAGGTCTTTCCGAATGAAGCTATTTTCCAATTCAATTTGAGAGTAACTAGTGGTTAATGCCAGTAATTCCATTAGAAATTTCACAGCAAAAAATTGGTGCCTCACAAATACTGCCATAGGATATTGAATGGCTCTTGTTTTTCCTTGTTATGACGAGTTTCGTCGAAGTGTGGGCTTCACGAGAGGGGGTAAAGGTGAGGCCAAGAATGCAGCGGGGTGTATGAATGATTTATGAAGGTGTGTGGGCTTAGGTGCCGTGGTGCTTCGCTAACCTTTCAGTAGTAGTACTAGTTTTGGTACTTATGCATTATATATAACACAGCACTATAGACTGTACAAGGAAACCAGACACGAAGCAGACAAACGGGTATTTGCTAGATAAATTGATGGCAAAGCGTGGTTTTGTATCACGTTTACAATATTTAAACGATTGTTTTTTGTGGTTTAGGGGGGGGGGGAAGGAAAGGTACCAAGGTTAGGTTACGCATTTAATATATAATATGCTTTAGCCCCCCTCCCTATTGTGCAAATACATAGCCCAAATTTGTTTCTAAACTATTATATATTCATCCTATTTTATTTTATTTCATTAGCATGAACCAAACTTGACTTCTTTCGTGTATATCGGTGTGTTATATATAATGCAAACCCCATCCTAACCTCGCCTAATTTAGCCTTACCCCATCCTAACCTATCCTAACCTAGCCTTGCCTTACCTAAAAACCTACCCGCCCAACCCTATCCTAATCTAACCTATCCACCCAAAAAAACCTAGCCTTGTCAAACCTAAACACCCATCCTAAAATACTAAGAAGCGGCTATAAGTCCAACTAAGCCAATAGCTGCAGGTACAAAAAAGCAAACAGCTGCAGTTAACTAACTCAACAGCTGTAGACAACCCATCCCCCCATCCAACCACAGCCTAACCAGACATATTTTGCCCATCCACTCAACCACAAATAGATAAACAAACACACCTAAGCCACAATATACAAACAATATATAAATAAAATGAAAGAGTAAAGCGATGAAGCAACAATATGCAAAGAAAAAGAAATAAAAACGTAAAACGAAAAAACAAGCAAGAGAACAAATACGACTAATGTTGCAGACCCAAAAGCTGAGCTTGTAGGGGCCTTAATCGATACAGCAACATTACAAACAAGACAAGTAAGACAACAAATAATACAACTAAGAAAACAGATAGTGCTAAGTATTATCACCTTAACATTACAAATCAGACAATACATCAACATTACACATAAAATTACAGATGATTACCAATAACTCAACGCAACCACATTAAAAACAAGAGAACTAAGGTAACAAATAATACAACTAAGAAATCGAAGACAACAAATAGAGCGACTAAGCACTTTTACAGCAACATTACAAATCAGACAATACAGCAACATTACAAATAATAACTATTATGGTAAAATATACAGGAACCACTGAGCCAATACCTGTAGGTACAATAATGAACATGGCTGTTTACAACTAAGCCAAAGATTCAAGGAACAACAAAGAGGAAGCTAATAGCTTCAAGTACAATGAAGCATACAGCTGATGACAACTAAGCCACAAGTTGAAGAAACAACAAAGTAAACAGGGGCAGACAACTACGCCAACAGCTGCAAACAAGTAAGGCAGCACCCGTAGACAACTAATCCAACAGTTGAAGGAACAACAAAACAAATAGCTGAAGGAACTTGCGAAAGGTTTGGAATGTAGTTAATGAAGCTATTTCTCGCAAGAAACTCAAACAGTCCCCCCCATGTCATTACAGGAATGCTGATGGATCTATTGTGGATAGAAATTCTTCAGCAAACGCCTTCAATTCGTATTTCACAACTCTTCCTTCAGTTCCCATTCAACCCAAGAGTAGAGTAAGTAGTTCTCCCATAGCAGAAAAGTCATTTTTCCTTTCCCCATGCAGTGATATTGAAATTTATAGTATTATTTTCCAGCTTCCAAGTAGCCGTTCAGTTGATGGTCTTGGTTTGAGTAATAATGTTCTTAAAAAAATTGGTCAGTTTGTTTCTAACCCCATCTCACACATAACTAACCTCTCTCTTTCTTCTGGTGTTTTCCCTCATTTATTTAAAGTTGCTAATGTTTTACCTTTACATAAAAAAGGTGATTCATCTCTAATTTCAAATTATAGACCCATTTCTCTTCTTCCTGTCATCTCTAAGGTTGTTGAAAGAGCAGTGTATCGTAGACTCTCTTCATTTGTTTTTAGTACTAATACGACTGCAGGAAATTCTCTCATAACTAACCATCAGTATGGTTTTCGTCCCACTTTCTCTACCTCGTATGCACTTTCAGATGCAACAGAGTTTGTGCGTGTTAATCTGGACAAGGGCTTGTGTGTTTTGGGTCTATTTCTTGACTTTTCAAAGGCCTTTGATATGGTTGACCAGTTGTCTAAACTATGTTCATTTGGAGTACATGGAGTCCCACTAGAATGGTTAAGGTCTTATATGTCGGGAAGGTCTCAGTATGTTTCAGTTAATGGTAATTCTTCCACTACTTTGCCTATATTGAAGGGTGTCCCACAGGGCTCTGTGCTTGGACCACTTTTGTTTTTAATTTACATTAATGATCTTGTTGATGGTCTTCATCCCCTTGTGAACCCTATTCTTTTTGCTGATGACAGTAACTTTTTCATTGCTGCAGTGGAGTTGCCATCTGCCACTTCCCTAGCTCAAGGTCTTCTTGATAAAGTAAAAGATTGGTGCAGGTCAAATGGTATGACTCTCAACAGCCAAAAAAGTGTCATTGTACACTTCAGGACCCCTTATCGTATGAGAGTCGTAAGGGAGCCAATCATCCTGACTTATGGGATTGATGTTATACCGCAAGCTGCTATGGTGAAATTTCTTGGTGTGTATCTTGACTGTTTTCTCTCCTTTAAGCCTCATATAACTCACACCCGTTCCCTTATCTTCCGCCAGTCTTCAATGTTGCACCGGGTTAACTCATTTCTTCCCCCAGATGTTATGCTTTCTCTTTATTATGCTTTTATTTTTCCTTACCTTTCTTATTGCTGCTCTGTCTGGGGTAATACTAATAAATCTCTTCTCTGCTTACTTCAAAGAGCCCAAAATAGGGCAGTGAAGGCTACTTTTCTTCTCCCTCGGCTTTATCCTTCCTCTGATCTTTATAATGATACTCGAATAGCTCCACTGGATCGTATTGTGGGTAAAAGTAATCTTTATTTAGCGCATTCTGCTTTTCTAGGTACACTTCCACCGCCTCTGCAGAAATTTTTTTCACGGACAGGCTCAGGTAGGTACTCTAATTTTTACGTAGTTCTTCTCGTAGACTTATTTTGCCCAAACGTTCGTCTACAGCAGCCCAGAGGTCTGCTGTTTATAAATCAATTCAGTTATGGAATTCAATCCCACCAGATGTCCCGTTATTTCTGTCTGCAAAGACAGTTATTGGTCGTGTCTTTCCAGTTTAGTAATTTCTCTCCTTCGTTTATTTTCCCTGTTTTCGCTTTTCCTAGTGTTTCTCCTTTTTGTGTTTTTCCCTTATATATATATATTTTTTTTTTTTTTTTTTTTTTTTTTTTACTATATGGTAGTTTTTATTCTCTTTAATCTTTATTTCATATATATTGTTTAATTTAGAGCAGAGGTCTGCTGTTTATAAATCAATTCAGTTATGGAATTCAATCCCACCAGATGTCCCGTTATTTCTGTCTGCAAAGACAGTTATTGGTCGTGTCTTTCCAGTTTAGTAATTTCTCTCCTTCGTTTATTTTCCCTGTTTTCGCTTTTCCTAGTGTTTCTCCTTTTTGTGTTTTTCCCTTATATATATATTTTTTTTTTTTTTTTTTTTTTTTTTTTACTATATGGTAGTTTTTATTCTCTTTAA
>CM051258.1:9479342-9604342 GCA_027921565.1 Artemia sinica | reverse complement strand
GTGACAAGGTAAACCACAACAAAACACTACTGAAATATTCCAACTCTTGCATTTCAATGAAAGAAATTCAAAATGAACTTTGAAAAATTAAGAGAATGTAACTGTGACAAGGTAAACCATGACAAAACACTACTGAAATATTCCAACTCTTGCATTTCAACGAAAGAAATCAAAAATGAACTTTGAAAAATTAAGAGAATGTAACTGTGACAAGGCAAAGCACAAAAAAACACTACTGAAATAATCGAACTCTTGCATTTCAATGAAAGAAATTCGAAATGAACTTTGAAAAATCAAGAGAATGTAACTGTGACAAGGTAAACCACGACAAAACACTACTGAAATATTCCAACTCTTGCATTTCAATGAAAGAAATTCGAAATGAACTTTGAAAAATCAAGAGAATTTATCTGTGACAAGGTAAACCATGACAAAACACTACTGAAATATTCCAACTCTTGCATTTCAACGAAAAAAATTCAAAATGAACTTTGAAAATTTAAGAGAATGTAACTGTGACAAGGTAAACCACAACAAAACACTACTGAAATATTCCAACTCTTGCATTTCAATGAAAGAAATTCAAAATGAACTTTGAAAAATTAAGAGAATGTAACTGTGACAACGTAAACCATGACAAAACACTACTGAAATATTCCAACTCTTGCATTTCAACGAAAGAAATCAAAAATGAACTTTGAAAAATTAAGAGAATGTAACTGTGACAAGGCAAAGCACAAAAAAACACTACTGAAATAATCCAACTCTTGCATTTCAACGAAAGAAATCCAAAATGAACTTTGAAAAATTAAGAGAATGTAACTGTGACTAGGAGAACCACAACAAAACACTATTGAAATATTCCAACTCTTGCATTTCATCGAAAGAAATCCAAAATGAACCTTGAAAAATTAAGAGAATGTGAGTGTGACAAGGTAAACCACAACAAAACACTACTGAAATATTCCAACTCTTATATTTCAACGAAAGAAAACTAAAATGAACTTTGAAAAATCAAGAGAACGTAACTGTGACAAGGTAAACCACATCAAAACACTACTGAAATATTCCAACTCTTGCATTTCAACGAAAGAAAACCAAAATGATCTTTGAAAAATCAAGATAATGTAACTGTGACAAGGTAAACCACGACAAAACACTACTGAAATATTCCAACTCTTGCATTTCAATGATAGAAATTAAAAATGAACTTTGAAAATTTAAGAGAATGTAACTGTGACAAGGTAAACCGCAACAAAACACTACTGAAATATTCCAACTCTTGCATTTCAACGAAAGAAATCCAAATTGAACTTTGAAAAATCAAGAGAATGTATCTGTGACAAGATAAACCATGACAAAACACTACTGAAATAATCCAACTCTTGCATTTCAATGAAAGAAATTCAAAATGAACTTTGAAAAATTAATAGAATGTAACTGTGACAAGGTAAACCACGACAAAACACTACTGAAATATTCCAACTCTCGCATTTCAACGAAAGAAATTCAAAATGAACTTTGAAAAATCAAGAGAATGTAACTGTGACAAGGTAAACCATGACAAAACACTACTGAAATATCCAACTCTTGCATTTCAACGAAACAAATTCAAAATGAACTTTGAAAAATCAAGAAAATGTAACTGTGACAAGGTAAACCACAACAAAACACTATTGAAATATTCCAACTCTTGCATTTCAACGAAAGAAATCCAAAATGAACTTTGAAAAATTAAGAGAATGTAACTGTGACAAGGTAAACCACAACAAAACACTACTGAAATATTCCAACTCTTGCATTTCAATGAAAGAAATTCAAAATGAACTTTGAAAAATTAAGAGAATGTAACTGTGACAAGGTAAACCATGACAAAACACTATTGAAATATTCCAACTCTCGCATTTCATCGAAAGAAATTCAAAATGAACTTTGAAAAATTAAGAGAATGTAACTGTGACAAGGTAAACCACAACAAAACACTACTGATTTAATCCAACTCTTGCATTTCAATGAAAGAAATTCAAAATGAACTTTGAAAAATTAAGAGAATGTAACTGTGACAAGGTAAACCACGACAAAAAACTACTGAAATAATCCAACTCTTGCATTTCAATAAAAGAAGTTCAAAATGAACTTTGAAAAATTAAGAGAATGTAACTGTGACAAGGTAAACGTGAATGTAACTACTGAAATATTCCAACTCTTGCATTTCAACGAAAGAAATCCAAAATGAACTTTGAAAAATCGAGAGAATGTGAGTGTGACAAGGTAAACCACAACAAAACACTACTGAAATATTCCAACTCTTGCATTTCAACGAAAGAAAACCAAAAAGAACTTTGAAAAATCAAGAGAATGTAACTATGACAAGGTAAACCTCATCAAAACACTACTGAAATATTCCAACTCTTGCATTTCAACGAAAGAAATCCAAAATGAACTTTGAAAAATCAAGAGATTGTAACTGTGACATGGTAAACCACGACAAAACACTACTGAAATAATCCAACTCTTACATTTCAATGAAAGAAATTCAAAATGAACTTTGAAAAATCAAGACAATGTAACTGTGACAATGTAAAGCACAACAAAACACTACTGAAATATTCCAACTCTTGCATTTCAACGAAAGAAATTCAAAATGAACTTTGATAAATTAAGAGAATGTAACTGTGACAAGGTAAACCATGACAAAACACTACTGAAATATCCCAACTCTTGCATTTCAACGAAAGAAATTCAAAATGAACTTCGAAAAATCAAGAGAATGTAACTGTGACAAGGTAAACCCCAACAAAACACTACTGAAATAATCCAACTCTTTTATTTCAGTGAAAAAATTCAAAATAAACTTTGAAAAATCAAGACAATGTAACTGTGACAAGGTAAACCACAACAAAACACTACTGAGATATTCCAACTCTTGCATTTCAACGAAAGAAATTCAAAATGAACTTTTAAAAATCAAGAGAATGTAACTGTAAAATGGTAAACCACGACAAACCACTACTGAAATAATCTAACTCTTGCATTTCAATGAAAGAAATTCAAAATGAACTTTGAAAAATCAAGAGAATGTAACTGTGACAAGGTAAACCACAACAAACCACTACTGAAATATTCCAACCCTTGCATTTCAATGAAAGAAATTCAAAATGAACTTTCAAAAATTAAGAGAATGTAACTGTGACAAAGTAAACCACGACGTAACGCTACTGAAATATTCCAACTCTTGCATTTCAACGAAAGAAATAGAAAATGAACTTTGAAAAATCAAGAGAATGTAACTGTGACAAGGTAAACCACGACAAAACACTACTGAAATATTCCAACTCTTGCATTTCAACGAAAGAAATCGAAAATGAACTTTGAAAAATCAAGAGAATGTAACTGTGAAATGGTAAACCAAGACAAACCACTACTGAAATATTCCAACTGTCCTAGTCGATTGCGTCATTCTATGCCCATATATGGACTCCCGTCATGACCTCCTGATAGGTTTCTACCGATTATGTAATCAATTTCTCAGAAATCCAACTGTCCTAGTCGATTACGTCATTCTATGCCCATATATGGAGTCCCGTCATGACCTTCTGATAGGGTTCTACCGATTATGTAATCAATTTCTCAGAAATCCATTTGTCCTAGTCGATTACGTCATTCTATGTCCATATATGGACCCCCGTCACGACCTCATGATAGGGTTCTACCGATTATGTAATCAATTTCTCAGAAATCCATTTGTCCTAATCGACTACGTCATTCTATGCCCATAAATGGATTCCCGTCAAGAGCTCCTGATAGGGTTCTACCGATTATATAATCAATTTCTCGGGAATTCTCTCCCTTCGATTACGTAATCAATTTCTCGGAAATCCTCTCCCCTCGAGGGATTCTATGCCCATATATGGAGTCCCGTCATGTGGTCATGAGGTTAGGTTAGGTTACGCAATCAATTTCTCGGAAATCCATTTTCCCTCTCGAGTCCTAGATCAATATATCTCTTCCCCACCTTCCCCTTAGAAACAACAAATGAATTGCCCTTTCTTGAATCAATAATTCCCCTTAGAAACAACAAATTAATTCCCCTTTCGTGAATCAATAATTCCCCTTAGAAACAACAAATTAATTCCCCTTTAGTAGATCAATAATTCCCCTTAGAAACAACAAATTAATTCCCCTTTCGTGACAAATCAATCAACCTTGACATCGTCCGTCAGAAAATAATAAACTTCACCCGGAAACAATTCTCCTGGACGAGCACCAAAGACATTAATAAACTTCGCCCGGAAACAATTCTCCTGGACGAACTCCAAAGACATTAATAAACTTCGCCCGGAACAATTCTCCTGGACGAACACCAATTTCTCGGAAACGTGTTCTCCCTGGGGATTCCATGCCCATATATCGTGCCCCCGTCGGACTGACAGCACAGGTGTTCTCCCTAGGGACTCTATGCCCATATATGGAGCCCCCGTGGGACTATAAGATAGCTTTCTACTTAGGGCTTCCGTGGATGGGGGATGGGGTAAATGCCTAGACCTGTAGAAAGTGACTGTTTCCGTGGGTTGGGATGGGGTAAACGCTTAGACCTGTAGAAAGTGACATGGTGAAGGGAATACCTATTTTCTGGTACCCTGCCCCCCCCCGAAAATAAGTGAGAGAGATATGCAAAAACCTGGGTTAATCTAGGTTCACTTACAGTGGGGGTGGGGGGGGGTCCCCTTTCTAATTGTGATAAGTGCTTATGATCTTTTGATGAGAAGTATTGATGTAGATTTAATGTGTTCATTTTTTATGATGATATTATGCGATGCAAGTCAAAACGATATCCATTTCATTTTTGAGACAATAGGCGAAACTGTTTTTTTAACCGTTTACACCTGATTAGCTTTAATCCGTAGAAAATCATAGCTAATTGTCAAAAGGATCATAATAGGTTGACAGCCTTTCACACCTTTTAACTTTTAACTTGACACTTTTAACTTGACATGTCTTTTAGATTTAAAACAATTCGTATATAGGTATAATGTGAAAGGTATAATTATATCAGTTTCAATATGGACTCTGAAACAAGTAATGTTCCAATTTTAAGTAGCTCTCTTCTAATAAATGATCTTTTGATGAGAAGAATATTAATAACCGGCAAAATGGCACTTTTAACAAAAAAAATAATTCAAAATCGTGATAAAGAGGGGGGCTAATCCCTCCCCGACACCTAGCTCTTTACGCTATGGTGAGTACCATTGCATATCTCTCTCACTTATTTTCTGGGGGAGGGGGGGGTCCCGAAAATAGGTTTCCCTTCACCATGTCACTTTTGTGGCGTTAGATGTCGTGGCTTTGAAGGTCGTGGCGTTAAGGATTGGGGCATAGGTGGCGTTAAAGATTGAGGTACCTGTGGCAATAATGATCGACCGCGCTAAATGTAATGTTAAGGGGATTTACCCTGTATCCCGATCGCGCCACCTGAGCCGTTAAGGTTTGAAGCTGTGAACTTGCACCTTATAAAGTTTCCTATAGCGCCGCTTATAGCGCTAAAGATTGTGCCATCAAGGATTGCGCCACAACAATAGGGAGTAAAGTAAAAAGGTTACTGCGCCACTCGCTGAAACGCGAGAAAATAAAATACGTAACTATGTAAATGTAATCTCTTTTCCTCGAGTTATCTTCTTTACAATTACCTCTAATGTTATGTAGAAATCAGATTCCTGGGAGCGTTACCAATGGAGACATACGAACTAGTTACCTGCTGTGCGATTAGATACAGACTTATAAATAAAACAACACAAATGGAAAAGCAATAGTTTTATTGAGACTTACATTTAGGCGTGCAACAGTGCTTCACTTCAATTTACAACAACAGGGCAGAGATAATAATGACCAAATCTCTACAATGACTGCATAATAATAATTCTGATCAACGAATGTCCAACAATAATTCTGACAAAAGAATCGAAAAGATTATGACAACTGAATGCCCAACAATAATAATTCTCATCCACGAATGCTCTCATCATAATGCCTCCATAATAATAATAATGACAATAATGAATGAATTGCAATGCCTGAATGCCAATAATAATAATTCTGATAAACGAATGTCAATAATAATAATGACAATAATAATGACGCGAAAAACACTTTTCTTCACTATATATCCTAAGTAACGATTCTGTGCCGTGAAATCTATTTCATGATTGGCCAAATCCTGTGGAGGGGGCCACTACCTTGTAATTATGTTTAACAACTCACTTCATTATGCTCACTGACCATCCAATAATTTGTTTTAAATATTTTTGATGATTAAACGTTCATAACTTAAGCTTCCTGTGAACTCCGTATTTAGTGATTTTTTTTATTTCCAAATATCTTAGCAAAATTTAAAACCGAATAGCATCGTTGTTTGGCTGAGACTAAAGTGCAGTTTCTCTTTTTGCTGATTAAGAATTTAGACTCTTGGAAACGGGATTTGAACTTAATTAGGGAAGTTTAATTTATGTCGGAATTATCTTTAGAAAGACAGAATTTCATTTTTTTGTATTTTAAATATATCACATATCACTCACGGTACATATTACCCTTCCCATTATTTAATGACGTCCCGTCATTAGGACTTGCTTGCCCTTGGTTTTTGAAATATTCGCTATTTATTAACTATTGGTCGTACGTAATTTTAATTGACATTGTATTATTTTATACTTTTGTATAAGCTTAATCATGAGTGCAAAAATTTTCTCTATTACTTTTCTTATTTTATTATATATCCCTTTCTAAAGTTCATCTACCGGACTAAGATTATCTACGGTTCTAGCCTAGCTTCTATACTAAAGTTTTTTTTTCTACATCTAACATTGAAGACTTTTACATTTCCAACAAGGTTGAGGCTATTCTAATTTTACTATAAGATTTTCTTTGAAAATTCACCTTTTGCAAGTTTTTATCCTTTGCCAACTATAGGATAATTAATTTCCTATCTACTCTAAATTAAATGAATAGTACGACAACGCTACTTATAACTCTATCTGAACATCTAACACTACATATAAGAACGATTTAAAACACACAATATTATGTTTACCACGTTCACTGGTAAACATTAGAACACTTTCACTGGGGATGTTTGCTATGTAATATTACTGATAGGATATTGGAATTTTTAAGTTATCGAAGTTATTAAAATGTAATATACGCAAATTCACATCTATTTCATCACCATTCATGTCTTTTAGCGTACTCATTCCTTCTGTTGTAAATTATGGTCCTTCACTCATTTTGTCTTGGCAAAATTTTTAAAACACTTACAATATAGTTTCTTCACAGAACAGTTCGAGCATGATTATGTTCATCTTGGACGAAACGCTTTCTCTAATTGTCAAATGGGAAATGATACTCCCAGGCACAGGTGTGTGGAATTTTGATATCAGAGTTCAATCTCACCTGCTGTTTTTGGATAGTTCATAGGGTGCCTTATCATTAAGGGGTTGAACACTGGGACTGCGTTCATTTTCTTCTCAGCGTATCATTTTTGGAATATTTTAAAGCACATAGAGAATGTACTTCTCGTATAAAATTGTTCGTTTTTGCACTTAGAGATTACAGTTCTCTTATGAAATTGTTCATGCCTGGCTTGCGTCTATTAACTTTTGCGGTGATTCCTTGTTTAATCACAGTGGAATTGTTGTTTGGATTTGGAATGGGTCGACATCAAACTTTAATGACTCCTTCAACATATTGTCTTTACTTTGTGGGAGGGGTATATTGTCACTGAGGGGTTATTCACTGGGGTTAAATTTGGTTTCAGTTATTCAATGGTTGGTTTCCAGGTCCATTTTTCAGAAATTATCTCGTAGCATTTATGGGATAACAGAGATATTAACTTTTCGCATTTCATAGAGTTGATAGGATGGATTCCGAGAAATGGTCGAAAGAGATTCGATGCGTGAATCTGCGAAACATAAATAATCTTTGGGTTCATCAAATATCATAACTATATAGTCATATGGTACATGGGTCCATAAGGATTATCAAGGGTGATATTTATGTAATTATACCTTGTACTGGTCGATGGGATTCTCAGGATTTGTGTGTTTATATAGTTCAATAATGCACTGGATACTGAGATTCAAATATAGTGTTACCTGATACGTAATACTGTTTGTGGTCTAGGAAACAACGATCAAAAGGTAACTGTAATTTTCGTAAACGAAGCTAGGACGAAAATTGCCCGGAGTCTATGGTGAGTACTCTTCGTTGGTTGAGGTATGATGAAAATAGATGCTACTAGGTTGTATCTGCACTGGACTACGCATGGTAATGATCGATTTCCAATATTTCATTCCAATTCCTGTAATAAAAATAACGAGGCAGAATCACACGTTCTTTAAAATCAAGTAGTCTTAATACATAATAAACAATACGATTAGGTGCATTTTAGGGTGAATGTTACCCTACAAGACAACATTAAATAGATACACTAATATTACTGCACAAATATTGATTCTAATAAAACGACATTATTATCATGTTGGTTTCGGATACATAGAATTCCCATTGGGAGATCTAAAACAAAGATTTCTTCTAATTTGTTCTGACAAAGGAAACGATGATACAAGGCTTATTGAATTCTCCAACACCTATTTAATTCTCCCTTAGATTTAAAACAATCCTTTAAACACAAGTTACTCTACATTGTTAAATTTGAGGTCTCAGTTTAAAAAATATTTCATGCCTTCATTGTTCACGCACGTCCGTGCTGTTCAAGAAACGCATGTCAGAGCGTCGCAACCGCACGGTTTTACGTAAACGACACTTACAATGAGGGAACGAGACATAGCAAGGACGATTGGAGACCTCTATACCCACTCGTTTTATAATATCTTCCCTTTTTCTTGGCTTAGACGTTCTCATGGGGTTCCGGGTTTAACTTCTGCATTTCAGCCGTTTCCCCGTGTTCTTCCTTTGGGTTTTGCCTTCTTAGTCTCAGGGTTTTTCCATAATGAAGAGTCAGTAAGATTCTCATGGTCAGGGAAATCGTGAACACGAAACATACGGTCAGTAGTATGTTCCACCAGAAATTGGTTGAGAATAATCCGTATCTATTATCCACATACGTTAATCTCTGGTCCTCATTTGTAAATAAGGGAATCTGGGAGTCTAATGCTTCCCTTATTTATGTAAGTTTTAATGTCCCTTTATTCTTTTCTACTTTGGACCAATTCAAGGTTTTCATTTCCTCACTCTCTATATTGGGAATAGTGTACGACAGGTTAATTGCCTTAAAATTGACTATTTTAGGACTTGTTATATTTGCGCTCGTGGTAATTAACGGCGTTCGAACAGTTGACTCTTTAGTTACAAGTCGACATCCTTGTTTTCGGGAACTGATATATGTTGAACAAAATTTTTCTATAGCGTTTTTATAGTTTTTGATTTTTACTTGTGAGCTGAAAGTTTTTAAATTATTATTCCTTTATGACGCCTACCCATAAAAATCTCTTAATCCTGTACTGATTAAGTGTAATTCCATCTATCGGGTTTTTTAACCGTTCTACCCGATTTTGTCGTTACTTTCTCCTCGACTTCTTGCGGTTTTTTCTTTTTAGGTTTTGCTAGCAAAATGAGATC
The DNA here is from genome assembly GCA_027921565.1 of Artemia sinica. Taxonomy (NCBI): domain Eukaryota; kingdom Metazoa; phylum Arthropoda; class Branchiopoda; order Anostraca; family Artemiidae; genus Artemia; species Artemia sinica. The sequence continues at coordinate 9,594,712 of CM051258.1, read as the reverse complement.
AAATTTTTTGAATTGTTTTTTCAAAAACTCTTGCCCTTATAATTTTGTTGCTTTCGCATGCGCGGTCGCTGAAGTCGGTTTTGATTTCCCTATTTCTTTAACTACCATATGGTCTGATTCACCGCCAGACTCCTCGGAACTGGTTTCCGACGAATCCACATTAGAACTTTTAGAAGTGACACTTCGCGTTTTTGAGGTATCACCTGCCCTCCCTTCGTAAATTTCTACTCCTCTGGAAGTAGAAGGTTTATTCTCTAAGTCATCGCTTTCAGTTTTCAACTCGGGAGATTTGAAAGATTCTTGAGAGCTTTGAGAGGAATCAAAAGTTTTTGCGGGGTTTCTCCCCTGTTTAAATGCCATGTCTTCAGGGGGATGGGGCGTTCTTTGCACTAGTGTTTCCCTCCATGAAGTCCACTGTTTAGGCTTGACCTTGGACACAGTTATATCATGATATTGTCCTTGCTGGTCATCCTTGGGAGTTTTATTCTTAGGCAATGTACTTTGACTCTTTTTTATTGGGAAATTTATTAAATCCATAGCTTCTCGCAGATTTGTTTTAATTGAATCTTTGGGAGGAGTTTTCTTTACAGTAATACCCGGAGTTTCTACAGCTCTGTTCAATTCCTCCTGTAATGACAGGGGCATCTCTATTGGTGTTGCAGGGGAAACCATATCGTCTGGAAATCTTTTGGGGGGACAAGAGGTCGAAATTCTATCAGGGAAAAATTGGGTTTTTGGAGATATCGTATAATCTAATTCTCCTGCGCTCTCCGATGATGAACTTTTTGGATCTTTTAGCGTTTTTATTCTCTCTGGTATTAGGGATTTTCCCTTAGGAATATCTAGATTTTTCATAGCTAAGAATTCTTCAAAGTTTTGCTCATCACACTCATTCTCGAAATAGTCTTGCTTGAAATTAAAGTGTTTTAGCTCTGCCAATCTTGATTTAGGGGGCTCATTTTCTGCATCTGACGAATCGGTAGACAAGGACCCGGTACCCATCTTTCTGGAGATTTTGCTCTTTTTATTCGGCTAACTTGCGCCTTGTAAGTTCTTCCACTATCGGGGTTCACCATTTTAAAAGTATAATCGTTATCGTACTTTTTGACTATTTTGTACAGTCCAGAATATTTGTTGGAAAGTTTTTTGCCTTCCTTCTTTGCCTCGTTCTTTAGGTAGACGCAATCTCCTATCTTGAAATCTATATTCCCTTTGACTTTGGGTAGGTTTCTTAGCTCTTGACTTATTTTACATTTTTCCAACTCTTGTTTTACTATTTTATAAGTTTTCCTCATCCTATTTATGAATTCTTGTTTGTAATCCTCCGGTTTATTGTAATATTGCCGGGATTGGATAATCTCATAATAGGGGATTCTAAAATCGCGACCAAAAAGTAAATAAAAAGGGTTGTCTTTGGTTGTTTCTGAATAAGCAGTGTTGATTATGTTTGTTAAATACGGTAAGAATTGATCCCAATCGTTCCTGTTGTCATTTGTATGAATGCTTAATACATTCGAAAATGTTTTATGCCTATTTTCTATTTTACCATTAGCTTGTGGGTGATATGGGGAAGTCACCAATTTTTTATGTTAAGAAAACTCATTAAGTCTTTTGTTAATTTTGAAACAAAATTGCTTCCGTTGTCACTTAAAACCTTATTTGGAATGCCAAATTTTAAAAATAATTTCGCTAACGCCTTACTCGTGGCGTAAGCACCTTGATTTTTTTAATGCTCTTGCAAAAGTAAATCCGGAAAAGTGATCTATAACTGAAAGAATGCAAGTAATGCCTCTGTTGGAAACAGGTAAGCCTCAGTTCCATATAAATCAAATGAGACAATTTCGAAGGGGAATCTCGCTACCGGATTCTTCCCATTGGAGGATTAAGATAAGCTTGGGGGTTTTTTCTTAAGTTACACGCTTCGTATGTACTTACAAATTCCTTGAGTTTTGTTACTGCCAACGGCACGTAAAAATATTGTTTTAATTTATGGAAAGTTTTCGCTACTCCTAAATGTCCACCTATATCTGAATGAAAATATTCGAATGCAGGTGTTATTAAGTTTTGGGGTAATACAGGTATTATTGAGGTTTGGTTTCTATTTGCCTCAGCAGTCGCGACTCTGCATAGTATTTCTTCATCAAGGTCATAGTAAAAATTATCTATCTCTTGGCTGAGAGTTTTGAATTTATCTGGTAACGCATCATCATTCACAAAATAATTAATAAGTGCTACAAACATTTCGCCCTTTTTTTGCTTTCTTTTTATATTTTCTAAAGACAAGGGACAATAGTTATCCTTATTTTCTTTTACTGTGTCTTTGACTTTGTTTTTCTTACATTTATGTTTGCTCTTAGTATTGATAGCGTTAACTTCATTTTCCTCGGTGTCCGACGGCATATTTTCTGGGAATCTACTCAAAAAGTCACAAGCTGCATTTTGTTTTCATTTTAAATATTCAAATTCGTAATCTAGGTCTTGGATTTTCATAATCCATCTAGCTAGAATTCTCGTGGGGTTTTTGAATGTGCGCAGGTACTGCAAGCTTTTATGGTCTGATCGTAGTATAAATTTTCTACCAATTAAATAGTGTCTAAATTTGTCCAAATGGTGGATTATAGATAATAATTCTAAGTTTGTGGCGGAATAACCACTTTCGCCTTTTGATAAAGTTCTACTCGAATAGCATATAACTTTTTCTATTTTTTTGATTAAAAGGTCCTTGTAGAGGATCAGGGTTTCCTATGGGAATTATTTGCGAAAGAATAGCACCAATGCCTTTTGAACTAGCATCGGTTGTGATCACAAATTGTCCGTTTTCAAAATCAGGCAGCGATAATATTAGTTCAGAAGTGAGTGCCTTTTTGAGACGGTCTAGGGAAGTTTGAGCTTCCTGGGACCAGGTAACATTTTGAGAGTTTCCTTTAGTTAACTCCGTGGGGGGTTTCGCAATTTGGGCGTAATTGCGCACGAATTTTCTAAAGTAGCCAGTAAGACCTAAAATTCCTCTTTAATTCTTTCATAGTTCTAGGGGGTTTGAGGTTTTCAACACATTTTGTTTTTTCAGGGTCTGGAGATATCTCTCCTTGCGTCGCCACTACTCCTAAAATTTAATTTTAGGTTAAAATAAATTTACTTTATCAGGCCGGCATTTTAAATTGCCCTGTCTGAATTTCTCGAACACATTAGCTAATGTAGCTAAGTGTTGTTCAGCGTTTTCTCCCACGCATAAGACATCATCAACAAAATGAATGATATTCTTTAATCCTCTTAACAGGTGTAATAAGGGTCTACATAGCGTGCTTAAACTTGTCTTAAGTCCAAAAGGTACTCTTAAGTATTCATATGAACCACATTCAGTCGTAGAAAACGCAGTTTTATAGACATCTTTTTCGGCTCTCTGATTTTCTGATTATGGCATGTCCTCCTTGCGAGATATGAGGTTCAAAAGATTGCGACATTATACCGCCAGAAATTTTATTTACTGTTACGTTCTCTTCATAACCTCTGCTACAGTTTCTTAAGGTAGAAATTCCTTCCCCTACCTTAGCCGGGTAGACAAGTCTTTCGTTTGCTACGTCTAATAATATTCTATTAGACCTTAAAAAATTTGCGCCGATAATGGCTTCATACGGAAAGTTATCGCATATTATAAAATTTGTCGGAAAAATTCTATTGTCCCTTTTTACGTCTAGGCGAATTGAACCTTTTGCGTCCAATTTATGCCCTGTCACACTAGTTAAATTGGGATTATTAGGATTCCTCTGTCGCCTAACATGCGGAGGCAACATATTAAATACGCATGAGTTTATGATACTAACCGTTGCACCAGAGTCAATTAAAGCCTTAAAGTAAACATTTGCCACACAAAAATCGGTAAATATAGGTAACTTATTGTTACTATCATTACAAGACGGTAATACTATTGGGTTGGACCTATAAAATATTCTAGGCACCCTCTGGGTCCAATTTATTCTTCTGAGGGGCCTGACGCGTTCCCCGTGGATTTATTTCGTACGTCGGTGTCTGCAATAGAGATTCAGGCCTGTGAGATTCCATAGGCATATTTAATTCATTTACATTTGTCTGCCTTCGCCATGTATTATTACGGTAGTTTGGATTTCTTGCATCAGTGCCGGCTGCAGGCACTGACTGCCAATGCCGTTGGCTTGAAAAATTTTCATTTCCCGTCGGCCAATTAACTATTTGCCGTCGGCTTGAAAAATTTGTATTTCCCGTCGGCCGATAATTATTTTGTCTATTGGGGGGAGGGTTATACAAGTTTGGTTGGTACGCGTAATAAGGTACTGATTGGCGCAATCTTCCCTGGCTATAGCCTAGTGCGCCACTGACGCTAAAATTTGTTCTGCCGAACAAATGGTTGCCGTAATTTTGCGTATTACCGACGGCAATCCTTGGTGTGCGATTGGGGACATAACAGCACTCTCTCGCGATATGCCCAACACGATTACAAATATAGTATCTTATTATTGTTGGGCTATTTTCATAACTAATTTGTTTGACGGGCTGAAAACGTACTGTTTTCTGCCTAGCAGGTTCTTGCGTTCTATTTCTTTGTGGCACTGGGGAGTTATCTCTTGAAAAGAAATTGGGAGACGCCTGATCGCCCTTGAAGTTCAGGCTTGCGTTTGATTCGCCTAGGCTAATTATTTTTGTTTTACTGTGATTTGCCACCATCGTATCGACTTCGATCAATCGCCCTACCTCCTGAACTGTAAGATCCAAAGTCTGAATATTTTTGGATATTACCATTCTATATAGTTTTAGGGGTAGCCCTTGCAAAAAGGTATGTAGTATGACTTTTTCATACAGTCCTCCTGTACCTTTTCCGAATTTTGATTCTACTGAAATCCGTATATTATCAAGATATTCTCATATATTTTGTGAATGGTCAAAGCATACCATTCCGTGTTTTAATTTATTTGTAGAACTAGTTTCGATATATCTATCTTTAAATGCCGTTAACAATTTTTCCACCGTATTTATTGGCAAGCTGGCGTCATCACCTATGGTATTTTCAATTTGCTTTAAGAAGGCTAAGGCCTGCCCTTTTAATCTAAGTAGGAGCATACCGACTAACGTTTCTAGCTCTGTTTTTGTTAACTCTACAAACTGGGCCAATTGGATATTAAATTCGTCGATATCTGTTTGTCCATCATATTTCGGAATAGATTTTGCTATTTGTACATTTTTCGCGACCAACTTTTGCGCCATTAATAGTTCGCTTAATTCTTCTAACATTTTTGCGTTTGAATTAACTCAAAATATTTTTTTTTTCACTTAGCCTATTTTTGGGGAGGCTATTATCTCCTATGAGATATTTTAAAGGGTTTTCCTGTAATAACTTAGCGGTTATAGGCCTAATCACTTTTTTTTCTATAAGTCTGTATCTCTCCAATGATATAAATTTAAATTACGAAGTTTGTAGCATAACTAGTTCGCATGTTTTCCTCCAAGTTTACGACCACGCCAGTTCTGCCGGGTGAATTTTTCTGTTCTGCCAGGCGAATTTTTCTTAAGCTAAGTAATAGGCTAAGCAATCTATAAAAATAATAAGAAAAGCAAAAGGTTCCGCCGGGAATTTTACGATCGCATCATCTGAGCCGTTATAGCTTATCTCGTGCCGTTGAGGGCTACAACGACTGCTATGGTTCTCCTCCAAATTTATGACCGCGCCACTTGTGGCGTTAAAGATTGTGGCATCGAATATTGTGGCGTTAAGGATAGCGCCACAGCAATAGGGAGTAAAGTAAATGGGTGACCGCGCCACTCACTGAACCCGAGAAAATAAAATACGTAACTATATAAATGTAACCTCTTTTCCTTGGGTTATCTCGAAATCAATTACCTCTAATGTTATGTAGAAATCAGATTCATGGGAGCGTTACCAATGGAGACATACGAACTAGTTACCTGCTGTGCGATTAGATACAGACTTATAAATAAAACAACACAAATAGAAAAGCAATAGTTTTATTGAGACTTACATTTAGGCATACAACAGTGCTTCACTTCAATTGACAACAACAGGGCAGAGATAATAATGACCAAATCTCTACAATGACTGCATAATAATAATTCTGATCAACGAATGTCCAACAATAATTCTGACAAAAGAATCGAAAAGATTATGACAACTGAATGCCAATAATAATAATTCTCATCCACGAATTCTCTCATCATAATGCCTCCATAATAATAATAATGACAATAATGAATGAATTGCAACGCCTGAATGCCAATAATAATAATTCTGATAAACGAATTTCAATAATAATAATGACAATAATAATGACGCGAAAAACACTTTTCTTCACTATATATCCTAAGTAACGATTCAGTGCCCTGAGAGCTATTTCACGATTGGCCCAAGTCCTGTGGAGGGGGACGCTACCTTGTAATTATGTTTACCAACTCACTTCATTATGCTCACTGACCGTCCAATAATTTGTTTTAAATATTTTTGATGATTAAACGTTCATAACTTAAGCTTCCTGTGAACTCCGTATCTAGTGATTTTTTTATTACCAAATATCTTAGCGAAATTTAAAACCGAATAGTGGCGTTGTTTGGCTGCGACTGAAGTGCAGTTTCTCTTTTTGCTGATTAAGAATTTAGACTCTTGGAAACGGGATTTGAACTTAATTAGGGAAGTTTAATTTATGTCGGAATTATCTTTAGAAAGAAAGAATTTTATTTTTTTGTATTTTAGATATATCACATATTACTCACGGTACACTTTCTACAGGTCATTTTGTTTCTAAACTATTATATATTCATCCTATTTTATTTTATTTCATTAGCATTAACCAAACTTGAGTTTTTAGAGAGGCCCGCATAATGAGATAGTACCCAAGTAACTCCAGTCAGGCAAGCGATTTCAATCTCTGAATCGAAAATAGAGAGTTGTCAATCCCTGAAGCCGCAGTGTTTTGGGGTTTAAGAAGGGGGAGGGGGAGGGACCTAGGTTAGGTTACGTATTTAATGTATACAATGCTTTACCCCTCGCCCCCCCTAATGTGTAAAAATATATAGCCCAAATTTGTTTCTAAACTATTATATATTCATCCTATTTTATTTTATTTCATTAGCCCTAACCAAACTTGAGTTTTTAGAGAGGCCCGCATAATGAGATAGTACCCAAGTAACTGCATTCAGGCAAGTGATTTGAATCTCTGAATCGAAAATAGAGAGTTGTCAATCCCTGAAGCCGCATATTTCGCATGCAAATATCTTTCGGAATACTTATTTTACGTAATTAGAGAAGCTAAAAAACTACTAGTTTTTGTCATTAATATACAGTGACAACTAAAATTGACCCAAGATACGATACCCAGTTTTTCCAACTCGATAATGGTGGAACAGAGCGCGCTGTAACTGTACATAACAAAATCAGATAAAGATTTTTTAAGCATGCAAATAGTTAAAACTTGTCTTTGAGATAATAAATATAGGAGGTAATGACAGAAGTCTAGTATCACAATGGGTGGTCGGTTGCCTAAAGGTTGTAGACCGGATGTAAAGGATAGTTAGATTTAGCGAAACACTAAGCCTTGTATTTTTACCAAATAATACACATCAGAAATGATTATCGCAAACGTCTTTATTTAGTCCAAATGTTTTTACAATCGTAAATTGTGGCTATCAAAGCTAGTTCCCGCTTGTCTGTAATTGTCCAGCCGGCACATTGAATAAACTTTAGAAATCCGAGTAAATTAGCTGCCTGAATCATACTTGCATAAAAAAGGGACAAAGTGGGCACTTCCTCCACAAGACTGGTTTAAATGTATTGCTCTAAGGTGATTTTGGAGTTTTGCAGAAAATTTCTCAATTTCTTCGAAAAGTAAGAATTGGGTGTGACCGAAGAATTACAAGAAATGTCGTTTCTTAAAATGTGGTATCTAATGCCATTTACAGATACATTACGATACCATTTCCTTAAATCGCTGAAATCTTTACCGCTCCCTCTCTCTCTTCCTTGTTCTCTCTCTGTCACCTTCTTCCCCTCTTTCTCTCTCTCTCTGTCTCTATTATTTATTTACTGGTTTATGCATTGTTTATGGGTTATTGACTATGATTTATTGTTCATCAGTTCGCGTTACTGTGTGGGTCTCCCCCTCCTTTGTGGGCCCTAGACCCTTTTTGGGGATAAGGGCCTTGTAATTGTAAGATTTTCTAAGCTGTGGTTTTTTGGGGTTTAAGGCGGGGGAGGGACCTAGGTTAGGTTACGTATTTAATGTATGCAATGCTTTACCTCTCAACCCCCCCCCCTAATATGTAAAAATGTATAGCCCAAATTTGTTTCTAAACTATTATATAGTGTTTGTGTGTGTGTGTGTTTGTTGTGTGTGTGTGTGTTTGTTGTGTGTATGTGTGTGTGTGTTTGTTGTGTGTGTGTATGTTTGTTTGTTGTGTGTATGTGTGTGTGTGTGTGTGTATTGTTGTGTGTGTGTGTGTGTTTGTTGTGTGTGTGTGTATGTTTATTGTGTGTGTGTGTTGTTGTTTGTGTGTGTGTGTGTGTGTGTGTTGTGTTGTGTGTGTGTGTGTGTGTGTGTTTGTTGTGTGTGTGTGTGTTTGTTGTGTGTGTTTGTTGTGTGTGTGTATGTGTGTTTGTTGTGTGTGTTTGTGTATGTGTGTGTGTTTGTTGTGTGTGTGTGTTTGTTGTGTGTGCGTGTTTGTTATGTGTGTGTATGTGTGTTTATTGTGTGTGTGTGTGTTTGTTGTGTGTGTGTGTGTTTGTTGTGTGTGTGTTTCTGTGTTTGTTGTGCGTGTGTGTGTGTGTGTGTGTGTTTGTTGTGTGTGTGTTTGTTGTTGTGTGTGTGTGTTTGTTGTGTGTTTGTGTGTGTATTTGTTGTGTGTGTATGTGTGTTTGTTGTGTGTGTGTGTGTGTGTTTGTTTGTGTGTTTGTGTGTGTGTGTTTGTTGTGTGTGTGTGTGTTTCTTGTGTGTGTGTGTGTATGTTTGTTGTGTATGTGTGTGTGTGTTTGTTGTGTGTTTGTTGTGTGTGTGTGTGTGTGTGTGTGTGTTTGTTGTGTGTGTGTGTGTCTTTTTGATGTGTGTGTGTATGGGTGTTTGTTGTGTGTGTGTTTGTTGTGTGTGTGTGTGTTTGTTGTGTGTGTGTGTGTTTTGTGTTTTGTGTGTTTGTTGTTTGTGTGTGTGTGTTGTTTTGTGTGTGTGTGGGTGTGTTTGTTGTATATGTGTGTTTGTTGTGTGTGTGTGTGTGTGTGTGTGTTTGTTGTGTGTTTGTTGTGTCTGTGTGTGTTTGTTGTGTGTGTGTGTGTTTGTTGTGTGTGTGTGTGTTTTGTTGTGTGTTTGTGTGTGCGTGTGTTTGTTGTGTGTGTGTTGTGTGTTTGTTATGTGTTTGTGTGTGTGTTTGTTTTGTGTGTGTGTGTTGTGTGTGTGTGTGTGTGTGTGTGTGTTTGTTGTGTGTGCGTGTGTGTGTTTGTTGTGTGTGTGTATGTGTGTGTGTTTGTTGTATGTATGTGTGTGTGTTTGTTGTGTGTGTGTGTGTTTGTTGTGTGTGTGTTTTTGTTGTGTGTGTGTGTTTGTTGTGTGTGTGTGTGTGTTTGTTGTGTGTGTGTGTTGTGTGTGTGTGTGTTTGTTGCGTGTATGTGTGTGTTTTGTTTGTTGTGTGTGTGTGTGTGTGTTTGTTGTTTGTTTGTGTGTGTGTTTGTTGTGTGTGTGTGTGTGTGTGTCTTTGTTGTGTGTGTGTGAGCGTGTGTTTGTTGTGTGTGTGTGTGTGTGTTTGTTGTGTGTGTGTGTGCGTGTGTTTGTTTGTGTGTGTGTGTATGTGTGTGTGTGTTTGTTGTGTGTGTGTATGTGTGTGTGTTTGTTGTATGTATGTGTGTGTGTTTGTTGTGTGTGTGTGTGTGTTTGTTGTGTGTGTGTGTTTGTTGTGTGTGTGTGTGTGTTTGTTGTGTGTGTGTGTGTGTGTGTGTGTTTGTTGCGTGTATGTGTGTGTTTGTTTGTTGTGTGTGTGTGTGTGTTTGTTGTCTGTCTGTGTGTGTGTTTGTTGTGTATGTGTGTGTGCTTGTTGTGTGTGTGTGTGTGTGTTTCTGGGGATAAGGGCATTGTAATTGTAAGATTTTCTTTTTGTTGGAGAATAAATGAATCTGATCTATCTTTCCTTGGATGCCGATTCACGAAAATATAAGGGTGATATTTTTTTGATTAAAATTTAGGAGAAAAGTTTGCTGTCTATTTATTTTTCCTACTGCTCCCACTACCCCCGTCCATATTTTAATGTTGCTCCTTACTTTCACTTAAAAAAAAAGTTGTTTCTTTTTTTTAATGCTGTGAGTGGTGTAAAAAAGTTGTGACCCGTATTCTGCTCTGCTCTTTTTTCGAATTGAAAAAAAAAACATTTTTTTTTAACTGAAAGTAAGGAGCGACATTAGAACTTAAAACATATAGAGTTTATTTTTGTTGACTTAGATTCATTTAACTTTACTAACATGATCCTCATATTTTATTTTTAAGCTTCAGGAGGCACAATCCATCTTTGATGGTAGTCAGTGGAGAGAAATGGCATTAACTGAAGAGGAGGATATAACATTATCAAATGTAGGAAATTCAGTAGACCAGGGGGGGGGGGGAGTTGAAAACTCTAGAAACAGTACACCTGGCGGAGGATGAAGATACAATGGAGTTTCACCCCCACCCACTAAAAGACGAATGGTTGAGGATATACATATCGATGGTGATAGTATGGAGTTTCGATGGTAATAGTCTAGAAACAGTACACCTGGCGGAGGATGAAGATACAGTGGAGTTTCACCCCCCGACCACTAAAAGACGTGTGTGTGTGTTTGTTGTGTTGTGTGTGTGTGTGTGTGTGTTTGTGTGTGTGTGTGTGTGTGTGTGTGTGTGTGTTTGTTGTGTGTGTGTGTTTGTGTCTGGTGTGTGGTGTTTGTTGTATGTGTGTGTGTGTGTTTGTTTGTTGTGTTTGTGTATGTGTGTTTGTTATGTGTGTGTGTGTGTGTTTGTTGTGTGTGTGTGTGTGTGTGTGTTTGTTGTGTGTGTGTGTGTGTGTCTGTTTGTTGTGTGTATGTGTGTGTGTTTGTTGTGCGTGTGTGTATGTTTGTTGTGTGTGTGTGTGTGTTTGTTGTGTGTTTGTGTTTGTTGTGTGTGTGTTTGTTGTGTGTGTGTGTTTGTTGTGTGTGTGTGTTTGTTGTGTGTGTGTTTGTTGTGTGTGTGTGTGTGTATGTGTGTTTGTTTGTTGTGTGTGTGTTTGTGTTTTTTGTCTGTGTGTGTGTGTGTTTGTTGTGTGCGTGTGTTTGTTGTGTGTGTGTGTGTGTGTGTTTATTGTGTGTGTGTGTGTGTTTGTTGTGTGTGTTTGTTGTGTGTGTGTGTTTGTTGTGTGTGTTTTGTATGTGTTTGTTGTGTGTGTGTGTGTTTGTTGTGTGTGTGTGTGTGTTTGTTGTGTGTGTGTGTGTTTGTGCGTTTGTTGTGTGTGTGTGTGTGTGTGTTTCTTGTGTGTGTGTGTTTGTTTGTTGTGTGTGTGTGTGTGTGTTTATTGTGTGTGTGTGTGTGTTTGTTGTGTGTGTGTGTGTGTTTGCTGTGTGTGTGTGTGTTTGTTGTGTGTGTGTGTGGTTTGTGGGGATAAGGGCATTGTAATTGTAAGATTTTCTTTTTGTTGGAGAATAAATGAATCTGATCTATCTTTCCTTGGATGCCAATTCACGAAAATGTAAGGGTGACAATTTATTGATTAAAATTTAGGAGAAAAGTTTGTTGTGTATTTATTTTTCCTATGAACAAACAAAAAAAGGTATTTTCCAGATCTAGATGGGGCAACTGCTCCCACTACCCTCACCCATAAGTTAATGTTGCTCCTTACTTTCAGTTAAAAAAAAAGTTGTTTCTTTTTTTATTGCTGTGAGTTGTGTAAAAAAGTTGTGACCCGTATTCTGGTCTGCTCTTTTTTGAATAGAAAAAAACATGTTTTTTTTCAACTGAAAGTAAGGAGCGACATTAGAACTTAAAACATATAGAGTTTTTTTTTGTTGATTTAGATTCAATTAAATTTACTAACATGATCCTCATATTTTATTTTTAAGTTTCAGGAGGCACAATCCATCTTTGATGGTTGTCAGTGGAGAGAAATGGCATTAACTAAAGAGGAGGATATAACGTTATCTTCCATATAAATGGAGGATATCTAACATTATCTAGCATATAAATGTAGGAAATTCAGTAGACCGGGGGGGGGGGAGTTGAAAAGTCTAGAAACAGTACACCTGGCGGAGGATGAAGATACAGTGGAGTTGTCACCCCCCACCCACTAAAAGACGAATGGTTGAGGATATACATATCGATGGTAATAGTATGGAGTTTCTCCCCCCACCTACTAAAAGACGGAAAGAAGATGCTGTCACCATAGAGAGATCATCATCAGTTGATGATGATGATGATGTCAAAGTAATAAAAACGATAGAATATGTAGATTTATATCCAATATTTCAATAAAGCACCTTTTTTTTATATATCTAGGAAATTGTGTCTTTTAGAATCATGCGATAGTTTAACAGATAAATATATTGAAATTCATGAAAAAAAAAAAAAAAAAAAAAAAAAAAAAAAAAAAAAAAAAAAAAAAAAAAAAAAACTATTTCAGACTAGTATAATACGAGTCTTTTTTGTCATAGCATATAAAAGGTTCTTATGAGAATGGTTACGAAGTTTTTATAGATTTGGTGGTCTTTAAAAAGACCTTTGGATATCCATGGGCTCATGGGTGTTATAAAAATCGTCATCATTCATCACCCACTTGGTGTAATTCCAATCTATATCACTGGTCTTGTTGTTTTTCTTCTTCCTGGGATACCTTATATATTTATCCCGAGAAGGTATATTTATCGGAACCCATCTGCTAAAAAATCGAACTTCGTCCTCTGGATTATGTATTTTACTCGGAAATTTCTCACAATTAAAATCTTCCAAGTTGAATATTGGTATATCAGATTTGCATTTTTCGATTAAAAGTTTATCAGTGGGTACATTGCCTTTAGTGTATAGTGCTGTTACACCAAAAAAACTACATATTTCTGCAATTTCATCTTGTACCGTGGATAGATCCTTCCCTCCACCATAGAGGGGGTATCACTCTAATATATAAACCCATCGTGTTTAAAATATGTAATGTCGTGCGCTACATGTCTCTATTGTATGCATACATATTGTAGTTGATGTGCCAGTGATAACAAGAGACTTCTCTATGATCTGTAGTCAGCAATAAAAACGCACATTCAAAAATTACACCACAAACTGATTTCTTTAAACCAATGAATTCACTATCAAAAACACCGTACATTATTGAAGTTTCTGTATTATATTGAATCAACTGATAATCAAATTCAACTTATTGACTGAGAGACTAACCCGGTATCGGACTTTTTATATCCACGCTCAATGTCAGAGTAAAAGCGTCAACTCCTATAATCATGCTACAATGAAGAATCATGTCCAACATTAAAACATCCATAATAGCCTGAAAAACTATTAAAAACCATTGATCCATACAATAAAACATCCATACAAAAAACATTAAGTAAAACACCAACCATATAACAATACCATGAAAAACAAAGTTTTTATACCCGTGTTCTAGGCTAAACATAAAACACCCACGCCTAACAAATTAATTAACAGACAGAACTTCGTAACTTCATACCAGGAAAAGAATCAACGTACCATGAAAACAGTCATGACTTTTAACAGAAACATGATATTTAACACCAAAACCATGGTTTCATGAACAGCACGAATTTTCATGGTATGGTGATTCTGATGACAACATAAAAAAAAACAACCAAAGATATGAATTTTTAAGGCATGGTGATTTCTATCTGTCTGCTACCTTTAATTGATACAGAAAGGGAGTACTGTCTGCTTGTATGGTGACGGGACTGTCTGCTTGTAACTGTTATAGGTAAACTATTGGGGGGGGGGGGGCATGACGCGTAACTATTTGGAAAAGTTTAAGGCAAGTTTAACGGTTAAAGTTTACGGTTAAGGCAAGTTTTTTTTATAATAGAAAAGTTTTAGGTAGTGTATGGTGACTTATTGTGTGCCTAGTTCGGCTGCTATTTGATATTTAAAAAAGTGTAGGTGACGCATAAAAGTTAAGATTTAGATTTGTTGCTGAAAGTAAATTTGTTGTCACTGAGAGGAGAGGAGGTGGATTTAAAAAAAAATATAAAAAACATGCGTATTGTCGAAGTAAAAACAAGACCAAAGATTTCAATGGGATCCCAAAAATGGAATATTTATTGGACTTCTTGGTCCAGTACAATCGGGTTTGTATATTTCCGGTCTTCGCCAGACCCGTGAGCATGTTAGCATTTATCCCTAATCAACCGCTTGAAATTGTAAAAAAAAATGATACCGATGTGGGGTTTTCGACGGATTACGACCAAACGGCTATTCCGCTGAGAAGACCAACTTCAGATATGGATTCAGCAGCTATGTTTACGCCTAAATATCATTTCCAGTCGACAATCGAATTTAGAAAAATCTTTTACTTTTACTTAATTTCCGATTTTAGCAATTCCGTGCGAACTACTTGTCCGGCAGGAACATAAAGTTCAAAAACAGATTCAGCGTGTTTCATTACCCCTATATCGAAACTCTAATTAAGATCAGAAAAATATTTTTACCCATTTTGGCCGGATTCCGGGCAAACTAATTGTCCGGCAAAAATATAAAGTGACGGATGAGCAAGTATGGATTCAGTATGCAATTTTACTCTATTTCGAATTTATAATCGACTTCATAATAAACTTTTTTTTCTAGTACGCTTAATTTCCTGTTAAAAACGAATGCAGTATGTCTCCTTACCCCTTATACTTCGGATTTTGTTTTCGTTTTACCAAATTTCCGGTTTTCGCAGGATTCTGAGCGAACTACTTGTCCGACCCAAAAAAAAAATTCAGGTACAGATTTAGCATGTATCTTTCCTTCTGTACCGAATCTGTATTCGACTTGCAGACACATTTTATTTCTTCCAGATTTCCAGTTTCGGATGCATTCGGGGCTAAATACTTGTCTTGGAAGAAAATAACGGTCGAAAACGAATTCAGTATGTGTCCTACCCCTAAATCGAACCTCTAATCAACTGCAGATACAACTTTTACTGTTAATAATTTTTCCGGTTTTCGCTGGATTCCGGGCGAACTATTTGTCCAGCGAGGAAATTAGTTTCAGATATGGATTCAGCATGTCCCCTTACACCTCTAAATCGACTATGTTATTTACTTTTAAAATATCTTTAACTAACCCCCACCCCTAGATATAGACCTACATAGCCCATCTGCGAAAACTGACCTGTACTTTGACCCAAAGAATCCTCACACCAAGTTTGACCAAAACATCTATAGGTCTACCCCTTCGAGAGTTATCATTCTTACAGACGGACAAATTGTACAAATTCATAGATATCCCGTCACTTACGTTTGGGATCCCAACATTTTAAGATTTTGCATCGAATATTTAGGAACAGTCTTATAGGCACGAAAAAGTGGATGTAGGACCAGTTGTGTAGGATATTCACCGTTTTCTTCAAAATATACAGTCTTGTCCTGGGCTGGCCTTGTATATTAGTGATCCTAGGTCGTTTAAAGCAAAGGTTGCAGTAATAGCAGTGCTTTCTGTATTTACTGCGGAAAACTTGAAAACCCGGTATTTCTGATTAACTGTCACCTCGTAGTCAAGCAGACCAAAGGTTTCGATGGGATCCCAAAAGGTGGAATATTTATTAGACTTCTTTGTCCAGAAAATCGGGTCTTGTAGATTTCCAATCATCGCCAGACTCCGTAAACCTGTTAACATTTATCCCTAATAACCGCCTGAAAATTTATTTCTGCATCGCAATCCAAATCAAAGCTCTATACGACTTCAGAATTAAATTTAGCTTTTTATCAAATTTCCGGATTGCAGGATTCCATACGAATTCCTTGTCCAGTGAAAAAAAAAATAAAGTTTAGCTAATACGGATTCAGTATTTATTTTTACTCCAAACTCGAATCTCTAATCGACTTCAAAAGAAACTTTTACCTATAGCCAATTTCCGGTTTTGGCCAGATTCCGGGTGAACTGCTTATCCGTCAAAGAAATAAAAATGAATTCAGCATTTCTCCTTATCCCTATATCGAATCTCTAATCGACTTTAGAAATAAATTTAATTCTACCAAATTCCCGGTTTTGGCATTTACGAACTTGACCTGTACTTTGTCCCAAAGGATTCTCACACCAATTTTGAACAAAATATCTCAATCCCTTGCTAGGTATCCGTCACTAACGTTTTAGGATCAGAAAAGCGGAAGCCTAACCTGGCTCAAAAAGAGTCAAACAAGGAGAATGCAAAAATCAGTGTAGTTCCGTTAGGGTGGATAAGAATGGCCTAAGAAGTTCGAGATCTCGGAGTCTGACGTAAGTATGATAAGGCGGGTCTGATGCTTTGATAAAACCAATCAGACAGATAAAAAAATCAATCAACTAAATATCGCAGAAAAGCCTGATCGAGGAGTTATGTCACAAACATGAAAACAAACGAGAGATCAACTGATATAGCCCACAAATAAGCCAATAAAATATAGCATAAAAAGAAGAAAGGACACACTACAAAATTTCGTGGTCTTAAATTAATCCACTTTGAAAGAATATTATTATATTTTAGCCGTGGACGTTTTTTTGGGATCCCAAAACGTAAGTGACGAATACCAATTTGTCCGTCTGTCCGTCTGTTAGCACTATAACTCTCAAATGGGTTGAGATATTTTGTTAAAACTTGGTGCCTTTTGGTCAAAGTAAAGGTCAAGTTCGTAGATGGGCTCCCTAGATCTATATTTGGGTGTGAGGGAGGAGGTTTCAAGTTAAGGGGCGAACAAATAATTTTTAAATACCAATGAGAATGTCACTTTAGGGGTAAGTAGAAATGCTAAATAAAAAGTTGAAATTTATTTTGACGCCGGGCAATTGGTTCGCCCAGAATCCGGCCCAAACCGGAAATTTGGAGGATGTTCCTGAAGCTGATTAGAGGGTCGACATAGGGGTAAGGAGACATTCTGAATCTGTTTTTTGGCTTCATTTTCTCACCGGACAAGCAGTTTGCCTGGAATCCGGTTTGGAAGAAGGTAGGGGTAAGGAGACATTCTGAATCCGTTTTTCAGCTTCATTTCTTACCAGCCAAGTAGTTCACCCAGAATCCGGCCAAAACCGGTTTTGGGCGTTCTCCGGCGAAATTGTGTTTACTGACAATTTTGTTTCAGGAAATGCATGTTACAATTACCAAGGAAACACTTGGCGTTAGAACACCGACCTTGACAGAACACCTAGCGACAGAAACGAGAGATAAATTCGAAACCGGAGAAGACTTCATGCCATCGGTCAACACAAATGATGAGAAGGAGTCAGATATAGGGCAAGAGGTCTCCGATCAAAGACACAACATGAAACTCTTTTCATGTGTCGCCAAGCTGGAGTACATTATATCAGTAGTTGCTGGTTCCAATGACATAGTTAAGACCGTCCGGGAAAATTCTGCGTTGAATGCAAGAGATATCTTGGTGGAAATACAATCTATATCATCTTCTGTGTTTGAGCTGTGCAAGGAACTAACAGTCGATTTCACTGAAGAACTTCTTAACATTTCGGCAACTAGTGGAGTTGTTGTCGAAAATCACAGTGACGACTCCGAAAGTGTAGTTCACAAGGATCTGGAATAAGGAAGCCAATCTCTAGCGAAAACCAAAAACAAGGAAATACCTGATTTCATGTGGTCCTAATCAACCAAAGCTGAGTGTGTTCCCAGCTGATCCGTCAATATCAAAAAAGAAACAGTGTCGTTTTCACCCCGACTGGTATGAAGATTACCAGTTCTTAGAGTACAGTATCGAGAAAGATGCTGCCTTCTGCTTCGTTTGCTCGCTTTTCCCTAGTGGTCCAGGACGAGACCAGTCCGAAAACGCTTGGGTGGAAGACGGTGTGCGACAATGGCACAAAATGAAGAGCAAAGGAAAAGCAAAGATGGGAAAACTGGCTAGTCACTTCTCTTCCGGGTCACACAAAGCAGCTTTGTCGGATTATTGTCACTTCGTCCGCGGTAATGGTCATGTTGATTTCCTACTTTATAAAAGAACTCGAGCTAAGCTTTTGCAGCGAGTAAAAGATGAAGAGACAGGAAGAAAAATTGTGACAATTCTTTTGGACGTTGCAAGAACCCTAGCGAGACAAGGCATTGCATTTAGAAGAACGGAAGAACAAGACGGCAACTTTGTTCAATTTGTTCAACTTCTAGCGAGATATGTGCCTGCTCTTGAAGCTTGGTTAAATGATTCTCGGTATAGACCATACAAAGTTACCTATCTACACAAAATGTCCCAGAACGAGTTTATTGAATTGCTTTCAGCAGAAGTCAGGGAGAAGATCCTTGACGAAGTCCTGGATTCAGAATTTTATTCTGTGATGGCGGATACGACACCCGATGCTTCACATTCTGATAAGCTTGCAGTCGTAATCGGCACCATCAGCTCGGAAAGGATGCCTAGAGAGAGACTATTAGATGTTAGCGAGGCAAATGACAAAACTGTCAGGGTATGGCACAAAGTATAATAGGAACACTGACAAGGAGAGGAATTCCACTGGATAAACTAGCTTTTCAGTCGTATGACTATGCAAGTGCAATGTCTGGTCAGTTTAATGGAGCCCAGCAGAAAGTATCGGAACTTCTCAGTTGCCGTGTGCCTTATATACCCTGCCAGGCCCACAGACTAAATACCGTGATAGAGCATTGTTGCAATTCATCTCTCTTGATAGCCGAGCTTTTTAATATCCTCGAAGAAATGTATGTGTTTTTCTCTTCATCTACAAAGCGTTTTGCCGCCCTTAAAGAAAAACTCTCTTCGATTGAAAACAGCCTTAATCTCCGAAACTTATCACGGACCCGGTGGACCGCAAGGGCTGAAACCATACAAGCAGTGGTTACTTCGTTTGAAGTAATAGTCTCAGCCCTTGACGAAATAAAACAGATGAAGAACGCCGATATGAAGACGAAATCACAAGCCAGCGGCCTCCTGAAAAGGATTCCCAACTTCGATTTTATCGCCTGCCTCATGTTCATGAAAAATATCATGTACAAGGGCAGGATTGCAACATAAAAGGTTGAAGAAGAGGAGATGAACATCATCGACGCAATTGAGATGCTAGACGCTACGAAGAAACTTTTTGAAAGAATATCTTGTGAGGAAATGAACAGTTTAATTGACAGTGCAGCAGAGTTTGCCAAAAGGATGGAAGTGGACCCAGAGGCTGATTTCATCAGACACGACTTGGAACACATCTCGTTATGACAGCCGAGCTCAAAGTCAAGCCGATATCTCAATGCATCAGTTCTATAGACAACATTTCAGAATCTTGCTTGACAAGTTGACTACAATGATGGGAAACAATCTCAGAGCTTGCCTTGCCGATTTTCTGCAATTTTTCACCTTACTCCAGCCTCCTTTGAACAAAAGTATCTCAGTTGCAGATATTGAGCAAGCAACAAAGTTTTTCCCAAACCAGGAAAGAGCTCCAGACGCTACTGCTCTTCAAGTAGAGCTTGAAGTTTTCTTCCAGTATTGCCAAGGTACTGCTTGCTTCAGAGAAGTCCTTGGTGAAGGACATCGCCGGAACCGTCAGCTTAAGCAAGCCAGTCGTCTCTGCGAATTGGCAGCGACTGCACCTGTTGCAGTTGCAGCTGCCGAAAGAACATTCAGCAAACTCAAGTTTGTGAAGAATTGGCTGAGAACTGCCATGCTTGATTCTCGACTGGATTCCCTCATGTTGATGGCGAGTGAGAAAGACCTCACCGATGGTGTAGACTTAAACAAGATTGTTCAGCGTTGGTCCATTTTGAAGAAGAGGCGAATCCAGATTTAAGCTTTTCTTAGTTGTGTATTTGCGCATGTAGTGTTTCGTTTTTGTCCTTCTGTGCTCCCGTTGATAAGTATAAATGATAAAACACTATTGTCTATGAAATTTGTAGGTAATGACGAGACGTAGAATATGATCTACAAGTCGTTTAAATGAGGTTTCTCGCCCCCCTGGCCTGAGTGCTTCGAGCCACCCCTGGTTAATCTAGAGACAAATTTGAGACCCCCTCCCCCGTGAACCCATAAAAAAAAACTATAAATGGTAAGAAGGAAAATTCCACAACTTTTGCAAGAATTAAATCTGATAAAAAAATTAGTGATCCAAACAAAAATATAAAAGATGTTCATGAATTCAAAAGTAAGGAATCAAGGAAGAGCAACGACCAAAATTTCAACGAGACAAGTTTTGATAGGAGTGGGTCCCTGGAAACCAAAAGCCAAATTTGTGTATTTAAAGGATTACATTTTTCCGGTCAGGCAACCGGAAATGTAGCCATCGACCCAATTTATAATAAAAGTGAATTAAAGGATAACATTAAACCAATGGAGAAGATAACTAGTGTTGACATCTGTGTTCACGAATATTCCAGTAGTTTCGAAGAGGTTAGCGACAATTCCAAAGTAAGGAATGTCCCTTGGAGATTGCATCTGCATAATAAGTGTGATAGAGGCTTTTCTTTTAAGTTTGTTCATGCATGTATACATTTTCAAATTCAGGTTCCTGTCAAAGCCCACATTGTAATCTTCCCCACCTTAGACCCTGCCAAAAATATAACTGTGGAGTGTGTTTTAGTCCTAAGTTCACATTCTTACACATCCGCAAATCACCCTCGAATCAGAGTCCCCGTTTCTTAGCCCCAAGTTTTCCCCAAAAATACCAAAAAAAACACCACCTTTTCTCTACCAACGCCAAATTCTCCACGCCAAACTATAGTTCCTCCCTCGAAGGACTTTTGACGTCAATCACTAACCCGTGTGTCATCCCTTGCAAAGAAAGTCCACTCTTTAGACCGAATCTCCCTCCATGTACAGCCTATGTCAAAAAATCAAACACACCCTTTCAAGAAGATCCCTTCCCTCTTGATGTCCCCCCTAATCACCCGCCACTTCGTCCCCAAGAACACACCACTTCTCTATATACCTCCCAACCCTTATCACACAAGAATTAGGCAAGTGTGAATTATTTGGAGTAATGCAAACTGTCTTACTATACCACTTTCCCACCCCCCCCCCCCAAAGCTGTCCCACCCTTACAGAACATAACAATCCAGACTCCACTAACCGCAACAGCCCACCTCCAAAATAGTAAATCTAAGTCATGTGAAAAATATTGTGACGCTTCACGTTACAATTTCCCAAAAATTTATCTAAGTAATGCCGAAGGCTTGAACTTCGATAAACTCAAGGAAGTAAGTATAACTGTGGGACTGTTGGATCTCGACGTTATTTCCATCACGGAGGTACAAAACCAAAATCCATCTTTACTAAATTTAAATGGCTACCTCAAATTTATCAAATTAAGGCCCCATGACCATCCTCTGGGGAAAAAAGGGGCGGTATTTTGCTCTATGTCAGAGAATATTTATGCTCAAGATCAATTCCTACGCCATATTTTATTGAGTTTGAAGAAATTCTTTGTATATCCATTAGAGCGAATATTTTGCCCCATCCATTAAATATTATTATGGTTGGAATTTTCTATTTTGCTCCCAATCAAAACCTACAATCAAAACAGAATTTTATAGAAAAACTAACTGGCAGTATTGATCGAATCCAACTAAAATATCCTTACGCCGGAAAATCTATTAGGGGATAAAAATCATTTATCATTAGACTCAACTTGCCGTAACTTTAATCTCAAACAAATGGTAGATTTCCCAACGATGAAGGAACGCACCCAACTAGATGTTATTTACACTAGTATAAAACAATACATAAAAAGCCAACTTTGCTTCCTGCAATCAGCGGTAGCTACTATTTTTCAATTGGGTGTTACTATATTTCTTTCCAACTCTTGCATTTCAACGAAAGAAATCCAAAATGAACTTTGGAAAATCAAGAGAATGTAACAGCGACTAGGTAAACCACAATAAAACACTACTGAAATATTCCAACTCTTGCATTTCAACGAAAGAAATTCAAAATGAACTTTGAAAAATCAAGAGAATGTAACTGTGACAAGGTAAACCACGACAAAACACTGTTGAAATATTCGAACTCTTGTATTTCAATGAAAGAAATCCAAAATGAACTTTGAAAAATCAAGAGAATGTAAGTGTGACAAGGTAAACCACGACAAAACACTACTGAAATATTACAACTCTTGCATTTCAACGAAAGAAATCCAAAATGAACTTTTAAAAATCAAGAGAATGAAAGTGTGACAAGGTAAACCACGACAAAACACTAGTGAAATATTCCAACTCTTGCATTTCAACGAAAGAAATCCAAAATAACTTTGAAAATCAAGAGAATGTAACAGTGACAAGGTAAACCACAACAAAACACTACTGAAATATTCCAACTCTTGCATTTCAATGAAAGAAATCCAAAATGAACTTTGAAAAACCAAGAGAATGTAACTGTGACAAGGTAAACCACGACAAAACACTACTGAAATATTGCAACTCTTGCATTTCAACGAAAGAAATCCAAAATGAACTTTGAAAAATCAAGAGAATGTAACTGTGACAAGGTAAAGCACAACAAAACACTACTGAAATATTTCAACTCTTGCATTTCACTGAAAGAAATCTAAAATGAACTTTGAAAAATCAAGAGAATGTAACTGTGACAAGGTAAACCACGACAAAACACTACTGAAATATTCCAACTCTTGCATTTCAATGAAAGAAATCCAAAATGAACTTTGAAAAATCAAGAGAATGTAACTGTGACAAGGTAAAGCAAACAAAACAGTACTGAAATATTCCAACTCTTGCGTTTCACTGAAAGAAATCCAAAATGAACTTTGAAAAATCAAGAGAATGTAACTGTGACAAGGTAAACCACGACAAAACACTACTGAAATACTCCAACTCTTGCATTTCAACGAAAGAAATCCAAAATGAACTTTGATAAATCAAGAGAATGTAACTGTGACAAGGTAAACCACGACAAAACACTACTGAAATATTCCAACTCTTGCATTTCAACGAAAGAAATCCAAAATGAACTTTGAAAAATCAAGAGAATGTAACTGTGACAAGGTAAACCACGACAAAACACTACTGAAATATTCCAACTCTTGCATTTTCAATGAAAGAAATCCAAAATGAACTTTGAAAATCAAGAGAATGTAACTGTGACAAGGTAAACCACGACAAAACACTACTGAAGTATTCCAACTCTTGCATTTCAATGACAGAAATCCAAAATGAACTTTGATAAATCAAGAGAATATAACTGTGACAAGGTAAACCACGACAAAACACTACTGAAATATTCCAACTCTTGCATTTCAACGAAAGAAATTCAAAAATGAACATTGAAAAATCAAGAAAATGTAACTGTGATACGGTAAACCACGACAAAACACTACTGAAATATTCCAACTTTTGCAGTTCAACGAGAGAAATTCAAAATGAACGTTGAAAAATCTAGAGAATGTAAGTGTGACAAGGTAAACCACGACAAAACACTACTGAACTATTCCAACTCTTGCATTTCAACGAAAGAAATCCAAAATGAACTTTGAAAAATCAAGAGAATGTAACTGTGACAAGTAAACCACAACAAAACACTACTGAAAAATTCCAACTCTTGCATTTCAACGAAAGAAATCCAAAATGAACTTTGAAAAATCAAGAGAATGTAGCAGTGACAATGTAAAACACAATAAAACACTACTGAAATACTCCAACTCTTGCATTTCAACGAAACAAATCCAAAATGAACTTTGAAAAATCAAGAGAATGTAACTGTGACAAGGTAAACCACAACAAAACACTACTGAAATATTCCAACTCTTGCATTTCAACGAAAGAAAACCAAAATGAACTTTGAAAAATCAAGAGAATGTAACTGTGACAAGGTAAACCACAACAAAACACTACTGAAATATTCCAACTCTTGCATTTCAACGAAAGAAATTCAAAATGAACTTTGAAAAATCAAGAGAATGTAACTGTGACACGGTAAACCACGACAAAACACTACTGAAATATTCCAACTCTTGCATTTCAACGAAAGAAATTCAAAATGAACTTTGAAAAATCTAGAGAATGTAACTGTGACAAGGTAAACCACAACAAAACACTACTGAAATATTCCAACTCTTGCATTTCAACGAAAGAAATTCAAAATGAACTTTGAAGAATCAAGAGAATGTTACTGTGACAAGGTAAACCCCAACAAAACGCTACTGGTGGGAAGGGGAGTCAAAAAGTTGGGGGGATGGGGTCCTTCTGTGTCTCAAATGCGCAAATAAAAAGTATTAAAAATGGGGGTCAAAAAAGATGTGGGGGCCCTTTAGAACCCGGGGGGCTCTTTTGGGGCCCCGGGGGGCCTTTGGGGGGCCCAAGGGGCTTTTGGGGGGCCCGAGGCTCTTTGGGGGCTCGGGGGCCCCTGGGGGGGAGGGGGCCATTTGGGGGCCCGGGGGATAGGGCCATTTCGGGTTGGGGCAGGGGCCCTTTGGGGTTGGGTAGGGGACCTCACAACACTGTTCAAATGGAACTTGTGTATTATAACGACTATAGAGTTTCACCCCAAATCATCTTCTAAATCATCTTCTAAAATCATCTTCTAAAATGTCTCAAACTGTTTCGCCCAAATTATCTTCTAAAATGTCTCAAACGGTTTCGCCCAAATAATCCCCTAAAAGCAATTTTTGCGTGATCCTTTGTTTCGGCATCCCTTCGCTATCACATTTGAAATTCCTAGGAAAACCCTTTCCCGCGTAAAATATATTCATCTCGAAGGTTTTGTAGCTACACTATTAAGGTTTCGATAGAATATCAATTTATCTCTCTGACTTAAAGATCAGAGAAGCCATATTTAAAAATAGAATATCAATTTATCTCTTTCACTAAGGATCAGAGAAGCCATATTTAAAAATAGAATTTCTATCTCTTTAGAGTCCCGTATAAATCCTAGGAAACAAGTGATGACATTTCTAATTCTCCCTTCGTGAATCAATAATTTCCCTTAGAAACAACAAGTAAATTCCCCTTTCGTGGGTCAATAATTCCCCTTAGAAACAACAAATAAATTCCCCTTTCGTGGATCAATAATTCCCCTTAGAAACACAAAATAAATTCTCCTTTCGTGGATCAATAATTCACCCTCGATTATGCAAATCAATTTCTCAGAAATCTGTCCCCCTTCCTGGATCAATAACATTGTCTATGTGGATAGGTACCGTTAGACTCAATTGTAGATGGCAGCACGATTTTCGTTTCATAGTTATAGATAGCTTCCTACTCTCCTTGGCTTTTCATTAGAAACATGTCTGTAAGTTTAAGCTTTGGAGGGGGTTTTCCGTGCCAGCCGAACTGATATATCATTGATTTTATTTTCTTCTGGTGCCTTTTGTGGGGTTTTATACTGAAGCGAAATACCATATCACTGGACAACAGAAAATATTAACGTACTGAGCTTTTTGAAATATTGTGAAGGCTCTTCTATAGCCGTAAGCAAGTGCCGACTGAAACTTCCGCAATTTTTAGCCCAGTTTACTTCTTCCGTCTCTTTCCATATTTTTCTCCATTGGATCCCTAAAACCTTTATTTCATCTTTCCTTTCTATCCCACCAATAAGCTGAGATTCTTCTTCGCTTAAACACAGGACTTCGCATTTTTCTTTGTTTAATTCTAGTTTGAACAAATCGCAGTACTTAGTTATACAATGCAGAGCTCGTAAATAATCCATGTCTGTTTCCGTAAAAGTCGTGAGGTCGTCGACAAATCCTTCTATCTTTTGTTGGGTTCCTCCTATCTCGATTCCTTGTATCTCTTGCTCCAAATATCGCAAAAAAGGGTAAATATATATTTCAAACAATAAAGAGCTTAATGGGGATCCCTGTCTCACTCCTGTTTCTGCTTCAAAGCTATTGCTTTCCATATTACCTATAAAAACTTTTTCTGTTCTACTTCCTCCAAGGTCCTTTTCATCCATTCGATAAACTCTTTACAGAGACCCTATGTCCCTAGTATAATAAGTAGGATTTTTCTTCTTATTTTGTCAAATGCTTTTCGAAGTTCAAAGCTTGTGATTCTGTATTTCCCTTTTTCCTTCTTTTTATCCATCGCGTGTATTACGTTTCGAATGGCTCTTAGTACATCAGCTGTTTTCCGTCCATCTAATCCTCATTTTTGTCGCTTACTTAGCATCTTAGCAAGTTCCTTTGTCAGTCGGTTTGCAAGGATTTTGGTGAGAATCCGATAGTCACTGTTTGTCAAATTTACAGGTCTCCAGTTTTTCAGTTCTTCAAGATTTCCTGACTTTGGTAGGAGCTTCATTGTTCCAATGCATCTAATTTTTTTTTCGGGGCTATTTAGCATCTCGTTGAACATTTCACACAGAATCGAGGCTATTTCATTTGCATGATGCTTATAAAACTCGTAAGGTATGCCGTCTCTGCCCGGTGATTTGTTATTTTTCGTTTCCGATAATACTTTTTTATTTCTTCTGCAGTGATTTCGCTTATTAGCATTTCATTCTGTTCATCGGTTACTTTTGTTATATTAATTTCCTCAATAAATTCTCGCACCTTCATTTGCTCATCTTCGGTTTCTTCTTTTTCTTTCTTGAACACATTCAAGTGATAATCTCTTGCTTCGTTTAATATATCTTTTTCGTTTTCAAGAACTTCCCCTTTCTGATTTCTTATTCTTCTCATTTGTTGTTGGCTTATTTTCTTCTTCTCGCGGCATATGACAGTTGTTGTTAACTGTTCGTTTTAAATATGTTCATCTGTTTTAGTCTTATTTTTATTGCTTCTGCCCGCTTATGCTCAACCTCTCTTATCTCTGATAGAGCCTCAAAATATTCCTTGTTTGAGTTTTTCCCTGCATTTATTTCTTCTTTTAGCTGGTAAACTACTTTATATAGAAAGCTGACGTGTTTCTCTTCAAACCTTGCTGTATCACGAGAGATTTGTTGGGCCACTTTTGTAGTCGCTGGTTTAGCTGAACTTTACCAATGTTTCAGGAAGGCTACTTTTCTCGACAGTTTTCAGTACTTCTAATATCTTTTCTGTTGCGTTTGTTAATTCTTTGTTTCTCATTACTTCAGTATTCATCTTCCATGCTGAATTTCTGAAAGAAGATTTTTTTTCTCGTCGTTACTCAATGTGGCAAACACAGCTTGATGGTCGGAAAACGGTACAATTTTGTTCTCGATTTTGTCTCTTTGTGGAAGAATCTCACCTGACGTGTATATGCGGTCGAGTCTAGCTCCTCCTCCGTACGCCGTCCACCTTATCCTAGTGAAACTCCATGTATTCACTTTTTCTTTCCAAACGTCTAGAAAACTGCATCACGCACGAATCGTTTCAGTAACGAGCAAATATTGTCACTTTGTACTATAGCATCTTGCTTGTCTGTTATGCAGTTAAAATGTCCAAGGAAAACTGTGTTTTCCAATATCTTTTGGTATGCATGGGGCTATTTTTTCTTCGGAGAATACTTCTCGTACTTTTTTGTTTTGCGACCCAGATGGACCATATATGTTGACAAATTTTCACCCACCTATCTCACACCTAATAATTCTCCCGTCTGTATCGGCTCGAACGTCTTTTACATGGAGCTTTTCTTTATATATTATCGTCACGCTTCCTCCACCCGCATTGCAATTCGTGAAATACTTATATTCAGGTTCTAAAACTCTTAATTCGCTTGTGTCGTTCTCTTGTATAAATGCTAAGTCTATTCTTTCTTTTAGTAGATACCCTTTTAGCCTTATTTGTCTACTTTTTTGCTTTATTCCATTTACGTTCAAAGTTGCGAATTTTTGGAAGCTCTTGCTGATTTATCACCATGTCTTCCGCATTTTCTCTAGTTCTTGCCTTCTTGGTTTCTAATCCTTCTACTGACGAGAAAGACGTCTCAGCGTAATCGATTAGTTCCAAAGCCTGGCTTGCCGAAGGGCTGTTGCTGCTCTGTACGATTTCTTCCACACTATCGATCATACATTCGATGCTTTCAAGTCGGCTCGAAAGTTCAGCTTTCCCTGTATGTGATTCTGTTCTTTGCGATCTATAGTTCCTTTTCATACCTCTAGTGAGTACTCCCGGTAGTGAGCTACTTCTGCTGCGAGCCTCTTGGAACTCTTCATCTTCGCTATCAGTTTCTTGTCCTTTTTTCTCCAGTTTCTTTTTTCTTTCTAGCTCGTCCTTGTATTTACGGGTCATTTTTCGCTTTTCCGATCTTGCGAGTTCCTGTTTCATTTTCTCCATTTTGCGATCTATTTTTTCTTCCTGATTCTTACGCGCATTTGTCTTTTCCTGTCCAGTTTGGGTCTCACTTTTTCTTTGGGTCTCAAGCTGGTTTGTTTTGCAGGTTGTTTTTCCGGCCGAACGTTTCTTTGTCTACTAACGGCATTAGGGCCACTTGGTTCGGATGTTATGTTTCTTTGCGACCTCTGTGAGGAAAAAGGACACTGAGCTGCTAAATGTCCTGTTTCATCATATATAATGTAAGTTTTGATTTGGCCATCATACCATATCCGCATTCTCATTCCATTTACGAAAATGAAAGAAGGGATGTTCTTACCTACTCTCATGCTTGCTATTGCTCTTGTTTTGGCTGTTTTGAGATATCCGTCACCAGAGTAATACTCACGTTTGCATGAGAAAACCCTACCATACCTTTCCAATCTCTCTTGGACATCTAACAACTCCATTTCTAGCGGCATTATTTCTATTTTCACAAAAGTGGGCTTTATTTCACAACTTTCGATGTATACAACTTGTTCATCAAATGATAACATTCTGTCTTCAGTTTTAGCGAGGAACTTTTGGAGCTCTTTGCTAGTGGTGAACTTCACTTACATAGTTTTTCTATATCGCAGCCCTGATCAGTCCATACCTATCAGGCTCTCTTTTTCGACTCCATAATGTTTCAGCCTTCTGTGTACTTCTACCTCTAAAGGTACGTCTCCATCCAGGAAAGCCACAAAGCTCAGAAATGCAGTGTTTGTTCGTACATACCTTGCTGATACCCCTCCTGGTTGTTGCGTCATTCTAAATGCGTCATATTTTTCTTCATATAATATGCGTCATAGTAAATTAAATTATTGTACTATAAGTAAATTAAAAATGTAAATCAAATTGATGATAATTTTATTTATTAATATATCAAGAAGATTAATTACAGTACTTGAAAATTAAAATGACAATAAAATGTAATATTAAAATTAAAATATAAATAGTTTACCCAGTGACAAACATAAACTAATATGTTGGTGGATATTTTTATTAATATTAATCTATTTAAATATTTTGGGTTAATCTCTAAAATATAGAAAATATTAGTCGGTGGATTAATAAATAATTTATTAAAATAAAAAGGGGCTAACTTGGAGGAACTGTGTAACTATTTGAACTATACAGCAATTTAAAAATTAAAGTTATAATGTAACAGCATTACATTAACTAAAGTAACAACATTACAAAAATTAAAGTTAATAGCTATGTTAAAAGTAAATGTTGAATTCATAATTATTTTAAACACATCTACTTAATTTTGTTTATGATCCAGTCATACTGAGAGAAAAAATTAAATTGGAAGTTTTCCGTTTCTCACATTAACGGCTGTTGATCATTTTTTTTAGATTGGAGAGCCTAATTGGAAGAAATTGGCTAGTCCTGCTCCTGATGCAGCTAGTACCTCAGCCTCAAGCTCCTTCCATACACTGGAATGCAGCAGTAGAATTCCAACATAGAATGCAGCAGTAAAATAAACATTTCTTCGTACAAAAGTGTATTTCCAAGTACAAGTTTTCACTGACGACTCATGGAAAGCAGGAGAGGAAGTTTATGTATTCCTGGTTGCAAAAATAAAAGTGGTTGTCATAATCTGAGATAGAAAACTGGGTTTATTGCACTTATTGTGTATTCTTTGGCCACACGTAAGTGAGTATGAGATCATCCCAGAAAATAGGCTTGTCCAAGAAAGACTCCAAAATTGGAACTATGCTATTGAAAAATTTGGGTCACATTCTCATTTCTGATACCACAAATGTGCCATGATCAATCTCAACAATTTGAAACTAGTAATGGATGGGAAGATGAATCCCATAGACAGATCTTTAAGTATAGACAAAGCCAAACGGGCGAAAGAAAATGGGGAGAGGTTAAAACCCGTAAAAGAAACGGTAATTTTTGTGGATGACAGGGAATAATTCTTCGAGGCCACAGAGACTTCAACTTAGACACAATGCCTGATGGTAATGAGGGGAATTTCAGAGCCACGTATTGAAGCAGGTGATGGAAAATTAAGAGACAATTTAAGTCATATGGTAAAAATGCCACTTATATTAGCTGGAACATCCAAAGTGTGTTAGCTGATGAGACTAGGGACGTGTCGACTCAAGAACAGTTTTCATTGTCTGTGAGGTATATCTCTCATAACACGAAAGACTTGAAGAAACGCTGTTGAATGTGCTTGAAGTGTACAATCTTGAAATAAAAGATATGAGAGGAGAAGGATATGATGGCGCGCCAGCCATGAACGGAAAGGTCGAAGGGGCCTAGATTGTTGTGTAAAAACGTTACCCGAAGGCAGTAAATATACGCTGCGCGTCACACATTCTTAACTTACCAATTACCAATACTGCAGAGGCTAGATCTATCAGAAATTGTTTTGATTCTACTGAAAATGTTTGGTCTCTTTTTAACACACCAAAGAGGCAAAATGTTCTCAAGCAAAAAACTTGAAACCTACCGCCGAAAACTAAAAAACAAAAACTCAAAGTTGCTACGCCCAACCAAATGGGTTCAAATGAATGATCAAATGCATGATTCAAATGCATGTCCTCATCATGAAGGAGCTGTAAAATCCTATCGTTTCATCCCTACAAGAAATCAAATGTTGAAATGATAAAGACATATCTTCACGGGTCGATGTCCTTTTGACAGCTATATGTCAGTCAGAGTGTGTTGTAGATCTAGTATCAGATGAAAAGCTACTCAGCTACATTTTGACATTGTGTCAAAAACTATAGTCAAGTGATTTGAATCTGTGGGCTGCTTTGAACTATAGTGACTATGCACTTCAGAGTCTAAAGTCACTAAGAGAAAAAGCTGATGAAGAGTTTTAAGTCTTGTTTCAAGAGGTAAAAATAAATGGCCGAATTGAAGTACACTACAATTAGTGTTTTAAGGATTGTTGGGGGGCAGACACACAAAAGCAATATCTCAGCTGAAAGCATTGAACGTATTCATCCTCTGAATTGAAAGTGTTATTTCCTGCATCAAAGAACGTCTTTTAAAGCACAAGAATATTTTGAAAGGGTTCACTGCTTGCTTCAAACTTATCCGCAGAATAGTGAGGAAGGTAAAGAGATGAAAGGGGCATTTTTTAAATTGATTGAAGTTTATGAAGAATACATGTAAAACAGCAGCTTAAACGTGTTGATGGCAGAAATGGAAGCTTGGCTAGCTTTTCTCTAACGAAACAAGGCACACCGCGTCAATGCAATTGATTTTCTAAATATTTATGACAAACAATCTTTCCAAACATCCATATCCTACTTGAGGTTTTCATCATTATATCTGTAAGGACTATCACAGCAGAGCGTTGCTTTTCCGCTCTTCAGGGAGTCAAGTAATACATAAGAAACACAATGTCTGAGAGTCTATGAAACACGAAGTCTGAGAGTAGGCTGAATGGCTTAGCTCCATCTCAATATAGGTAAGTTCCATTGGACACAGACGGTGTATTATCCATACTGATGAAGACCCAAAGAAGACTTAATTTTGTTTTGTAAGACAGTTGATATAGTAAGATGTTGTCAAAATAAAAACTAAAGTCATATTTAATATGCTGGATTTATCATTTATTCCTAAAGTACCTACTCAGAACTTGTATTCAAAGAGCTATACTAAACTTGAAGTAACGGCTTAAAATACCGATTTTTCTAAGTAGTTTTAAAAAGTTTACCGTTGGATGGACCAGGGACCCCCACTCAGCCCCCCTGCCCATAATCATTTTCTGAGTGTGCCACTACCTGCAGCTGTTGCCTTAGTTTTACCTGCAGCTGTTGGCTTAGTTGTAAATGCAGCTGTTGGCCTATTTGTACTTGCAGCTGTTGGCTAAGTTGTACATGTTACTGTTGGCTTAGTTGTACCTGTATCTATTGGCTTAATCGCACCCACAGCTGTTGGCTTATAGCTGAAGCTGTTGGCTTAGTTGTACCTGTTGGCTAAGTCGTAGCTGCAGGTTTTGGCTTAGTTGTACCTGTTACTGTTTGCTTAGTTGTACCTGGATCGGTTGGCTTAGTCGTATCTGCAGCTGTTGGTTTAGTTGTACCTTCAATATGGCACCATACCCCAGAAAAGCAACTTTTTAAAATATCCTTGTATTATGTTAAGTTTTAGTTACTATGTACAGTGGTTTTGTTCTTTACTAGGTTTCGGCTATCCCTACATCTATGATACCAATGGAAATTACAAAATCCTCATTTATAATCAACAATGCCAATTCATTATGTAAACTCCAGGGAAGCAACTTTTCAAAATATGTTTGTGTTATATCATCTTATCGAAAGATAAGTGTGTTGCATCATCATGCATATAATAATTTATTCTAATTTTTAAATTACTATGGGATGTAGTTCATTCATTAGTATAATGTAACTATTCAAGAAATATTTTATGTTGATTGTAGATATATGGTAATTTCCTCTTATATGAGCCATTATATTAAAAGTTGAGCAGCATTGATCTTAGTGAAATTTTAGATATGAAGATGATGCTTTTGGTGCATTTGATCGCATAATGGGAATCGTACAGCCAAAATATGATAAGACTTGCCCATTGAAATGTTTGAAACTCCATAAGAATGAGCCCAGGAAGCCCTGGATAACTACAGAAATTCTTGAAGTGTCAGATTTAAGAAATCAACTGTATGTAGGTTATTTAAATAGTGAGTGGGCCGAAAAAATGGAAGAATTCAAAATAATACGCAATCAAATGAACTCGATGAGAAGAAAAGCTAAAAAAGAATACTTTGTGAATCAATTGGGTGTAAATAAGAATTATACTAAAGGAACTCGGAAGGTTATTAATGATCTATTGGAAAAGAAGAAAAAAGCTCCACCCAATTTGCTACTGATTCAAGGAGAAACTGTCAATGATGAACCGATTATTACTAATAGATTTGCTGAGTTTTTTTTCAAGTATTGGCCGAAATGTACAGGCGGAAGGGCTGATGAATTCTAATGATGACTTCCTGGACTATGAATTTGTGGATGATAGAGGAACTGGAAGTGAATTTGAATTTCAGTCGTGTACTGAAGACGAAATTCTGAAGGTTGTGAAAACAATCAAATCTAATTCAGCAGGGACAGATGGCATTAATGTTAAAACTTTTAAACCAGTTATATGTTATTTACAACCATGCCTCGTCCACATAATCAATCTTTCCCTCCAAACAGGTGAATTTCCTGATTCACTTAAAAGTGTAAAAGTTATCCCCCTTGACAAAGGGGGTTCTAAGCTAGATGTCGAAAAATGTAGACCATATTAATCCTACCGCTGTTTTTAAAATTATCGGAAAAAATTGTGCATGAAAGACTTTATGATTACCTTACGAAAACGGGGATGCTAAGTGAAACCCATTTCGACTTTAGGAAAGATCACTCGACGTTGGACGCCGTGCATTCCCTCTGAGATACTGTGAATAAATGGTTTGAACGTGGTGAAATTTCTTTGACTATTTTTATTGATTTTAGAAAAGCGTTGATACAATTGATTTTATAAGTTTACTCAAACGTCTTCAATCCCTTGGAGTTCATGGTAACTATCTGAAGCGGTTTGATAGTTTTTTTAGTGGTAGATCTCTTCAAGTTGTATTAAATAATGTTTTTCCCTCTCCTTTTCAAGTGAAGTGTGGTGTACCCCAGGGGTCTGTCTTAGGATCACTCCTGTACCTTGTGTATGTTGATTCAATGTGTTTCTATTTACCCGAGTGTTTTATTACAACTTTTGTGGATGATACTGCTCTAACTGTGTTTAGTCGATCCATTGATGATTTGTTGTTGAAAGTAAATAGTGATTTTAAAGTCTTTTTTTGTATTTGTAAGTTTGAGCCTTTTGTCAGTGAATGTTAAAAAAAACTAATTTTATGATATTTCGAAGTATTGGTAAGCAGCCAAGTGTTGATGGAGAGGTGGTTTTTTAATGGTAGGGCTTTGTCAAAGGTGTATGAAGTGCGTTATTTGGGTTTCCAGCTTGATTGTAATTTGTCTCGGAGGCCCCATAGTGATCTTGTTGCAGCTAAAGTTGCTAGAGGTCTGGGAATTTTGTGCCGATTAAAGGATATTTTACAATTATCAGTTCTTCTGTTACTATACCATACAACTGTTTCACCTTATATTTCTTATGGTTGTGTTCTTTGGTCTAGTAATATTTAAGCAAATTTTAAAAGAGTGCAGATTCTTCAAAATAAAACAGTATGTCTTCTTGGTAATTATGTAAAAAATGTGAACGATACCGCGTCGTGTGTTAAGAAATTACGAGGGCTTAATATTGGTCCGATTCACGATTATCAAACTGCTGTTTTTGCTTATCGATTGTTGGGGTTCCACCCCTGTTTCTTTTCTTAATTCTGGTTTCTAAGCTGGATCCTTTCGCAATAAGTAAGCTTTGAACTAAATTCTATTTTGGACTTCCTGGTTTGTGTCATTGAAAGGTAAAGGTAAGAAAAAGTATAATGGGTTTTGAATGGGGATTGAGAGGATTGGCTGGGCCAAGTGAAGGTCCACCCCTATGAAAAGTTGCTATACAGAATATTATTTTTTGAGTAGTCTACTTTGAGACCAGTAGCAGATCCAGGGGTGGGCGGGGGGGGCATCGCCCCCCCCCCTTGCTTGGGCAAAAAGTTCTATCATTAGATTTTCTGTGACTTGATTGCGATATCAACGCTTGGATCAACGCATCTTTGAAAAGGATCGGACGGCACTTGGTCTGTCTGCCTTAAGTCTTTAGGGAATTGTCTAGAGTGTTTGGTGTCACCCGAACTTACAAGGCATTTTGAAGCTTGTCATCTCGTAAATCGTTGAAGCTTCAAAAAGTGTGCGCGTCAAAACCTGTTT
The DNA here is from genome assembly GCA_027921565.1 of Artemia sinica. Lineage (NCBI taxonomy): Eukaryota > Metazoa > Arthropoda > Branchiopoda > Anostraca > Artemiidae > Artemia > Artemia sinica. The sequence goes on along the minus strand of CM051258.1, from coordinate 9,559,527 downwards.
CTTATTCAATAACTAAGCAAAAATCTTGAAATGACTCCAATAACACATACGCCTTAGGGTTAGTCGCGATTCTAGAAGGGTTTGAAAAGTATACAATTTTTGGATAATATTAACCAGTTATGATGTCGAAGCGAAAGCAGATAACTCTCGACAACTTTTTTGGTTCGGAAGCTAAAGCTAGGCGAGTGGACGCCGTAACTGAAGATAGAAATAATGAGAGTTACAGTGTTAGTAGTGATTCCAGAGCTTTGACTAATATTGAGATAGTGCATGATTCGTTAGCATCAATCGAAGAGTGTAGCCCCAAGCCTAACACAAACATCGAAAATATAAGCACTTTCTACGAAAATGATATCGGAAGCTATATCGATAGACTTGAAAAACTGGATGATCGTACGCGATATCAATTGCTTCAGAACCCGTGGATTCCGACGTCTAACTACAGCTTCCCCTATTCAGTTCACAAGAAGCGGGGCAGGGACGAAAAGAGATTTTTCAATCGTACTCGCTTGGAAGAATTTCATTGGCTAGTACTTTCAAATAAGATGAGGGGCTTATTCTGTAAGTATTGTGTTTTGTTTAACAATCGAGGGATTGGAGGCTCAAATAAATTACAAAATTTGGTAAAGACGCCCCTCGTGACTTTTGCTAAGCTAACTGGAAAAGACGGTGACAAAATATGACAACCCTGAAACCAACATTTTAAGCCTTGTAAACGAACAACGTAGCCAACAAGTGCAGGAAAACAGAGCGAGATTGAAGCCAATTGTAGAATCAATTGTTTTCTTGGGTCGACAGAACATTGCTCTTCGTGGCCATAGAGATGATGGAGAATTATTGGCAGAAAAGGACCCATTGACAAACGAAGGGAACTTTCGAGAACTTTTAAGATGCCGTGTAAATAATGACGATATCACTTTAAAACAACATCTGGAAAGCTCAGGTGCAAATGCTACTTATATAAGCAAAACAACACAGAATGAATTAATTGAATGTTGTGCCAAAGAGATTCTTAAAGAAACTCTTGCACGAGTTCATTCTGCCAAGTTCTACAGTGTGGTTGAAGATGAAACAACGGATGTGTCACACAAGTCACAACTGAGTATTGCCCTTTGCTACAATTACAATTGCAAAAGACGTGAAGATTTCGTTGGTTTTTTAGACCTACACGAAACATGTTACTCGGACAGCATTGGAAACTTCGAACCGACCATTAAAGGGGAAACGCTTGGAAATGTTGTGTTGGATTTTCTTCGATCTCTTGGGCTAGACTTGGAAAATCGTGTGGGCATAGGCACTGATGGATGTGCTATGACGGTTTCAGAACATTTTGGAGCTGTAAAAGAAATTCAAAAGGTAGCAAAGAATGCCCTGCGTTGCCCATGTTTCAACCATGCTCTAAATCTTTTCATGTCAAAAACTTCTTCCATCCAGACTGCTAAAACTCCATCGGAGTAATAAAAGAAATAGTTGCTTTTTTTGGTGCTTCTGCAAAGCGCAATTATGTTTTAACCAGAGTAATGAAAGCACAGCTAACTGGCATGTATGAAACGCGCTGGATCGAAAGACACGATTCCTTAATGCAGTTTGTGGTAGAGCTCCCTAAGATAGTGGAAGCTCTTGAGATCATCAGCGGCTGGGCAGAATGCATAACTGGAGCAAAAGCAAAACCCTTATTGACTGCTGTCACATCCTCCGACCTGATAGTAACCATTTACTCTCTTAGTAACATATCTGGACTAATTTTACCGCTCAGTCGGCTATTTCAGAAGAAGAGCTTAGACCTCGCGTCTGCAGCAAGCCATGTTAAGGACCTTCTTACCCAGCTGCAAGTCAAGCGTCGGGAGAGTGAAAGCGAGTTTAAAAACGCATTTGACGAGGTAACTAAAGTGGCAACCGAGCTAGGTTTAGAAATAACAGTCCCCAAGGGTAGCGAAAAAGCAAACAAATGGGATTAATGTACCATTCAGTTCACACGAGGAATATTATAGACGGTCAGTTTTTATTCCCCTGTTGGACACAATCATTTCGGACTTAGAAAGCCGTTTTTCCGTTGAAACGCTGGACACTTTTAAGCTCAGTATTTTCTTGCCAATAAATTGTATGAAAACGAACAAACAACAATTCGCTAATACGATTCAAGACTTGTCACAGCGATACTGGTCAGTAATGGGTTTCTCCTCCCAATCGGTTTGTGAATCTGCCCTGGCCGGAGAAGCGACAATATGGAAAACTCGGTGGCTTCGTCTGAGAGAAAGCAATGCAGGCACAGGTAGAATACCTGAAACACTAGGGGAAACTTTACAGAAACAGAACTGCGATTCTGATATTTTCCCGAATATTTCAGCGCTCTTGCAGATTCTCATGACCCTACCTGTCAGTGTGGCATCTGTTGAACGAATTTTTTCTACCTTGAGAAGATTGAAAACGTGGCAAAAAAATAAAATGACGGAGGAAAGACTCACCGGACTTGCCCTTCTTCATGTTCACCGTGATATTGACATAAGTGTAGAAAGTGTTATTGATAGATTTGCTAATAGTGGAAATAGGAGGCGAGAATTTGTTATATAATATTGATAGTGTTTCTATAAATGTATTTTTGTGGATAGCTTTACAGAACCGACAGTTAAATGACGGATAGAAGCAGAGGCATGCAACTTTCATTATCAGTAAGGTACGTTAGGCTTAATTTCGAATGGGAATTTTTCGCAACGAGTCGCCCCCCCCTTCCTAAAATCCTGGATCCGCTACTGTTTGAGACCCCGTATAGGGAGCCTGTAAAGGGAATTTATAGATGTGTTATATGTGACCGTTTGGAAGAATACAAGTAAGGTATTTTCTACGAACTGTGTACTAATTTTCCTGGAACCCAGGCAGGGTAGGAACAGAGTTACGAGATACCGTCATTATTATATTAACGGAAGGGGTTGTTACCTCCAAGGAGAGAGTTAGAGATTTTTAGTGGTAACCCAGGGCGGGTACACTTGGCCTTAGAAAGTGGCCATTTGACCGCTCGATCACGTTATCATACCTTGGGGAAGGGTATACTGTAAATAGGGTAGTACCAAACCCGATATTTGCAGAACCGGTGTGGTAGACGCGGGCATCCCATTATAATTTGGTGCCGCCGGGGCTTTTCCCTACAGTAAATGGTTTAGAACCATTGTTGCACCAATAAGTGGTGACACCCGAACCTTACCACACCAATACTGGTTGCATTGTAACCTACCAGTATAACATCGATTATTGGAATGATTTATGTCCTACAGATTTAACTGATTGTTTTTTCGTGTAAATCGTTCGCTACACCGGTATGCGATTAGAGAGGCGGATAATTCTGCTATTGAGTACCGAGACACCACACGTGCAGGTTTCGGAACTAGGTATTTAGCTCCAGCGATTTGGAATGATATCCCAACTGGCATTCGGGAGGCTTAGCACCACTGGGTTATTTTAAGCAAAATTTAAGAAACATTGTTTGGGAGGGCAGTTAATTTTGGTATTATTTGTTATTTCAGAGTGTTTTTGGTACCTTTTTTTTTGTTTTTTTTAATTATTTTTGTTACTAGTTGAGAATTAGAAGATTACAGCCGTCCATCATCAGCGTTTTCGAGCAACACAAGCCCAGGCGGTTGTGGGTATACATAGTTTATTTTGTAATTATTGGTATAAATAAAATAAAAAAATAAATAAAAAAATAAAAAATAAATACATATCTCTCATTTTTTCAACGATAATTACAAACAAGATGATCTTGGACACGAAAACACAGTTTTTATAAAAGAAGATTTTATTTTATAAGTAGTTTTTTCTTACTTACAAAAGTGACTAGATGTACTAATTTATTTTAAAATGCGCCATTAAATATTTATCTATAGTATTCTGATAGCCCACCATCCCTGGTAGAAAAGAAAAAGGAGACGTGTAAGTGCTACAAATCCCAAATAGTGATTTTCTCTGTTTTTCAAGGTTGGGGACTGTAATTCTCCTTTTCAAGGTTTTCGATCATGCTGATTCTAATCATGCAGTTTTTGCTTTGATCAGGCACCAATTCCGAAGGTTTTTAGTTTTTTTAGTTTTTTTTTTCAAAATCACCATAGTTGTCTTTTCATTATAGACTTTTATTTTTAATGTAAACAAAACAAATTGTTCCTGAATCACATTCAAATGGCAATTTTTTCACATTAGGCAGTATTTTTCAAAACGTGTCTATCAACTTTTTGTTCCTATGGGCTGTGGTTCACCTCTTACTAGGCTGCAGCATGTGCATCTAGAGATTGCTGCTTGCATGGTTGAATTGCATTGCCACCTCTATTTCGAAATGAAGGGGTTTGTCTTTCTTAGGGCGTCATATAATCTCTAAGGATTTCCGGAAACGAATCCCAAACTTGATCTCATATTTTGTTATAGCTTCATTCAACATAAACGCTGATTGAACCAGCACTGGTCGGAATGTCTTAAGCTACAAAGTAGATGGACAAATTTATCACAAAATCAATTTAGTGACACGTCCATCACAAATAACTAAAAAGGATTTTGAACCACCTTCCATGGGCGTAAGGAAGGGGGCAGCTGCCCCCCACCCCTAGAAGTTCAAATTTACAATAGATATGGCTGAAAAAGCAGATGGTTGAAAAAACAGTTGAAAAAAGGTAGATGGCTAAAAAAGCAGTTGATAAAAGGAAGATCGTTAAAAAAGCTGGAAAGAAACAGCTGGAATGACGGAATAAAAGTCAAACAAGAAGCAATTATCCATAATGTCTTGGAAAGATTTAGCTTTAATCCAAGAAGATTGACTAATGCTGAAGCTTGTTGAGGATTTATGATTTTTAGTGATTACTTATTAATAAAGATTTCATAGGTATGATAGAACTTGCTGGCAATGTAAGGTTTTGTGAAGTGCAAATATAACTTCAACCCCCCACCCTTAATCAAAGAATCGGCTACCCCCTCCTAGAGAAGAAGCTACGTGCGCCCATGCCACCTTCTTACGACCAAATATACTTTTTAGACCCCGATGAAGCTGTTGAAGAACGCCTTGGACACCCTTTAAATTATAGGATCTCTCGTAACTTAATGGATGTCTTGAAAGAAAAATTACTAGACACAAATAACTATCTTCCAAACATGCAGTTCATTTTCATTGTGCCAGATGGTGTTGATTATAGATGGTTTAACCCTCCAGCATCTTAATAAAGCATTTTTAAGGAATTAATAAGAAAATAAGACTAAAATACACTTCTAGAGCTAGGTCTGCGTGGCAAAGATGATTTTATAGATGACATTCATGTCTACAACTTTTTTGAATTGCTAGAATTCTCATTTTAAAGGAGCTTTCAAACAACTGTTTTATGCTATTTGTTAAGAGGTGGTATCCTACCGCAATTTCATATAGCACACTACTTTTTGATTTAAAATTTAAGAGAGAAAAATGGCTATAATTCAAATAAAACAGTGAAAAAACAACAACATTAAACGTTAAATAATAAAATCCAAATGTTAAAACTCCACGTCCAAGAGCCTTTATCAATGAAGGAAATTTTGTCTTTAACAGTGTTCGGAGTATTCTGGTGGTTATTAAGGCGTGAGCTTTATTTTAATTTGTTTTTTTTATATATTTTTCTTTACATGCTGTGTTTCATTTACTTTAACTTTAAATTTTTTTCTCGTTGATAAAGGCTCCAGGACGCGGTGCAAAAATATTTGGATTTTTATATTTAATGTTTGTTGTTGTAGTTTTAGTTAAACTCTTTTATTTAAGTTATACCCGTATTTTCTTTTAAATTTGTAAATACTATTACTATTTTTCAAACACTATTAAATGCAGATGTTGATGTAAAATTTTTGAAAAAAAATACTCTCATATGGTTGACAAACTTTTTTTTATATATGTTTTTTTCTTAGGTAACTCAGATGTAAGTTTGATGAATCAACTTACATAGGGCTTTTGAAATTATGTTGTTATACAACTTGATTGTTATTGCCAGTTAAATACCACTTGATTTACCACTGTTTCCACTAGCAAGGCTATTCTAAATATAAACGAATGATGGAAATATAAGGATATTGAAACAAGCCATTTTGAAATTTCACTTGATTTTGTCCAATCTTAAAGACGCTCATTGTTCATACCCAGACGGGTAAACAAAACAAAATACCCAAGGAAACATTTCATGTATTCCAAACAGACCAATAAAATTCACCTATGAACCGTTTTAAGCTTTTGTTGGTATAGGGCCTGATTGGATTTTAACATTGTACATTCATGGGGGTATTCTAAAAGACAAAAATAAACGAAAAAAAGGACTATCTTTGCAATTCAATACTAAATCATATGTATTTTACTACAATTTCTGTGTTTCTTATGCTGTATTTGCTAATTTGTCTTGAAGCGCAAAGCTATAGTGGTAACATTTCATCTATTCCAACGTTTCCAACGCTATCTATTAAGCCCTTTTCAATAACACATTAGACATTTTATTGGCATAGTGCTTGATTGGATTTTAAATTTGCAAGTCAAAGAATTTTCTATAACACGATCTGTAAAATAAAGATAAACATTAAAATCATCTTTACGACTGAATGCCAAACCATATATACCTTAATGCAATTTAAACTGGGATGAGGCTCTTCATGGAAATTATAAGTAGATAACCAAAACTTGGTTCAAATAGATGGCGATCACTGAGCAGCTCAATGGGAACGGCTCAAGGTTCAAACAGCTGGTAGGAGTTCAGTAAAGTGTCAGAAACCTACTAGAAAGTTCGCAATCATAAAATTTTGAAATATATCTCCTCCATGTTTCATAAATGTATTTCCAGCATATTCTACAGCTTTATTTCATGTTTTACTGGAAATCAATCATATTAGCTATTCATGGAAACTATATTAGCAATTCTAAGGTACCATGTTTGTGAGGGCCTGTGTAATTGCGATGTAATGCACTTCTTGGAGATTATAGCTGGAATTTCCAAACTTGATTGAGACAGATATTGGTTAAATAGAAATGGCTGGTGATCTAAACAAATGACAGGAGCACAGAAAATGGCGGATCTGCTAAAAAGTCTGAATTCATAAAGAAGGTTGGAAATATGTTCTCTATTTCCTCTATAATTTCCAAATCCCTTTGTTATTCTACTGGAAAATAATAAATAAATAGAGAAAAATTATAGAAAGAGTCCATACATACATAACTAAACTTTAATGTCTTGATGTTCATTCGGTGACATTCTCCGATTCTCCCTCTATGACGAAAGTCCCTTGTAGTTTATGGTCCCTGAGTCTCTTAAATCAGTTAAGTTTCAACTCAGTCTCCACTTTGATAGTTTTTACTCAAGCCCTTAATCTTGAGACAAAACATGGTTGATTTGCCAGCACTGCAACTTTAGGAATAGTCTGTTACAAGGATGAAAGATCCCCCCTCCCATTTAATTGAATTCGTTATCCCCTCCATACATGATAACTTTCACCCAAAAACCTTCATATAACTTTCACCCGAAAAGGAATATATTTTAAAATAAAGCGTTATGTTGGGCTTGAACCCATGACCAACAAGATTGGAGTTTAAATTCTTTATACCGCCTGAGCTTAGAAAACTTGATACTTGATTTTTCAACATTGTTCTATTAATAAGAGCCAACGTTCTATTTTTCAACCTTTTGAGATGTTTATTCTGTTCAAAATAACCAGAAGGTTCATTAAATATGCCTCTATGGATGAAATGACCCCCACAGACCCTGGGGTAGGGATTATTAATAATGTAAATTAAAAGTTGTTTAGATGTTTGTTTTATAACGGAACAAGGACTTGTGCAATGTACCAATAATGGTTAAAGGTATCAACATGAAACTTTCAGGGAACACTCAGAGGAAAATTAAATTAAATTAGAAGACATTATATGCTTCCAGGTTGTCAAAGGGCGTATCTGTAATATTTTAGTCATGGCTACGAGTACTAATGGTATGTGCGAGATGTAAAATGGTACGTGTGAAATATCTCAAAAACGGCTATCGGTATCGAGTTGTAACTTTTACTGAATTTTGAGGGTGACGCTGAATTTAATCAAATGTCATTACGTGCATTCAGGTTGCTAAATATTTCCTTTTCCATGGCAAACAACCCATACGCTCAAGTGAAAATCACAAATAAAAGAGTTTAAAAAACTAAAATTAAAAAGAGCTGAGTATCGTCTCTTATATATATTTATTTTCTTGCTCTATTTTCATTCATGTGTTATCCTTTGAACATTCTCACAAGAGGAAATTTTTCTCGTATGTGATCGAGAAATTGTTGTTGATTCAAAAGGTTAGTTCAAGAATTGCTCTAAACCTTGATTTCAAGTTCAACATAATTTATGCAATAATTACGATGAATGCAATTTGATGCAACACTTACATTATAATACACAACTGATTAGTTTATTATTATTTTGTTATTATTATTTTAATTCATAAACAGAAAACCAGAAAACTGGAAATATATTCGTGATTTTAACCAAAAATAAGACTGTGGCCCTGAATAAGGGAAAAAACTTAATTAAAAAAAAAATACAGAAAAAAGGTCTTTACAAACAGTTCGTGGAAACGAACTGCAAGTAAGGAGCAATTCGGCCCAATAGGAACCGAAACTCCAAAATTCAGAATTTTGATATCAACAGATACATCAAAAGAATTGGCTAAATATTTCCTTTTCCATGGCAAACAACCCATACGCTCAAGTGAAAATCACAAATAAAAGAGTTTAAAAAACTAAAATTAAAAAGAGCTGAGTATCGTCTCTTATATATATTTATTTTCTTGCTCTATTTTCATTCATGTGTAATCTTTTGAACATTCTCACAAGAGGAAATTTTTCTCATATGTGATCGAGAAATTGTTGTTGATTCAAAAGGTTAGTTCAAGAATTGCTCTAAACCTTGATTTCAAGTTCAACATAATTTATGCAATAATTACGATGAATGCAATTTGATGCAACACTTACATTATGATACACAACTGATTAGTTTATTATTATTTTGTTATTATTATTTTAATTCATAAACAGAAAACCTGAAAACTGGAAATATATTCGTGATTTTAACCAAAAATAAGACTGTGGCCCTGAATAAGGGAAAAAACTTAATTAAAAAAAAAATACAGAAAAAGGTCTTTACAAACAGTTCGTGGAAACGAACTGCAAGTAAGGAGCAATTCGGCCCAATAGGAACCGAAACTACAAAATTCAGAATTTTGATATCAACAGATACATCAAAAGAATTGGCTCTTTTTACTGATTCTAAATATATAAAATTCGTTAAGTTTAATGTTACCCAGTAAAAGCTAAGAGCATAGGAAAATTTGCCTGATTTTCAAAAAAGGGGGAAACATCCTCCAAAAGTCAAGCAATTTTAATCAAAATTGTGCCATCGGATTCAGCATATTATAGAGCCCAACTTAGAGGTTTCAAGCTACCATCTGTAAAAATATGGAATTTGTTTCTGTTTTGGAATTTTTTTTTTTTTTTTGAAGAACGATTCATGTTTATTTGTTTTTTTTTTGTTTTTTTTTTCTTTGCCATTTCAAGAGGTGATAGTGTCGAACTAATGGTCTGATAAGATAGGGAGATGGCTTATTTGAACAAAAATCAGAAGCTCTAGTGCTTTTTTAAACAAACTAAAATACTGGAGGGGAACTAGCCCACCTCCCGCGCCCTTTTTTCCCCAAAGTCGTCCAATTAAAATTTTTGAGTAGCTATTTTGTTTAGCATTGTTGGAAAGCTTAATAACTATACCTTTGGGGATGACATGAAACCTTACTATCCATGGGGGAAAGGCTGGAAGCTATGACATTTCCCCATTGTTTACCTACAGTATTTGCTATTGGGAAGTAAACAGACATTTTCCGGTTATGTCAGTTTGTTATTAAAAAGGGGGGAATTTACCAGAATTTAAATATGAAATTTGTTTTATTAGAATTAAATATGATGTTTGTTTCTCGTTCGCAACGTTATTTTACATGTGGAGATGCTCCCGGGAAATGTCCGGGGGAAACTTTTAGCGGATTTGAAATTCTCTGGGGAATTTTTGCGACGGATGATTTGCCTCGGGAGGAATTTTTCATTGGGGAATTATCACTAGTAGAAATTCTTCATAGGAAAATTTTCCTTGGCAGAAACTATCATTGAGGGGGGAGGGCATTTCTGGAGAATTTTCCACATAAAGGGAATTCCGCCATAACCTGAAGAACGATGAGAAATTAAATAAAAAAACATTTCTTTCTTTAAATGAAAGTATGCTAAGGAGTATCTTTGTAGGCGGAATCATTTGCAAGAAATTTTCTGGGGAGGGGGGGGGAGGGATTTTGAAGCAAGGTTAGAATTCTCCTGGGGTAATTTCCTGCAGGGAAGAATTTTACGTAGGAAGAAATTTCCGCGGAGAAACTTTTGTGGCGGGGATTTTTTCATGGGAGAGGAGGTGGATTTCCTGGGATTATTTGAAAAACGATCAGAAGTTAAATAAAAAAACGCATTGTTTCTACTGAAAGTTAAGAGCAACATAAGACAAATTTTGAGACAAATTTATTTTATTTACTAATAATTACAAAATAAATTATATATGCACAAAATCGCCCGAGGAAGGCTCAAAAAGCCTGATGATGGACGGCTGCAATCCTCTTAATTCTCAACTAGTAACAAAAATCATTTACAAAAAAAGTAACAAAATACTCTCAAATAACGAATAATACCAAAATTAACTGCCCTCTCCCAATAAATGTTTCTTAAATTTTGCTTTAAATAACCCAATGTGCTGAACCTCCCGAATGCCAGCTGGGATGTCATTCCAAATAGCCGGAGCTAAATACCTAGTTCCAAAACCTGCACGTGTGGTGTCTCGGTACTCAACAACAAAATTATCCGCCTCTCCTGTGAATCGCATACCGGTGGTGCGAACGATTCACACGAAAAAAAATCAGTAAAAGCTGTAGGACATAGATCATTCCAATATCGATAAGCAAAAACAGCAGCTTGATAATCGCGAATCCGACCAATATCAAGCACTCGTAATTTAGTAAAACACGACGCGGTATCGTTCATATTTTCTACATAATTACCAAGAAGACGTATTAATTCACAGTATCACAGAGGGAATGCACGGAGTTCGACGTCGAGTGACCTTTCCTAAAGCCGAACTGGGTTTCACTTAGCATCCCTGTTTTCGTAAGGAAATCATAAAGCCTTTCATGCAGAATTTTTTCAAATAATTTTGAAAACAGGGCTAAGATTGATATGGGTCTGTAATTTTTAATATCTAGCTTAGAACCACCTTTGTAAAGGGGGATGACTTTTGCCCTTTAAGTGCATCAGAGAATTCGCCGGTTTGGAGGGAAAGATTGATTGTGGTAAGAGTGGGGAAAGAGTGGACAAGGCATGGTAGTAAATAAAACATCACTGATTTAAAAGTCTTAAGATTAATGCCATCTGTCCCTGCTGAATTATATCTGATTGTTTTCACAACCTTCAGAATTGCGTCTTCAGTGCACGTCTGAAATTCAAAATCACTTCCAGTTCCTCTATCATCCACAAATTCATAGTCCAGGAAATCATCATTAGAATTCATCAGCGCTTCCGCCTGTACAGTTTGGACAATACTTGAAAAAAAAACTAAGCAAATCTATTAGTAATAATCGTTTCATCATTAACAGTTTCTTTTTGAATCAATAGTGAATTGGGTGGAGCTTTTTTAAACTCATCGAACCTTCCAAGTTCCTTGAGTATTATTCTTATTTAAAACTAATTGATTCACAAAGTTTTCTTTTTTAGATTTTCTTCTCATCGAGTTCACTTTATTGCGTATTATGTTGATTTCTTCCAGTTTATATTTATAAAATCAATAAAAAAAATTCCAAATTTTTATATTGAAGCAATACCACGTAAGGTGCTAAAAAATAGGCACTTCAATAAAGAGTTATTTAATTATTTTAAGCAAATCATTATGGCTAGCATTAAAAACCCTTTTTGTCAGTCTTGGCTGACCTTTTATACAGTAATGCAGCCAAGGCTCTCTAATTTTTCAGTTTTAGTGTATTTTTGTTTTTCATTCCGGAACTTTTTGATCGTGGTATCAGGCGCACCGAATGTAGGGGTAATACAATTGTCCCCACCCGTTTTAGATTTTTACCCCCTTTTGTTCTGTTTTTTTTTGGGTTAGGCTATTACTAAAATACTTTTTTTGTATCTCCATTGAAAAAAAGCCAAATTGCCCCCAGATTCTCAAAAAGATATTTTGCTCCCCCCCCCCCCCCCTTCATCCTTGTTAATTGGTGCTCCTGTGCGAGAAAGGTTCTTGTGTGGTCTCCTTTTTTCTTTCTATTTCACTGAGGAAGGCTAATGTAAGCTGAGGCTATTGAGGAAGGTTAAGTCATACGCAGAAATATTTGCTTACTTTTTTACTTTTTTTATTTTAATCTCTGTCTTTGGAAAAAGACTTCATTCCAAATGATTTCTTCTTTTTCGCATTATCATACTAATAGATGTCCATATTTTTACCAAATCTCCCAAGGCTCAAATTTGCTGTATTTAATAACGCTTCGTATACAAAAGATGGCATTTTTATTGACATAATATCTCTCGACCAATGGGGGGTAATAGTTTTTCCCTTTTTAATGCATTGCACTAATCGTTCTCCGCCCCATACGTGTAAAACTTTTGTTCAATGTCCGTCGCATTTTAGTAACAGCAGGTAGTGGCGGCTGAAGCTGATTTTCATAAGTTGCTTTCATCATTATTCCATATTATGGTCATTTTATTGATCTAACCCCCGTAGTTTTATCTTCAGTCTTTCCTTAGCTCGGTGGGGAATGTGATTTATTGATCTCCAATTGCTTTCTCTGGAATTCATAGTTGAAATTTATGGTGACTTCAAAATGGCTGCATTTGATAATTGATTCTTAAGATTGCAAAATCCATGGTCTATTTACTTCGCTTATATGTTTTCCGGGTTCTAACCGAAACTACTATGACAGATATTAATGGAAACTACACTGCCTTTCCTTGGAGTTTTTCCTGATCTGTTCCAAGAAAGGCGTAAACAAAGATGAAAATAGAGATGGCTGTTAAATACTATCTTGTTAAAAAGTGAGCTTTAGTGCCATTTGTTTATTTTTGTGACGTCTTTTTGCAAGCCAAACACATTTTATCCTTGACTCCGGAGCAAATAAGAGCCACGCCTTTTCCAAATTAGGTTAACTTATCCTAATTAAAGGAAATACAAGAAACAAAAGTTCCCGAAAAGACAAATAAGTTCACTTTTTTAAAAGCGGATTGGCTCTTTTGTGGGATTAAACAAAAAGCAAAAAAAAAACAAGTTTATTCAACTGAAAGTAAGGAGCAACGTTAAAACTTAAAACGAATAGAACTTTAGCGTAAAGAACGAGGTACTAACGAGGCGGTGAACCCTCTAATATATGTAATAATTTCAGTTCGTTTTAAGTTTTAATGTTGCTCCCTACTTTCAGTTGAAAAAGCTTGCTTATTTAATTTAATTTCTGATCGTTTTTAAATAATACTGGGAAATCCTGCGCCCCCTTAATGGAAAATGCCCTTCCCCTATGAAACATTCCTCCGTGGGAAGATCCTCCAACGTAACTCCTCCCCGAAGCCCCCCCTCTTATAAATAATCCCCTCTGAAAACGTCTGTATACTTTGCAATAACCAATACTAGCCTATATGTAACCAATGGGCAAATTTCACAACTTGCAGAGCTTTCTCAGGGCACTGTGGGGGATTAAGAGTAGTGTGAATGTACAAAATTCTAGGGGATATTGTATAAAACGAGCAAACCCTCTATATTGTAGACCTATAAAGCGAACAAACATGTTATATCTGGAACCAAGGACGAGACTGTGCAATGCAACCAGACTGTTTTTCTGAGGCAATACCTATTTTCTTGGCCAATCGAAGAGAGCGGATACAGAGGGTACTCCATATAAGATAACTTGATTAGTATAGTAATCGGATTCAAATATAAGGAGTGATTTTCATTGTACTTCAAAGGTTTAATGTTCTTTCTGTAAAATGGTTAACAGCCAAGCTTTCGGCTATTAGCATACAATGGTAGGTTTAATGATAGCATATGGGATTAATTACTATCAACTCTACAAGGAATATGCTCAGATATGTAATAGAATTGATGCATACAAGAGACATTGGTATAAAGTATTCAAAGGTTTACTGGACTTTTCTGTAAAATGGTTAACAGCCGAGCTTTCGGCTGTTAGCATTCGACGGAAGGTTCAATAATAGCATATGGGATTAATTACTATCAACTGTACAAAGAGTATGTTCAGATATGTAGTAGATTTGATGCATAAAAAAGACATTGGTATAATGTATTCAAAGGTTTATTGGACTTTTGTGTAAAATGGTTGACAGCAAAGCTTCTGGCTATTAGTATTCAATGAATGGTTTAATGATGGCATATGCTATTAGATACCAAAAAGTTGAATCATTTGCCAAAAAATAACTCAATTTGCGAAAAAAGGTACAGCATTCGCAAAACTATACAATGAATGATGTTAATTGGTGATTGAATAATAGGGGTGAAACAGGGCTAGATGACATTTTTAATTGCATTGTATGAAGGCTGTAAAAAAGGGTTAAACTGTTTACCAGTTAAGGTAAGCCCGAGGGGATTGCTAACTCATAGGTAATTTATTATAAATTTGGAATAGCATGGTTAGCATCAATCTATGGAAATGAAATAAAAAAAACAAGTTTTTTTAACTGAAATAAGGAACGACGTTAAAACTTAAAACGAACAGAAATTATTCCGTATATGAAGGGGGCTGTCCCCTCCTCAACGCCTCGCTCTTTACGCTAAAGTTTTTTTATTGTTTAAAAAAATAGAGTTGTGAGAAAGTCAAACTTTAGCGTAAAGAGCGAGGCGTTGAGGAGGGGACAGCCCCCTTCATATACGGAATAATTTCTGTTCGTTTTAAGTTTTAACGTCGTTCCTTACTTTCAGTTAAAAAAAACTTGTTTTTTTTATTTAATTTTTGAACGTTTTTGAATTAATGCAGGTTTTGATTTTGGCTCACCGTACATGAATAATTAAAACAAAATTTGCATATTATATTTGGTTAAATGGCTTTCTCGAAACTTGTTTAATTTTATTTACGAACGTTTTTATTAGTAATAAATATACGTAACTTAGAATTAACTTACGTAACGAACTTCTATATTCATAAATTTTTAACACGTATATTAGGGGGTTCGCCCCCTAGTCAATACCCTGCTCTTTAAACTATAGTTCGAATTTTTTTTCCAGTTCTTTAAAATGACCTCTTAATCACAATCAGTTGATCAGTTGAAAAACTTGTTTTTTTTTTATTTAATTCCTGATCTTTTTCTTTAATAATGCTGGGAAATCCGGCGCCCCCTTCATAGCAATGTCCCTTCCCCCATGAAAACTTCCTTCATGGAAAGATCCTTCCATATAGCCCCCGACCCTCTCCTTCCCCCACCTACCAGAAAAAATCTCCTCTGAAAAAGTCTGTATACTTCCCAATAACCAATACTATATGTTAACATTGAGTAAAGTTCATAACTTTCAGCCCTCTCCCTGGGGACTTTGGGGGATCAAGTCATCCTAAAAGACATTTTTATCATATTTTCGACCATGCTGAACAAAATGGCTATCTCAAAATTTTGATCGGGTGACTTTGGGAAAAAAATGAGCGTGGGAGGGGGCCTAGTTGCCCTCCATTTTTTTTGGTCACTTAAAAAGGGCACTAGAACTTTTAATTTCCGTTCCAATGAGCCCTCCCACGATATTCTAGGACCACTGGGTCGATACGATCACCCCTGGGGAAAAAAAAACAAACAAACAAACAAACAAACAAACAAATAAACACGAATCCGTGATCTTTCTTCTGGCAAAAAATGCAAAAATCCACATTTTTGTAGATAGGAGCTTGAAACCTCTGCAGTAGGGTTCTCTGATACGCTGAATATGATGGTGTGATTTTCATTAAGGTTCTATAACTTTTAGGGGGTCTTTCCCCCTTTTTTTGAAAATCAGCCAAATTTTCTCAGGCGCGTAACTTTTGATGGGTAGCTCTAAACTTGATGAAAGATATATATTTGAAATCAGCATTGAGATCTGATTCTTTTGATATATCTATTGGTATCAAAAACCCGTTTTCTAGAGTTTCGGTTACCATTGAGCCGGGTCGCTCCTTACTTACAGTTCGTTACCACGAACTGTTTGATTAATGATGACAAGATGTCCTTGTGACTTAACCTACCTTTAATTCTCGGATGTGTTCTGTATAATACACAAATACCATTGGAACAGTGTTGTCAATATTAAATATGCTCTAACATTGTAGTATACTAAAAAGTTGATACTAATAGAGATGTAGATTCCAAGAAAAGAATTTCAACACAGAAATACAGAACAATCTATAGAAATCCTTAGAAATCGAGCAGGATGAGGTTTGAAGCATCAAGCATCGCAACCATCAATGACCCTAACCACCAAGGATCTCAACCTCCAAAGGTCCCCTATCCCCAACCTCCAAGGGCCCACCCCCTCCAACTTTTTGGGCCCCCTCTCCCATTTTTTAATATTTTTTTAGTTTTTTTTTTAAGATATTTTTTAACTTTTTTTTTATTATTTTTGAACATGATATATTTTTTTCAGCTTTTTTTACATGTCTTCGAATGAGATAAAACATACTTAAAACATAAGAAATTCACATTTAATGTTTTCCAAATTAAAAATGCGAATCTGATAGATATTTTAGTCATGACTTTTCCTATTAGAAAAATAATATTTGTAGTAGCACTTTTTTTAGACTGAATTTTTTTGGACTTCGAAATTATTAAACTTTTTTTTACGTATCTTAAAATGACATGAAATAAGCTTGTTGCTCTACCAATCGTACTCCATGCTTGCTCATAGACACGACGCGGCATTCCCACTGACACTCTATGGGAGGTTATCGACACTACATAGTTTATTGCATGTATTAAATCAGTATTTTTTACGCAGTGGAAGGATAAACACATAATTGGTATCTTTAAAAAAGTGAAGATGAAGCATTTTAAGAAAGTGTGTTGACATGATAGTGCTATTGTAGCATTGAATGGTGCCAATGAGAAGTATTTGAACTATGAAACAAGTACAAGTGGTAGCAATATCGGAAACGTATGCGTGCGTTGTCATGACAGTAAGGAATTAAATTTCTTTGGAGGACCAAAAAATTCCATTGTACAAATGTTGGATATGCGAAAGTATCATTTCCAGAGAAGTTAGTACTCAAAGAGAATGCTAACATAAAAATAATAGTTGATGAAGAGGGGTATTTTCTTGCTAGTGCTTCTGGTAACATGCTACCTATTGATAAAACCTATCGTCATCTCTTAGGTATTAGCATTAAAATGAAAGCAAAGGGGAAAAGAAAGGTATATTCTTCTACTAATATCACAAACCCTATCTTGTCTACGGGCCAAAAGTGTTACCTGTGTAAAAATGATGTGATAATAGACAGTAAAATTACCAGAAAAATAAAAAGGACATTGGCAGAACATATCACTAAGGAATATAAAGATGAATCGATGAAAAATAAAGTGCCAGCAAACGTTACTAACATCATTGATCAAACAGTCAATGAACCAAATAATACCAAAGACGAAAGGCATATTGAGCCTATCGATGACACACCAGTAAAAATTGGTTATGACTAAAAATGGAATAATGATTATTCTACTGATTACGAACCAAGAGTTGACAATAGCTACAGTATCAAGAGAGAACATGGTGAATCATTTATGGAGCAGATTTAAAATGTCCAAAGTTGCTATTAATAATGAATAATAATATTTTTTATATTAAAATCCTACATGACATTATTTCATTAAAAATATGCTATGCATTACATTGTTATATGTTCATTATTTTTAGAGTATGCTAGCATATCAAAAGTTTAGAATGTCTATTAAAACATCGGGAGCGTAAGAAAAGGAATTTGCATACATCATATGTTGGATAGATAGGTTAACATGGAAAAAAAATCTAAGTATGAGAATGATTAAATTCTTTATCATCATCTTTTGTCGGATAGGTCTGGATAGAATTGATAAATTCCAAGTATCAGAGTGTATAAATTCTTTATCAACATCCATTACCACATATGTTGGTTAACATTATCAAAACTTAAGTTTCAGAGTGATGAAATTCTATATCAACATCCTTTGTCGGATATGCTGGATAACATTAACAAAATCTATCTATTAGTGTGAATAAATTCTTTATCAACTTCATTTGTCTGATACATCAGATAACATTCACAAAATCTAAGTATCAGAGTGAATAAATTCTTTTTCATCATCTTTTGTCGGATATCCTTGATAAAAATGAGAAAAACTAAATCGTATTTAGTCTGATATCTCTGATAAAATTGGGAAAATCTAAGCATCAGAGTGAATAAATTCTTTATCAATGTTTTTTGAAAGATCAACATGCTTATCGGAGGTGTCGGATAAAATTGACAAAATCTAAGTATAAGAGCGATAAATTCTTCATCAGCTTCTTTTGTCGGGTACATAAGATAAAATTCACGAGATCTAAGTATCAGAGTGAATAAATTCTTCATCAATGTCTTTTCCACAGACACTTTTGGTAGCACTGATAAAATTTAAGCATCAGAGTGAACAAATTCTTTATTGGCATTCTTTATCGACATCATTTCTCGGATACGTCGGATAACATTGACAAAATTAACAAAATCTAAGTATCAGAATGAATAAATGCCTTATCAACATTCTTTATCGGATATGTTTGATAAAATTGACAAAATCCTAGTATCAGAGCGAATAAATTCTTTATCAACATCCTATACCGGATACATTGGTTATCTGGATAAAATTGACAAATTCTAAGTATCATGGTGAATAAATTCTTTATCGGCATCTTTTCTTAGATATGTCGGATAACATTGTCAAAATCTAAGTATCAGAGTGAATAAATTCTTTATCAACTTTTTTTGCTGGATGCATCGGATAACATTCACAAAATCTAAGTATCAGACCCAATAAATTCATTATCATCGTCATTTGTCAGATACGCTTGATAAAGCTGAGAAAATCCAAGTATCAGAATGAATAAATTCGTTTTAAATGTCTTTTGATAGATACGTTTCATAACATTGACAAAATCTAAGTATCAGAGTGAATAAATTCTTTAATAACATTTTTTTATTGACATCACTTGTCGGATACGTCGGATAGCATTGACAAAATCTATGTATTAGAATGAATAAATTGTTTATCAACATCTTTTGTCGGATACATCGGATTAAATTGACAAAATCTAAGCATCAAAATGATTAAATTTTATATCAACATCATTTGTCAGATACATAGGACAACATTGACAAAATCTAAGTGTTAGAGTGAATAAATTCTATATCAACATCCTTTTCTCGGATACATAGGATAAAATTGACAAAATCTAAGTGTCAGAGTTAATAAATTCTTTATCGACTTCTTTTGTTGGATACATCGGATAACATTCAAAAAATTTATCAGAGAGAATAAATTTTTTATCAACATCTTTTTCAGATATAACGTACAAAAATCTACAAAATCTAAGTATCAGAATGAATAAATGCTTTATCAACATTCTTTGTCAGATACGTTTGATAAAATTGATAAAATCTAAGTATCAGAGCGAATAAATTCTTTATCAACATCCTATGCCAGATACATCGGTTATCTGGATAAAATTGACAAATTTAAGTATCAGAGTGAATAAATTCTTTATCAACTTCATTTGTAGGATACATCGGATAACATTCACAAAATCTAAGTATCAGAGCGAATAAATCCATTATCATCATCATCGTTTGTCTGATACGCCTGATAAAATTGAGAAAATCCAAGTATCAGAGTGAATAAATTCGTTATCAATGTCTTTTGACAGATACATTTAATGACATTGACAAAATCTAAGTATCAGAGTGAATAAATTCCTTATTAACATTTTTTAATCGACATCACTTGCCGGATACGTCGAATAATATTGACAAAATCTAAGTATCAGAATGATTAAATTCTGTATCAACATCATGGGTTTGATGCATAGGATAACATTGACAAAATCTAAGTTTCAGAGTGAATAAATTCTTTATCAACATCCTTTTCTGAATACATTGGATAACATTATCAAAATCTAAGAATCAGAGTGATTAAATAATATATCAACATCCTTTTCTCTGATTCGTAGGATAAAATTGACAAAATCTAATTGGCAGAGTGAACAGATTTTTTTCATCAACATCTTTTGTCAGACACATCGGATAAAATTGACGAAATCTAAGTATCAGAGTGAATAAATACCTCATCAACATCCTTTGTCGGATATGTAGGATAAAATTGACAAAATCTAAGTATCAGAGTGAATAAATTCTTTATCAACATCCTTTGCGAGATACATCGGTTGTCTGGATAAAATTGACAAAATCTAAATATCAGATTGAAAAAAATTCTTTATCAGCATCTTTTGTCAGATATGTCGGATAAAATTGTCAAAATCTAAGTATCAGAGTGAATAAATTATTTATCAACTTCTTTTGTTGAATACATCGGATAACATTCACAAAATCTAAGTATCAGAGCCAATCAATTCATTATCATCTGCATTTCTCAGATACGCTTGATAAAGTTGAGAAAATCCATGTACCAGATTGAATAAATTCGTTATCAATGTCTTTTGACAGATACATTTAATGACATTGACAAAATCTAAGTATCAGAGTGAATAAATTCTTTATTAACATTTTTTATCGACATAGTTTGTCGGATACGTCGGATAACATTGACAAAATCTATGTATTAAAATGAATAAATTCTTTATCAACATATTTTGTCGGATCCGTCGGATAAAATTGACAAAATCTAAGTATCAGAATGATTAAATTATATATCAACACAATTTGTCAGATACATAGGATAACATTGACAAAATCTAAGTATCAGAGTGAATAAATTCTTTATCATCGTCTTTCATTTTATCATCGTCTTTCATCGTCTTATCATTTCTGGTAATTTTACTGTCTATTATCACATTATTTTTATACAGGTAATAGTTCCGGCACGTAGAAAAAGATGTTAATGAAGAATTTATTCACTCTGACGCTTAGATTTTGTCAATGTTATCCTATGTATCCGACAAATGATGTTGACATAGAATTTAACCATTTTGATACTTAGATTTTGTCAATTTTATCTGACATATCCGACAAAAGATGTTGATAAAGATTTTATTCATTCTAATACATTGATTTTGTCAATGTTATCCGACGTATCCGAAAAATGATGTCTATAAAAAAAATGTTAATAAAGAATTTATTCACTCTGATACTTAGATTTTGTCAATGTTTTTAAACGTATCCGTCAAAAGACATTGATAAAGAATTTATTCACTCTGATACTTGAATTTTTTCAATTTGAACAAGCATATCTGACAAATGACGATGATAATGAATTTATTGGCTCTGATACTTAGATTTTGTGAATGTTATCCGATGTATCCAACAAAAGAAGTTAATAAAGAATTTATTCTTTCTGATACTTAGATTTTGACAATTTTATCCGACATATCTGACAAAAGATGCTGATAAAGAATTTTTTTTAATCAGATATTTCAATTTTGTCAATTTTATCCAGACAACCGATGTATCTGGCGAAGGATGTTGGTAAAGAATTTATTCTTTTATTTATTTATTCTGATACTTAGATTTTGTAAATTTTATACGTTATATCTTACAAAGATGTTGATAAAAAATTTATTCTCTCTGATACTTAGATTTTGTGAATGTTATCCGATGTATCCAAGAAAAGAAGTTGATAAAGAATTTATTCTTTCTGATACTTAGATTTTGACAATTTTATCCGACATATCTGACTAAAGATATCGATAAAGAACCCAACTTTTTGCATGTCTCTCTCACTATTAATGTGTGTCTGAGTGGGTGTGCTGCCACCTATAGCCGGTCTAACCTAAATTCAACGTAAGGATGCATAAAGTGAAAATAAATGGAACTTGGATTTTATGAATTCTATCTGATGTATCCGATAAAGATGTTGAAAACGAATTTATTCACTCTGATACTTTGATTTTGTCAATTTTTTTCGATGTATCCGACAAAAGATATTGATAAAAAAAGAATTTTATTCACTCTGACACTAACATTGTGTCAATTTTATCCTATGTACCCGAGAAAAGGATGCTTATATAGAATTTAATCACTCTGATTCTTAGATTTCGATAATGTTTTCCAACGTATTCAGAAAAGGATGTTGCTAAAGAATTTATTCACTCGGGCACTTAGATTTTGTCAATGTTATCTTTTTTATCGACAAATGATGTTGATATAGAATTTAGTCCCTCTGATTCTTAGATTTTAATAATTTTATCCAACTTATTCAGAAAAGGATGTTGATAAAGAATTTATTCACTCTGACACTTAGATTTTATCAGTGTTATCCTATGTATCCGACAAATGATGTTGATATAGAATTTAATCATTCTGATACTTAGATCTTGTCAATTTTATCCGACGTATCCGACAAAAGATGTTGATAAAGAATTTATTCATTCTAACACATAGATTTTGTCAATGTTATCCGACGTATCTGACAACTGATGTCGATTAAAAAAAATATTAATAAAGAATTTACTCACTCTGATACTTAAATTTTGTCAATGTTATTAAACGTATCTGTCACAAGACAGTGATAACGAATTCATTCACCCTGATATTTTGATTTTCTCAATTCTATCAAGCGAATCTGACAAATGATGATGATAATGAATTTATTGGCTCTGATACCTATATTTTGTGAATGTTATCCGATTTATCCAACAAAAGAAGTTGATAAAGAATTTATTCACTCTGATACTTAGATTTTGACAATGCTATCCGACATATCTGACAAAAGATACTGATAAAGAATTTATTCACTACGATACTTAGATTTTGTCAATTTTATCCAGATAACCGATATATCCGGCATAGGTTGTTGATAAAGAATTTATTTGCTCTGATAGTTATATTTTGTCAATTTTATCAAACACATTTGACAAAGGATGTTTATAAAGCATTTATTCATTATGATACTTAGATTTTGTAAATTTTATACGTTTTATCTGACAAAGATGTTGATAAGAAATTTATTCTTTCTTATACTTAGATCTTGTGAATGTTATCCTATGTATCCAACAAAGGAGGTTGATAAGGAATTTATTAACTCTGATATTTAGATTTTGTCAATTTTATCGGACATATCTGACAAAATACGTCACTAAAGAATTTATTCAATCTGATGCTTAGGTTTTATCAATATTATCCGATGATTCCGACATATGATGATGATAAAGAATTTATTCGCTCTGATACTCAGATTTTGTTAGTGCTACCAAAAGTATTTGTCAAAAGACATTGATAAAGAATTTATTCGCTCTGATACTTAGATTTTCTCAATGTTATCCTATATGTCCGTCAATAGATGCTGTTAGAAAATTTAATCACTCTGATAAACTCTGATACTTAGATTTTGTCAATGTTTTCCGACGAATCCGAGAAAAGATATTGTTAAAGAATGCTAATAAAGAATTTGTTCACTCTGATACTTCTGTCAAAGACCTCTTTCAAAAGACACTGATAAAGAATTAATTCACTCTGATGCTTAGATTTTCTCAATTTTATCAGAGATATCTGACAAAGTACGATGATAAAGAATTTATGCACTCTGATACTTAGATCTCGTGAATTCTATCTGATGTACCCGACGAAAGAAGTTGATGAGGAATTTATTCACTATGATACTTAGATTTGGGCAGTGTTATCAAACATACCCGTAAAAAGACATTGATAGAGAATTTATTCACTCTGATACTTAGATTTTCTCAGTTTTATCAAGTATATCCAACAAAAGACGATTAAAAAGAATTTGTTCAGTCTGATACTTAGATTTTGTGAATGTTATCTTATATATTAGACAAATGAAGTTGATAAAGAATTTATTCACTCTAATAGATAGATTTTGATAATGTTATCCAGCATATCTGACAAAGGATGTTGATATAGTATTTCATCACTCTGACACTCAGGTTTTGATAATGTTAACCGATATATGCGGTAATGGATGTTTATAAAGAATCTATTGGCTCTGATACTTAGATTTTATCAATTGTATCCGGATCTATCCGACAAAAGGTGATGATAAAGAATTTATTCATTCTGGTACTTCGATTCTCTCCATGTTAACCTGTCTATCCAACATATGATGTATGCAATTTCCTTTTCCTACACTCCCTATGTTCTAATAGACATTCTAAAATTTTGATATGCTAGCATACTCTAAAAATAATGAACATATAACAATTAAATGTAAAACATATTTTTAATGAAGTAATGTCATGTAGGATATTAATATAAAAATATATTATTATACATTATTAATATCAATGAGCAACTTTGGACCTTTTAAATCTGTTCCATAAAATAGTTCACCATGTTCTCTCTTGATACTTTAGCTATTGTCTTCTCTTAGTTCGTAATCAGTAGAATAATCATTATTCCATTGTGAATCATACACAATTTTTACTGGTGTGTCATCGATAGGCTCAATATGCGTTTCTTCCTTGGTATTATTTGGTTCAGTGACTGTTTGATCAATGATGTTCGTAACGTTTGCTGGCACTTTGTTTTTCATCGATTCATCTTTATATTCCTTAGTGATATTTTCTGCGAATGCCGTTTTATATTTCTGGTAATTTTACTGTCTATTATCACATTATTTTTATACAGGTAATAGTTCTGGCACGTAGACAAGATATGGTTTATGATATTATTAGAAGAGTACGTCTCTCTTTTCCCCTTCGCTTTCACTTTAATGCTAATACCTAAAAGATGAAGATAGGTTCTATTAACAGGTAGTATGTTACCAGAAGCACCAGCAAGAAGATACGCCTCTTCATAAACTATTATATTTATGTTAGCATTCTCGTTGAGTACTAACTTCTCTGGAAATGATACTTTCGCATATCCAGCATTTGCACAATGGAATTTTTTGGTGCTCCAAAGAAATTTAATTCCTTACTGTCATGACAACGCACGCGTATGTTTCCGATAGTGCTACAACTTGTACTTGTTTCATAGTTCAAATACTTCTCCATGTCAGCCTTCAATGCTACAATAACACTATCATGTGAACAAACTTTCTTAAAATGCTTCATCTTCATTTTTGTAAAGATGTGAATTATGTGTTTATCCTTCCACTGCGTAAAAAATTCTGATTCAATACATGCAATAAACTAGGTTGTGTCGATAACCTCCTATAGAGTGCCAGTGGGAAAGCCACGTCGTTTCTATGAGCAAGCATGGTGTACGATTGGTAGAGCCGAAAGTATATTTCATGTCATTTTAAGATACGTATAAAAAAACAGAAAAAATTGAACAATTTCGAAGTCCAAAAAAAAATTCAGTCCAAAAAGAAGTGCTACTACAAACATTATTTTTCTAATAGTAAAAGTCATGACTAAAATATCCAGTATACTTTTGACTAAAATATTCCAGTATCTTTTAGTATACTACAATGTTAGACCATATTTTATATTGACAACACTGTTAAAATGGTACTTGTGTTTTATACAGAACATATCCGAGAATTAAAGCTAGGTCAAGTCACAATGTCATCTTGTCATTGTTAATCATTTCCACAGATTAATGCTAACGATGCTATTCCAGCAAGCATATTTCATGTCATTTTAAGGTACGTAAAAAAAAGTAAAAAAAAAATTTAGTCCAAAAAAAGTGCTACTACAAACATTATTTTTCTAATAGTAAAAGTCGTGACTAAAATATCTATATTATTCTCATTTTGGTTTGGAAAATATTAAGTGTGAATTTATTATGTTTAAAGTATGTTTTACCTCATTCAAAGACATGTAAAAAAAAGTTGAAAGAATATATCGTGTTCAAAAAATAATAAAAAACAGTTCAAAAAAACATAAAAAAAGATTTCGTGAATGTTATCTGATGTATCCGACAAAATAAGTTGATGAGGAATTTATTCACTATGATACTTAGATTTGGGAAGTGTTATCAAACATACCCTTCAAAAGACATTGATAGAGAATTTATTCACTCTGATACTTAGATTTTCTCAGTTTTATCAAGTATATCCAACAAAAGACGATTAAAAAGAATTTGTTCAGTCTGATACTTAGATTTTGTGAATGTTATCTGATATATTAGACAAATGAAGTTGATAAAGAATTTATTCACTCTAATAGATAGATTTTGATAATGTTATCCAGCATATCCGACAAAGGATGTTGATATAGAATTTCATCACTCTGACACTTAGGTTTTGATAATGTTAATTGAAATATGCGGTAATGGATGTTGATAAAGAATCTATTGTAATGTCATGTAGGATATTAATATAAAAATATATTATTATACATTATTAATATCAATGAGCAACTTTGGACATTTTAAATCTGTTCCATAAAATAGTTCACCATGTTCTCTTTTGATACTTTAGCTATTATCTTCTCTTAGTTCGTAACCAGTAGAATAATCATTATTCCATTGTAATTCATACACAATTTTTACTGGTGTGTCATCGATAGGCTCAATATGCATTTCTTCTATGGTATTACTTGGTTCAGTGACTGTTTGATCAATGATGTTAGTAACGTTTGCTGGCACTTTGTTTTTCATCGATTCATCTTTATATTCCTTAGTGATATTTTCTGCCAATGCCGTTTTTATATTTCTGGTAATTTTACTGTCTATTATCACATTATTTTTATACAGGTAACAGTTCCGGCCCGTAGACAAGATGTGGTTTATTATATTAGTAAAAGACTATGCCTCTCTTTTCCCCTTTGCTTTCATTTTAATGCTAATACCTAAAAGATGAAGATAGGTTCTATTAACGGGTAGTATGTTACGAGAAGCACTAGCAAGAAGATACCCCTCTTCATAAACTATTATTTTTATGTTAGCATTCTCTTTGAGTACTAACTTCTCTGGAAATGATACTTTCGCATATCCAGCATTTGTATAATGGAAATTTTTGGGTACTCCAAAGAAATTTAATTCCTTACTGTCATGACAACGCACGCATACGTTTCTGATAGTGCTACCACTTGTACTTGTTTCATAGTTCAAATACTTCTCCTTGTCAGCATTCAATGCTACAATAACACTATCATGTGAACGCACTTTCTTAAAATGTTTCATCTTCACTTTTTGTTAAAGATGTGAATTATGTGTTTATCCATCCACTGCGTAAAAAATGCTGATTCAATACATGCAATAAACTAGGTAGCGTCGATAACCTCCCATAGAATGCCAGTGGGAAAGCCACGTCGTGTCTATGAGCAAGCATGGATTACGGTTGGTAGAGCCAAAAGTATATTTCATGTCATTTTAAGATACGTATAAAAAAACAGAAAAAAATTGAATAATTTCGAAGTCCAAAAAAAAATTCAGTCCAAAAAAAAGTGCTACTACAAACATTATTTTTCTAATAGTAAAAGTCATGACTAAAATATCCAGTATTCTTTTGACTAAAATATTCTAGTATCTTTTAGTATACTACAATGTTAGAGCATATTTTATATTGACAACACTGTTCAAATGGTACTTGTGTATTATACAGAACACATCCGAGAATTAAAGCTAGGTCAAGTCACAATGTCATCTTGTCATTGTTAATCATTTCCACAGATTGATTGTAACGATGCTATTCCAGCAAGCATATTTCATGACATTTTAAGATACGTAAAAAAAAAGTCCAAAAAAAATTCAGTCCAAAAAAAGTGCTACTACAAACATTATTTTTCTAATAGTAAAAGTCATGATTAAAATATCTATATCATTCTCATTTTGAATTTGGAAAATATGAAATGTGAATTTCGTATGTTTTAAGTATGTTTTATCTCATTCGAAGACATGTAAAAAAAAAGTTGAAAAAAATATATCATGTTCAAAAAATAATAAAAAACAGTTCAAAAAAACTTAAAAAAAACTAAAAAAAAGTATTAAAAAAATGGGGGAGGGGGCCCAAAAAATTTTAGGAAGGGGGAACCTTGGAGGTTGGGGATGGGGACCTTTGGAGGTTGAGGTCCTTGGTGGTTAGGGTCATTGATGGTTGCGATCCTTGATGCTTCAAACCAATAATCATCTCACTGCTCAATTTCTAAGGATTTCTAAAGAGTATTCTGAATTTCTTTATTAAAATTCTTTTCTTGACGTATACATCTCTATTAGTATCAACTTTTTAGTATACTACAATGTTAGAGCATATTTTATAGTGACAACACTGTTTAAATGGTACTTGTGTATTATACAGAACACATCCGAGAATTAAAGCTAAGTCAAGTCAAAATGTCATCTTGTCATCGTTAATCATTTCCATAAATTGATGCTAAGGATGGTAGTATAAATTTTTAATAAATTACCTATGAGTTAGCAACCCCTTTGGGCTTACCTAACTGGCAAACAGTTAACCCGTTCTTACCACCTTCATACAATTCAATTAAAAATGTTATCTTGCCCTGTTTCCACCCTATTATTCAATCACCAATTAAGATCATTCATTGTATAGTTATGCGAATGCTGTACCTTTTTTCGCAAATTGAGTTATTTTTTGGAACATGATTCAACTTTTTGGTATCTAATAGCATATGCCATCATTAAACCATCCATTGAATGCTAACAGCCGAAAGCTTGGCTGTTAAGCATTTTACAGAAAGAACATTAAACCTTTGAAGTACAATGAAAATCACTCCTTATATTTGAATCCGATTACTATACTAATCAAGTTTTCGTATATGGAGTACCCTCTGTATCCGCTCTCTCTGATTGGCCCAGAAAATAGGCGTTGTCTCAGAAACCAGTTTGGTTGCATTACACAATCTCGTCCCTGGTTCCAAATATAACATGTTCGTTCGCTTTATGGGTCTATAATATAGTGGGTTTGCTCGTTTTATACATTATACCCAAGAATTGCTTACATAAACACTGCTGTTAAGTCGTCCTGTAAGACATAGTTACTAGATTTTTCAACTATGCTGAACAAAAAGGCTATCTCAAAATTTTGATAGGACGACTTTTGGAAAAAACTGAGCATCAGAGGGGCCTAGTTGCCCTCCAATTTTTTTGGTCACTTTAAAATTATGCTAGAACTTTTAACTTTCGTTTGAATGAGCCCTCTTGCGAAAATTTAGGACCCTGGATCATCTTGCGATGATCACCCCTGGATAAAAAAAACACGCATCCGTGATCTTTGTTTTGGCCAAAAATACAAAATTCTGCATTTTTGCAGATAGGAGCTTCAAATCTCTACTATAGGTTTCTCTGATACGTTGAATCAGACGGTACCATTTTCATCAAGATTCTATGACTTTTATGGGGTGTTTTTCCCTTTTTTTCAAAAATAAGACACATTTTCTGAGTCTCGTAATTTTTGATGGGTAAGACTACTCTTGATGAAACTTATATATTTAAAATCAGCATAAAAATCATATTCTTTTGATTGTATCAAATTTTGTTTTTTAGAGTTTCGGTTACTATTGAGCCGGGTCGCTCCTTACTTACAGTTCGTTACCACGAACTGTTTGAAGCATTAAGTCAATAAAAGGAACGAACAATTTTTGGGTCATAATATTTTTTACTAGTGGACTTTTTTTTCTTCTGAGGTGTAAAGCTTAGTCCTGGCAGATGAAACTTTTCCGTTGTCTCATGAAGATCATGTCCCTACAAGTGCATATTTTGAATCTGAGTGGAAAATATCCACTTTACAATTTTTCGCACGAAAAATTGTACTTAAAATAGATAAAAGCTAATAGATCATAATTATGAGTAAATAAATTTTGTTTCATTTGGTTTTGTTTAATAATCTGATTTATCCCAAGTAAAGTGTGAACCAAATATAAAAATCAAGTAAAAAGAGCTTTACTCTGCGCCAATGTTGCTTTGGCCATTAAGAGGTTGAGGGGTGCTAGCCCTACTCCTGTTTGCGACTAATTTTGCTCGTTTTAAAATTAACTCGATTATTTAGTTTTGTTTTTGTTTGTTTTAGAATTCGTTCATTCATCTATGCTATATTTATTGTCTTTACATTTTATGTGATTATTCATTTTGCTTTCCTTGCCTTTTGGGTTTTATTTATTACTGATAGTAGATTTTGTTAGTTTTAAGTTTGAATTATCGGATGGATTTGTTTTTGCTCGTTTTTGGTTTTAATATGGCTCTTTACTTTTCTTTGAAAAACTTTTTTTCTTAGCACTTTTTTCTATTATAATATTTATTCCTTTTTAAATCTACATGTTTTATTCTATTGGTTAACAATAGCCTATGAATATTTGAAAAGTTTTTCGGGTTAGTTTGCTTAACTCTTAAGGTTCTAGAGGTCAAAATTGAATTCTTGGTCAAAATGTTTAAAAATAGTTGTTTTGCGAAGGACTTATATGGGACTGAAGCCATTTTGATCCCCTCAATCGGTAGACTCCCTTGAATATACACATAAATTAATCCATCAATTTATAAAACTTTGATGCTTTGTTTGTTTTGTTTTACAAAACTTTGATAATCTGTGTGTTTTATTTAGTTGTAAATGTTTGCTTGGCTAAATAAATACAGGTTAAGATAGTTTATTGAAAATAGATTTGCTTTGTTATCTTAAAAAATGGTCGTCAAGAAACAATACAACCAGATTTGCTTCCCTAGTTTTTTGTTTTAATTGAGCTTCACTTGATCCTGAAGCTTTAGTTTAGGGGTCTCCATGTCCTAAATTTTGAAGTGGATCAACGTAACAAATCGAATTTTTTGTACCAAGTATCGATATAGACGAAGATTGTCCTTGTTAAGATCCCCGGGGTGTATTTTACTTACCCTGAAAGCAGGACCATATCGAAGATTTTTTTTTTTGGGGGGGGAGGGGTGCGTGAAAGACTGTTAGAAATGCGTCAAAAATGTACTTTTATTTTGTTTACGTTTTTACAACTCTAATAAACATTTAGGGGTAGGGGGCTCAAAACTCCTAACCCCTCCCCTGAATATGGCCTCGCCTGAAAATTTCATGCCAGACGAAGATAAAACAGATGATTGGCTCATTTGGATGTTTTGAGAATCGATACTATCCATTTTTTTCGAAATATCGTTCACCTCTTAAGTTCGTTTGCCCCAGCGTGCATGCCCTGTATGCATGCTGGTCGGAGAAAAAACTAATTTGGGCCTATTTTGGGTGTCAAAAATCAATGCAACGTTCTGCTTCCATGGTATTTGTCTTCATTGACTTCCTTTTGTTTCTGTCTACATGCCAAGTAAGTCTAAGACGACCTGAGTAAACAAAATTTGTTGGCCTCGTTCCAATACGGATACGGTCCGTTTTTAAATCATTTTTGTTTGCCTTGAGGTCTGTCTAGCCCCTTCAACTGCCCTATAAAATACAAACCTGTCAGAAACAAAAAAGGCTGGGTCAATTTTCAGACTTCACAAAGTGGTGCAGCTAAAATTAGTTTCAAATGTGCTTTCTGCATAGGGGTCTACTTGATCAAAAAACATGAATGGCATTTTCAAGCTAATTGGAGAGATACAATTTAAGGCAAGTCGGACAGATACGTCTTAGGCCTCGTCTGGGGCGGGAGGACGTCATAAAGAAAGATTTAAAGGAAATGGGAACTTCATGGGCGGGCGTAAAAAGAGAGGATTTGAATAGATTGGGATGGAGGAGCAGCGTGCTTAGCTGTGTTGGCCTCAGGCGGCTTGTTGCTGCGGTGAGTTGTTAGTAGTAGTAGTAGTATTTATTTTCATAACCACGGTACAGATGGTTTCATCCGGTCTCCGTTCTACTTCACCAGGGCTAAATTCTAGTCCAACAGGAACTCCTTTCTGAAAGTTTGAACTTGATCTCAAAGGTTGTCAAACAGTTCGTGGTAACGAACTGTAAGTAAGGAGCGACCCGGCTCAATGGTAACCGAAACTCTAAAAAACGGAATTTTGATACCAATAGATACATCAAAAGAATCAGATTTTAATTCTGATTTCAAATATATAAGTTTCATCAAGTTTAATTTTACCCATCAAAAGTTACGCGCCTGAGAAAATTTGGCTGATTTTCGAGAAAAGGGGGAAAGACCCCCTAAAAGTTATAGAAACTTAATGAAAATCACACCATCATATTCAGTGTATCAGAGAACCCTACTGTAGAGGTTTCAAGCTCCTATCTACAAAAATGTGGAATTTTGCATTTTTTGCCAGAAGAAAGATCACGGGTGCGTGTTTATTTGTTTTTTATTTTTGTTTTTTTTTTTCCCCAGGGGTGATCGGATTGACCCAGTGGTCCTAGAACATTGTAGGAGGGCTCATTGGAACGGAAATTAAAAGTTCTAGTGCCCTTTTTAAGTGACCAAAAAAAATGGAGGGCAACTAGGCCCCCTCCCACGCTCATTTTTTTCCCAAAGTCACCCGATCAAAATTTTGAGATAGCCATTTTGTTCAGCATAGTCGAAAATCTAATAAATATGTCTTTTACGATGACTTAATCCCCCACAGTTCCCAGGGGAAGGGCTGCAAGTTATGAACTTTGCCCATTGCTTACATATTGTATTGGTTATTGGGAAGTATACAGACATTTTCAGGAAGAATTTTTTCTGGTAGGGGGGGGGGGCTGAAAGAGGGGGTTACTCGGGAGAATCTTTCCGTGGAGGATGTTTCTTTGGGGTAAGGGACATTTCTATGAAGGGGGCGCCGGATTTCCAAGCATTATTTAAAATACGATCAGAAATTAAATTTAAAAAAACAAGTTTTTTCAACTGAAAGTAAGAAGCAACATTAGAACTTAAAATGAACAGAAATTATTACGTATATGAGGGGGTTCTCCCCCAAGTCAATACCTCGTTCTTTAAGCCAAAGTTTTTTAGTACTTTCATAAGAGCTATTTATTCTAATTAACGGCCTTTTTGATTAAGCGGTCATTTTTAAAGAATTGGAACAAAATTCGAACTTAAGCTTAAAGAGCAAGGTATTGATTAGGGGGCGAACCCCTAATATACGTATTAAAAATATATGAATATAGAAGTTCGTTACGTAAGTTATTTCGTAAGTTACGTATATTTATCACTAATAAAAACGTTCGTAAATAAAATTAAACAAGTTTCGAGAAAGCCATTTAACCAAATAAAATTAAATTAATATGCAAATTTTGTTTTAATTATTCATGTACGGTGAGCCAAGATCAAAACCTGCATTTATTCAAAAACGTTCAAAAATTAAATAAAAAAAAAAGTTTTTTAAACTGAAAGTAAGGAGCGACATTAAAACTTAAAACGAACAGAAATTATCAATCCGTACATGGAAGGGGCTTTCCCCTCCTAAACGCCT
This sequence comes from Artemia sinica, assembly GCA_027921565.1. Classification (NCBI taxonomy): domain Eukaryota; kingdom Metazoa; phylum Arthropoda; class Branchiopoda; order Anostraca; family Artemiidae; genus Artemia; species Artemia sinica. Next base: position 9,526,084 of record CM051258.1, on the reverse strand, counting down.
CGCTCTTTACGATAAAGTTTGACTCTGTCTCAAAACTTTATTTTTTAAAGCAATAAAAAACTTTAGCGTAAAGAGCGAGGCGTTGAGGAGGGGAAAGCCCCTTCCATGTACGGAATAATTTCTGTTCGTTTTAAGTTTTAATGTCGCTCCTTACTTTCAGTTTAAAAAACTTGTTTTTTTTATTTAATTCCCAGGTTATAGCAGTTATGCTATTTTAATCACCTGGCAATACATAGTGTCTTTTGATGTGCATCGCTACTTAACAGTGAATAGATTAAGTAAGCCCATAGAGGCTTATAATTCAAAACATTTTAGGTGGATCGAAGAAAAAATATTTTATTACCCCTCCTGCTCCCTTCCCTATTTAAAACTTGAGGTCCATTTGACGCCTCTAACGCTACCTGAAAGTTTCACATTGATGCTCTAAGCCATCCCAAAGACATTTTAAGCACACTGTTTCGATTTCCTCGTACCACATTGTGTCTTTTGATTTACTATTAAGACGTGGGTAAATTATAATTTTCAAAGGCATTGATAAGGCAGAATTGTTCAGATGGATTTGCAAGTTTCAAACTGACCAGGTACCATGTGTTTTAAGGCCAATTTCTAGGACCCAGTGGTGCCAGTTGAAAAAATTAGGGGAGGGTAAAAATGACTTTTTCAAAATCGAGCCGGAGGAGGGGGCGTAGTGTGTTTCTTTTAATTTTTGGTGAAATACCAAAAAAGGCGTTTTTGCAATAAAAAAGGTGCTTTTCAAAATCCAGGTCGCCAAGAATTCTAGCGGGCAAATATCCCAAATGCATTGCAATTGAAGCGATCCTAGTACCTTTACCCTATTCCCCTCCCACAACAAAATATTTGATTCTTTCATCCTAGAGACTGATCCCTAAGAGTTTTGAGCCAATCACACCTCCAACATAAAAATATAATTCCTTTTGCATTGTAAAACCTAAGTGTATATATTAGACCATTCATATTATTTAAGATTCTTGTCAAAGGAGCTCCAAGGGTCTTACAATCCCCTTAGGCATATTTGTTGAACCTTTCGACTATTTTGAACAAAATGGATATCTCAAATTTTGATAGGATGGCTGGGCTATGGCTACGGAGTGGCCTTATAATAAAAAGAGAAAATACGGGGTAAGTATATCCTCCAAATATTTTCAATTGGTTTAAGTAGCGCTAGAACCTTCAATTTCCAATTGAAAGAGCTCCCTTTCAAACAGTTCGTGGTAACGAACTGTAAGTAAGGAGCGACCCGGCTCACTAGTAACCAAAACTCTAAAAAACGGGATTTTAGTACCAATAAATACATCAAAAGAATCATATTTTAGTGCTGATTTCAAATATATAAGCTTCATCAAGTTTAGTTCTACTCATCAAAAGTTACGCGCCTGAGAAAGTTTGGCAGATTTTCGTAAAGAGTTGAAAAAAGTTTGGCAGATTTGGTGGATTAGCGTAAAGAGCGAGGCGTTGAGGAGGGGACAGCCCCTTTCATATACGGAATACTTTCTGTTCGTTTTAAGTTTTAACGTCGTTCCTTACTTTCAGTTAAAAAAACTTGTTTTTTTATTTAATTAACATATAGTATTGGTTAGTGGGAAGTATACAGACGTTTTAGGGGTGATATTTTCTGGTAGTTGGGGGGGATGGGTCGGGTTTTATGTGGGAGGATCTTTACATGGGGGAAGTTTTCATGTTGGAAGGGACATTGCTATGAAGGGGGTGCCAGATTTCCCAGCATTATTTAAAAAAAGACCAGAAATTAAATTTTAAAAAACAAGTTTTTCAACTGAAAGTAAGGAGCAAACATCAAAACTTAAAACGAACAGAAAATATTACGTATATGATTGGTTTGCCCCCCTGGTCAATACCTCGCTCTTTAAGCCAAAGATTCTTTAGTAGTTTCATAAAAGCTATTTATTCTAATTAACGGCCTTTGTGATTAAGGGGTCATTGTTAAAGAATTGGAACAAAATTCAAACTTTAGCGTAAAGAGCGAGGTATTAACTAGGGGGCGAACCCCCTAATATACGTATTAAAAACATACGAATATAGAAGTTCATTACGTAAGTTAATTCGTAAGTTATGTATATTTATTACTAACAAAAACTATCGTAAATAAAATTAAACAACGTTCGAGAAAGCCATTTAAACAAATAAAAGTAAAATTAGTATGCAAATTTGGTGTTGATTATTCATGTACGGTGAGCCAAAATCAAAACCTGCATTAATTCAAAAACGTTCAAAAATTAAATAAAAAAAACAAGTTTTTTTAACTGAAAGTAAGGAGCGACATTAAAACTTAAAACGAACAGAAATTATTGCGTATATGAAAGGGGCTGTCCCCTCCTCAACGCCTCGCTCTTTATGCTAAAGTTTGACTTTCCCACGACTCTATTTTTTTAAACAATAAAAAACTTTAGCGTAAAGAGCGAGGCATTGAGGAGGGGACAGCCCCTTTCATAAACGGAACTATTTCTGTTCGTTTTAAGTTTTAACGTCGCTCCTTACTTTCAATTAAAAAAGCTTGTTTTTTTTATTTAACAAAGTTTCTACGACCATCCCTTTCATACAAAGTGGATGAGAAAAGGTCATTATGGGCATATGGCTCTTTATTACAGACAGTGCTACAGTATTGCATCTGATAGTATAATAATATATTTAGCAATATAATAATATTTTATGATAATATACAAATATCAATAATAACCACCATGATATAGTAAAATAAAGGTCGGTAAATTTTTCGCAGTTCATATTAATGATTTACGAATAAAGTGAACATACGACTCGATGTGTTGTTTCATGCTCTTCACGAATATAATAATCGTTTCTATCGCAAATTCAAATTTACCAACCCCCCCCCCCCTAATGTGCATATATATGCCCGAAATCGTAACCACACAAAGAAGTTATCAACACTAATTAAGTTATTGAAAAGTGGTTAAAACATATCACTATTTTATAAATAAGTGGTTTAAGAGTAACATATTCCAAAAATACTTATTTATAACAATTCAAACCTCATTTATTATGCAACTCAAATATAAAACTTTTCCCTACCGTTTCAAGTTTGTCGAATGCCGTCAATAAAAATAGCGCTGAATTTTGCTATCCGAAACTTGGCCGTCGAGAATTCATGGCATATTCCAATTCAGGGTATATATTTGCACATTAGGAGGTGGGGGTGGGCAAATTTGAATTTGCGATAGAAGCGATCATTATATTCGTAAAAAGCATAAAAAAGGCATCGAGTGGTGTGTTCCCTTTATTCATAGTCAATAATATGAACTGCGAAAAATTTATGTAAAAGTCTAAGATGATATGTGTAAAATATAAATATAAAATGAATAAAATGTCTCTAATTTTAGTAGTATGTTTTTGATAATGGATGGCTGATTCGCCTAAAAAAGCTTATAGGAAAGAGGCAGAAACTAATTTGAGTCTAGAGTGTTATTACTGTCAAATTTTGCAGAAAAATTTGTTTGCTATTAAAAAAATTTACACATCCTGTGTTATAAATTTGATAAAAATCTCTTGGTAACTCAATAGCGAAACGTAGACAGTTCTAGGATTTCCAGACCATAAATTATGCACTTGGTATTATTTCATTTATTCACAGGCATAGAAAAATGGATAACACCGTAATCTCCAACCGTCAGTCAAAATCTTGACAAGAAAAAAACTACTGAAATTCAAGCGTCCATGATTGACAGGGTATCACATTTCCTAAAAGAAATTGTATCTCCATCATTTTTCTTGTTTAAGCGCTTTATTGTTTCCGCTGCATTTACTTTTCATCCTAAGAATTAGTCAACGTCGTCAAATTCCGAATCTGGAAAATATATTTGAAGGACTGGTAATTTTTCATTTTACAACCTGCCCTTCTCATTGTGGGAAATTTCAAGAGGGCAATGGAACAGATACTGCACTGCATATGGCAAAGACACCTTACCTTGATTAATTGAATGTCGCTCAAGGTTTATAAAACGTGCTTGATTTGAACCCAGTTGAATTATCATATGGCATGCGATTTTCGAAAAACATACAAAAAAAAGGGGGGATTGGAGTGAAATGAATGTTAATTATACCGTGCAATCCAACATGTCTGAGGACTGAAGGCTCAAGTTGCTATAAAAAAGTTAAAAAAATTTCAAAATTTCAAATCAGTGGTCATAGCTTGTAAGAAGAGAACTGTTTATCTCGTAACCATATTAAGAGGTATTTTTTGCAATTTAGGGGTGGGTTTTTTTTAATATTTTAAAATAAAATACTAAAAAGGAGTTTTTTAAACTCTATAGGGGATATTTGCCACCGAACCACCCCTCAATCTGCTCCAGATGCCAAAAGAAGAAAGTTTGCCCTCCCCCCCCTCAAGCGAAAAAGTACAAGTATACCCTCTCCAGATACTTAATGGCTGTAAGCCCTTTAAAATGATTGTTAGTATGGATGAAACACCTATTCCAAAATACTCGCCCTCCGCACACAGCTGAGAAGAAGAGATAAAACTTATCTGACAAAGCAGAGATAAAACAAGAGAAGGTGAGCTAAAATTGCGCAATCAATAACAAAGATCCAATAACGCTATTTAGGAAAGAATTGGGGGGGGGACGAAGCCTCCCCGGTTAAAAAAGAGTGGTCTCAAGCAAGATTGTATCCAGGGATGTGGTTACAGGGTTTGAATCCCCCTGAAATTTTGCCTGACTCGTAAAAATGTAACAAAATGCATATAAACAAGTTTTTGATGCGTTTTGAAAGTTTTTTGACCCCTCCGCGAAAAAAGAATTCTGGATACGCCTTTGGTCTCAAGCTGAAATTTTTCTTAAAAAGAGAATCAGATTTGAGTCCCATTGAGTGAAACTTAAGCTCGAGAGCTATGATTTCACAGTATTTTCTAGGCCAGTACTTAGGACTCGATAAAACATTATCATACAGTGGTGTCCATTGGGGGAGGGATTGCCCCCTACATTTTTTACTCCTCCCCAATGAGTTTTGAAACATACTTGTTTTTAGATTTTGAAATGAAAATAACTTTTTTTTTAATTTTTAGTGAAAACGTTGAAAAAACAGTATTGCTCCTCTTGATTTAAAAAATACATTTACCCTCCCCCCTTCATTTTCGTCAATCCACTGTTAATATATTTGACATAAATACGTTTTCAGTGCCAAACATGACTTTCGTGTACAGAAATAACGGAAGAAGTATGTAGAAGGTGAAATTGCCCCGAATCTCTGGGCGCTTGTTACTCTTGTCATCAAATAAAATAGTTTTTTTTCTACTATTGCGCCACTTCAAAAGCAATTCCTCTGCAAATTTCTGCTTCTTCTATGTGTGTTTTTCATGTCATCAACATGAAGCATTGATACCTTTGCTTTTTCTTCAAAATGGTCGAACATATCGCTGGAAACTTTGACACAATTCGAAAATGAGGCATGTAATATCCGGTAAATATGCGGTTTTCCACATAATTTTGCTAGGATGAAAGTTAATATATCACTTGATGCCTCGCTTTATGCTTTTTTTCAATTCAATTATCACTTCTGGAGAAATTACATTTAAGCCCTTAAAGGGCTAAAAGGGCTCAAAACAGCCCATTGTAACCAAAATTTTAAAATGTGTTCCTAAGAAACTGCTAGTAAGAAAAGTTTGCAATTGGTAGCTGATTCAGGAATGGTGATATTTATTTTCATTAGTTTTCATAGTAAAAAGTTATTATGAAAACAATTTGCAGAAATGTTTAAAAGGAGCCAGAAACCCTCAAAAATAACGTCAATTTTGGTGTTACGGCATTTTTGTGGGGATTCGGGCTCTTTTTATAAATTCATGAAGATTTGTTTTCAAAATAGTATTTTCAAACAGTTTTTGGAAACGACCTGTAAATAAAGAGTGATGTGGCTCAATAGTAACCGAAACTCTAAGAAGCTCAATTTTTATTCCGATTGATCTATTTATTGAGAGCAAAATCTTGGTAACAGCAGCAATGTTATCCATATATATATATAATTTCCTTTAACTAAATTTATGCACTATTTTATGACAGATATTAAAGAAAGGACATTGAATAACTATTAAAATATTTATACACACGGTTTTGGGTATCGCCTTCTTCTCTCACTGTAAAAGTCTAAACCTACTGCGTCATTGGCACTTTACTGAAAACTATATGTGTCTTGAACAGTCTTGGAAAGTATAAACAAAATTAAATTGAATATTTGATATATAACGATATTAATTCCAGTTCAATAGACGGTAAACAAGAGGAAATAGTCGATCAATTCCTTTACCTCGGCAGTGTTTTGATGGCAGACAACTGCCACAGTGTCGACATTAAACACCGCCTCGGTCTTGCAAGCTCTAGCTTCAAAAGACTATCAAAAATCTGAAAATCTAGCCAGCTTTCGAACCATCTGAAAGTGCATCTATTCAACAGTCTGATCATACCAATTACTCTGTATGGGTGTGAAACCTGGACATTAAAAGCCAAAAACGAGTGCTACCTTCTCGCCTTTGAAATGAGATGTCAGCACTGGATAGCCGAGATCAGATATACTGACCATATCACAGACGAAGAAGTCCAAAGAAGGCTGAAGTCGCAAGACACTATCCTGAAAAAAAATCTGAAAACAGCAGCTGCGCTGGTTCGGCCATATAAAGCGAATGAATCCCGAACGCCTGCCGAAGATCGCGCTTGAAGGGACAACTGAAGGACTTCGACTACTTTGACCGACAACACATTGCCCAACTATCCCGAACTGCACTTGACAGAACAGCATATCGAGCCCTAGTTCATCAGATTCTGGAAGGAGTGGCCTCAAGACGTCCCATGAGGAGGTATGGGACTTAGTAAGTTATGATATTAATTGTTGAAAGATATATCAGTTCAAGATTTTATTTCACTTTAATTTTATTTTCGTTTCCAATGCTGTAAGAACTGGAAAAGAAAATATATGCAATATAATTCGTTTTCAGTGAAGCGCCAGTGGCGCAGTAGGCTTTTGGGTTTTACAGTTAAGGAAGGGAGCAGTACCCAAACTCTTGTTTGCAGTAAAACTATATTCGTATTGAACATAAATAGAAAAAGAACTAATAAATGAAACTAAATATTTGATATACAATGGTATTAATTGCTGAAAACTCATAAGTTCAAAATATTACTGTCATTTTAAGGTTTATTGTTAATATAAAATATAAAAGAAAACATTTTAATAAAATTCGTCTTCAGTAAAGCTTCAATCACGCAGTAGGTTTCAGACTTTTACAGTGAGAGAAGGAGGGGATACCCAAACTATTGTTTGCAGTGATTTTTATTCGTTTCAAGCTTGATTTGCATATTCAATTTAAGTTTCACTCGTTTTAAGATTTATTTATTCATTTACATCAATATCTATTGTATGTTTGTTTGCATTAATTGTTTATTTAATTTTGGTTCGTTTTGAGTTTTATTTTTGCTTGAATATAATTTTTTTTTCGTTTTAAGCTTGATTTGCATATTTAATTTGAGCACTACTCGCTTTGAGATCCATTTATTCATTTATATTATTACTTGTTGTATGTTTTTTTTTACTATGATTGTTTATTTTTTTACTCTTCGTATTGGGTTTCATTTATTCTTTAATAGTAATTTCTGGTCGTTTTGAGTTTGAATTTAACAGGTATTTGTATCTGCTGATCTTAAGTTTAAAATGACCATTACTTTTCTTTGAAAAACTTCTTTTTCGGAAAGTTTTTTGAATTAATCATAGCTAGCGCAATAGCGCTGCCTAAGTAAAGAACGATGTTGGCACAATGTATTATTATTTATTTTTTACTTTAGAACTGGGCACTTTGTATCAAAGGAGTTGTCGTAAAAACTTTGAAAAGGGCTCATTCAATTGGAAATTGGCATGGCTAGTGCCCTTTTTAATAGCTGTAAGTAACTAACACCCCTGAAGGCAACTAACAACCCTTCCACGCCCACCATTTCCTCAAACACATCCAATCAACATTTTGAGATAGCAATTTTGTTCTACGTAGTTGAAAGACCTGGAAATTATGTTTTTAGTGGACAATTCCCCACAACCCTAAGAGCAAGGGTTGTAAGTTATGCCCTTGGGCAAATAAGTTTTTTTTATAGAAAGCGTTGTCGTAGAAACTTCAAAAAGGGCTCTTTCGATTGGAAATTCAAAGGACTAGTGGCTTTTTTAATTGTAAAAAGTGACTGGAGGGCAACTAATCCCCCTCTCACGCCCACCATTTCCCCAAACACATCCAACCAAAATTTTGAGATAGATATTTTGTTCAACGTAGTTTAAAAGTCCAGAAATCATGTCTTTGAGGATGACACTCCCTCTACAGTCCTCAGGGCAAGGGTTTTAAGTTATGCCCTGGGGGCACATAAGTTTTATTTACAGAAAGCGTTATCGTAAAAACTTCAAAAAAAGGCTCATTCGATTGGAAATTGAAAGGGCTAGTGCCCTTTGTTAATGGTTGAAAGTTATGTAAGTTATGCCCTGAGGGCATATAAGGTTTTAGAGCAAATGCTGTAGTAGAAACTTACAAAAAAAACTCACTTGATTGGAAATGGTAAGGGCTAGTGCCCGTTTTAACAGTCGAAAGTGATTTGAGAGCAACTTACCAACCCTCTCACACCCACCATTTCCCAAAACACATCCAATCAAAATTTGAGATAGGTATTTTGTTCAACTTAGTTTAACATTCTGGAAATTATGTCTTTGAGGATGAAAAACCCCCCAAACCCCTCAGGGCAAGGGTTGTAAGTTATGCCCTGGGGGCGTATAAGGTTCATATAGAAATTGTTTTCGTAGAAACTTTAAAAAGGGCTCATTCAATTGGAAATTCAAAGGACTATTGGCCTTTTTAATAGTCGAAAGTGATTGGAGGGCAACTAACCCCCTCTCATACTCACCATTTCCCCAAACAAATCCAATCAAAATTTTGAGATAGCCATTTTGTTCAACGTAGTTGAAAAGTCCAGAAATTATGTCTTTGAGGATGACTCTCCCTACAGCCCTCAGGGCAAGTGTTGTAAGTTATGCCCTGGAGGCATATTAGGTTTTTTTTTTTACAGAAAGCATTGTCGTAAAAACTTCAAAAAGGGCTTATTCGATTGGAAATTGAAAGGGCTAGTGCCCTTTTTGATAGTTGAAAGTATCTGGAGGGCAACTAACCCCCCTTTTACGCCCACCATTTCCCTAAACACATCCAATCAAAATTTTGAGATAGGTGTTCTGTTCAACTTAGATGAAAATTCTGGAAATTATGTCTCTTAGGATGACAAACCGCCCAAACCCCTCAGGGCAAGGGTTGTAAGTTATACCCTGGGAGCATATAAGGTTTTTATAGAAAGTATTTTCGTATGAACATCAAAAAGGGCTCATTTGATTGGAAATTCAAAGGCTTTGTGGCCTTTTAATAGTCGAAAGTGTTTGGAAGGCAACTAACCCCCTCTCCCACCCACGATTTCGCCAAACACATCCAGTCCAAATTTTGAGATCGACATTTTGTTCAACGTAGTTGAAAAGTCCAGAAATTATGTTTTTGAGGATGACACTCTCCCTACAACCCTCAGGGCGAGGGTTGTAAGTTATGCCCTGGGGTATATAAGGTTTCTTTTACAGAAACCGTTGTCGTTAAAACTTCAAAAAGGTATTAATCGATTGGAAATTGAAATGGCTAGTACCCTTTTTAACAGTTGAAAGTAGTTGGAAAGCAACTAACCCTAGTGTTACGCCCACACTTTCCCCAAACACATTCAATCAAAATTCTGAGATACCCATTTTGTCCAACGTAGTTAAAACTTCTGGAAATTAGGTCTTTGAGGATGATGACCCCCTCAGGGCCCTCAGGGCAAGGGTTGTAAGCTATGCCCTTGGGGCATATGTGGTTTTTTTTTTATAGAAACCGTTGTCGTAGAAACTTAAAAAAAGCTTATTTAATTGTAAATTGAAAGGGCTAGTGCCCTTTTCATTAGTTGAAAGTGATTGGAGAGTGACTAACCCCCCTCTCACGCCCAACAGTTTCCCAAACACATTCAGTCAAAGTTTTGAGATAGCCATATATTTATAGTTATGTTAAGAGGTTTAAAAAAACCTCTTTTCCATACCATCCAAGAGGTAAAGATCCTGGTACTTTTTTTTAGAAGTATCGGCAGTTTTTTTCTCTCGTTAAGATAGTCAAATATTACTGGTAAATAGTGCAAGCAAGTCAGAAACTAGTAGCCAACTTACCAGTTATCTACTGTAGCCACTAATCCTCTCCTTGATTTTTATCAATCATATTTACTCAAGTTCAATATATATATATATATATATATATATATATATAATATATATATATATATATATATATATATATATATATATATATATATATATATATATATATATATATATATATATATATATATATATATATATATATATATATATATATATATATATATATATATATTATATATATATATATATATATATATATATATATATAATATATATATATATATATATATATATATATATATATATCTATATATATATATATATATATATATATATATATATATATATATATATATATATATATATATATATATATATATATATATATATATATATATATATAATATATATATATATATATATATATATATATATATATATATATCTATATATATATATATATATATATATATATATATATATATATATATATCTATATATATATATATATATATATATATATATATATATATATATATATATATATATATATATATTTATATATATATATATATATTGGAAAAGTATTGAGGATCTTCCGCTAGTTTTCCAGAGCCCAATTTTTCCCTTATGAAGTGACTGTAAGGGGCACGTTAATTTTTTAATATAATTTAAATAAAACACGTTATAGTCAGCATAAGTAAAATAAAAAATTCCAGTGTTCGAGCCTTTTTTAATAGTCGAAAGTGATTGGAGGCTAATTAACCCCCTTCTAACGCCCGAAATTTCCCCAAACACATCCAATCAGAATTTTGAGACAGACATTTTGTTCAACGTAGTTGAAAGTTATGGAAATTAGTTCTTTGCCAGCGTTGTCGCAGAAACTTCAAAAAGTACTCATTCAATTTGGAGTTGAGGGGGCTTTTGCCCTTATTAATAGTCAAAGGCGATCGGAGGGCAAATGTCCCCCCCCCTCACGTCCATCATTTCCCCAAACACTTCCTATCAACATTTTGATAGAGCCATTTTGTTGAACGTGGTTGAAGTTTCTGGAAATTATGTTTTTGAGTATGACAACCCCCTCACAGCCCTTAGGGCTAAGGTTGTAAGTTATGCCCTGGGGGCATATAATATTTTTCAAGAAAGTGTTGTCGTAAAAACTTCAAAAAGGGTTCTTTCGATTGGAAATTGAGAGGGCTATTGCCCTTTTTAATAGTCGAAAATAATCGGAGGGAAAATCCCCCCCTCAACGCCCATAAATTCCCCAAACATATCAATCAATCAATCAATCAATCAATCAATCAATCAATTTATTAATACTAAAAAATTAATTAATACTAAAAATTTATTAATACTAAAATATCCAATCAACATTTTGATAAGGCCATTTTGTTCAACGTAGTTGAAATTTCTGGGAATGATGTCTTTGAGAATGACAACCCTCCCCTCATAGCCCTCAAGACAAGGGTCTTAAGTTATGCCCTTGGGCATATAAGGCTTTTATAGAAAGTTTTGTCGTAGAAGCTTCAAAAAGGGCTCATTTGATTGGAAATTGAGAGGACTAAGGCCTTTTTATGAGGGAGGACAAATGCCCTCCCTCACGCCTATCATTCCCCAAAACACTTCCAATCAAATTTTTGATATAGCCATTTTGTTCATTTTGTCAGAAAGGTCTTTGGAAATTATGTCTTTGAGGATAACAAATCCCCCCAACCCTCAGGGCAAGGGTTGTAAGTTATGCCCTGGGGACATATAGGGTTTTTATAGAAAGTGTGGTCATATAAAGTTCGGAGGGGGCTCATTGGATTGGTAATCAGACGCTCCAGTGATAATCTTAAGAGTCAAAGTGATCAGAGGGCAGCTACCCCTCCCCCCTACACACATAACGTTTTGTCCCAAAATGTGTCTAATAGAAAATTTAAGATAGCCATTCTATTCAAAATAGTCTAAGCATCATATAACAAGGCTTTTGGGGTTGAAACAAACCCCAGAAATTAGAGGCAAGGGTTGTAGGTTATGCCTAGGGGGTATTTAGGGTTTTTATAGTAGTGGTGGCTGTTTAACTTCAGAAGAGGCTCAGTTTTTCTCCCTGAAAAAACTATGTCAATTTAAAACAAACAGAAATTAATCAAAAAAATTTTTTGCAAAAAATAAGTTTTCAAAAAAAAAGTAAAGAACTCTATTAAACCAAAAATGAACAAAAATAGAATCAAATAATCTACCAAGCATACAACTACCACAAATAAGTATCAATAAATAGATTAAACTCAAAACAAACAGAAATTAAAATAAGTCAAACTCAAAACAACCAGAAATTAGTCTCAGTAGGGTTCTAAAAGCCTGTGCTATCTAAAAGCCAGAATATAATTTTTACTTTACTGAAAAAAATAATTATTTTACATGTTTTCAAATTTATAACTTTATAATTAAGAAACTTTATAACTTTATTATTAAGAAATCAAAAATATTCATTTGAATGTTTTTCAGTGAAGTACAAATTATATTCTGGCTTTTAGAAAGCATAGAGTCTAGAACCCTACTCAGATTAATTTCTGCTCGCTTTGAATTTGACTTACTTTTATTTCTGTTTGTTTTGGGTTTCATTTATTTATTAATACTGATTTGTGGTAGTTGTATGCTTATTTGATTCTATTTTTGTTCATTTTTGGTTTAATGGAGTTCTTAACTATTTTTTGAAAAACTTATTTTGTGCAAAAAGTTTGTTTGATTAATTAAAAGAGACAAGGGTTCGACTATATGTATTTCATAATGACAAAAGACCAGCCGAGGTAAAAGAAAAAGTTTTTGTCCCACCACCTGAACAATTAAAAGAAACAAAGGTTCGGTAATGACGTCACACTCGTGACAATGTCGAAATACAGTACATTGTTGCATTGTCACGATGTGGAAAAATTGAAGATTTTCATGTATGGAAAAGTTTATATCAAATTATTTAAAGAGCAAAAAACTGGTAATTGAAAAGAATATTTGCATATATACTGACAAGGGATTACAACAACTCCAAAACCTTAAAGAGGAAAACCAAAAGTATGAAGCTTAGTAGATATCATTGTTAGAAATTGCTGTAATAATAATCAAATATATATGAATAGACTGCAGTATGAAAAGAAAAGAGCTAAAATTTCGTAAAGAGCCAAAAAACTAGTAATTGCAAAAATATTTTTGGTAATTGAAAAGAATATTTGCATATATACTGACAAGGGATTACAACAACTCCAAAACCTTAAAGAGGAAAACCAAAAGTATGAAGCTTAGTAGATATCATTGTTAGAAATTGCTGTAATAATAATCAAATATATATGAATAGACTGCAGTATGAAAAGAAAAGAGCCAAAATTTCGTAAAGAGCCAAAAAACTAGTAATTGCAAAAATATTTGTGTATATTATAACAAGGGATTACAACAGTTCAAAAACCTTAAAAAAAGAAAACCAAATGTATGAAGCTTACTAGAAATCGCTGTTAGAAAAACATCATTACCAATTTTCTTTTCTTAATAGCATAAGCAATGTCTTTCTAAGACATGAAAAAAAGTTCCGGATCCCTGAGCAATAATTTTAAGCTTGTAATAAAATTATAATAAAATTGGTTTGTTTCTTTGTTTGATAAAATCGACTCACTACGTGATTGAGCTTACAGGTTTGAGCGTAACCAGTTGTATAATGTCAGTAGAAGGCCCAAAAATCAAAAATTTGCAATTATTACAAATGATGATTCTCTATTTTGACAAGGGATTTCAACAATTCAAAAACCTTGAAAATGAAAACTAAAAGTGTCAATCTTAGTAAATATCGTTGGTAGAAATCGGACTAGCTTCAATAATCAAATATCTTTGAAAAGATAGATTATGAAAAGGCATTAAATTGTCGAAAGAGCAAAAAACTGGTAATTGCAAAAATATTTGTATATATTTTAACAAGGGATTACAACAATTCAAAAACCTTAAAAAAAGAAAACCAAAAGTTTGAAGCTAAGTACATATCGTTGTTAGAAATCGGACTAGTTTCATTAATCAAGTATCTTTGAACAAACGCAGTATAAAAACACACTAAACAGCGGAGAGAGCAAAAAAACTAGTAATTACAAAAATACTTGTATATATTTTAACAAGGGATTACAATAATTCAAAAGCAATAAAAAATAAAACCACAAGTTTGAAACTTATCTGAAATCGTTGTTTGGAAATTGGACTTGCCTTAATAACCAGATATAAGATAAGATAAGATTTATTCATAATCAATTAATCATACAAGAAAATACATTGTTCTAATCCCCCAAAGGCTCCTAGGCCTGTAATAGAGGGGGAATACATACCGTTTAAATCAAACACTAAATTAATAGAAAAACATTAAAATCGGCCTACATTAAATAATCCAATCAATACATACAATCCAATCACAACACTCCTAATCCCCCTCGAAAGGCTCCATGGCCAGGGATACAAGGGGGAATGAGAGAGAAAAAAAAGAAAATACAACACATCCATACAACCATAAAAAAGAAATCAATCGCCAAACAACATATAAAATTAAAAAGAGACCATACCTGAGGCCTGGGAGTCATAGCGCAGAGAAGACCACCATAAAACAAAACTAAACATTCAGGGGACATCAACTCAAAAAAAAAAAAAAAAAAAAAAAAAAAAAAAAAAAAAAAAAAAAAACAAAAAAAAAAAAAAAAAAAAAAATTCTGTTTGATTCTTAACTAAATGGTCCTTAAGAATCCTCTTGAAAGTGCCAAACGAGTGGCATTTCTGTACTGAAGAAGGCAGGGAGTTCCAAACCTGATGACCAGCGATGAGGGGATTGAAATCTGACCGCACAGTGGGAGTAGGAGGAATGCAGATATTAAGTGACGAACGAAGGTTATATGGAGCTGAATCAGAAATAAACTGAGGTGTTTTTTGAAGAGATTTTGGAAGATTGCCATGAAGCTGATGAAAAACAAAAGAAGCACAAGAAAGAATGTAGATAGACTGTAGATTTAGAAGTGGTCTTGGTGAAGAACGGTTGGTGTCCATAACCAGACGCCGTGTTTTGTTATACATGACAGAAAGCGACCGCAGTGTAGAAGGAAAAGTAGACATCCATACTATGGGGCAATAGGAGACATATGACTGGACAAGGCAGAAATAAAGAAGCTTCAGAATAGATCCAGGAAAGGTGTGTTTGAGTTTTCGAATGACACCCAAACTCCGTAGGACCTTAACCCTAATCATGGCTATATGGTGTCTAAACGAAAGGTTTTCATCAAGCAGGATACCAAGAAACCGGACCAACCGATTCTTTGGTCTACACAAGGAGCCTTGTGACACCTGAAGCTGTGTCAGTTGAGGGAAAGCTACACCAATTCGAGAAAAAATAAGAAAATGTTATTTGGCAACATTCAAGGCCAAGTAATTCGCCTCAAACCATGAAACTACTCTCTCAAATATTGCCACCAGATTAGACCTGATATCACATTCCGTCTTCCCTAGAGTCCCAAAAGTGCTGTCGTCAGCAAAAGCAACGAGGCAATCTTCATTAGAAGTAGCATTGGGACATGAAGGAACATCCGGATGACACAGATTGCAGCATACTAGAGGACTGGTGTTCTTGACTGCTGAAATCAGATCATTGACGTAAACCAGAAATAAAATGGAGCCAAGAACAGATCCCTGGGGGACGCCATATTCTACTTCAGAAGGGCTCCGGAAAAGCGGATCAATTGAAATAAGTCTACCAGAAAGATAGGATTCAAACCAAGAGAAAACATTTGATCTTATACCAATATGCGATAATTGCCAAAGAAGAATCTGATGAGTCAAAGAATCAAAAGCTTTACGAACATCCAAAAATAAAGCTGCCGGGATAAGACCAAAATCTATGGCCGAATGAATGAAATTCAAGAGAGATGCGCAAGCATGCTCTGTAGAGTGATTCGCTCGGAATCCGAACTGGAAATCATGGAAAAAATTTTGACATCCAGAAAACTAAGAAGCCTGGATAGCATAGCCTTCTCAAAAATTTTGCTGAAAACAGATAGAAGAGAAATTGGCCTATAATTAGCAGGATCACTCCGGGACCCACCTTTATACAGCACTATAACCTTAGCTCGCTTGAGTGATTCAGGGAAAATTCCTTTCTCGAAAGACAGATTGACAAGCTTAGTCAATGGTGACAGAATAGCAGGAAGAACGGCACGGATAACCCTTGTAGGAATTCTGTCTGGCCCTGAAGACGATGAACCTTTAAGTGCATTTACGATCCGAGCTACCTCAAACTCAGAAACAGGGTTCAAGACCATTGACTTTAAACATGGGGGTCCAAGATAGGCTCTGAAATCGCAACGAGGAGTTGTAGAGCTCACAGAGGAAGCAGCCGCCTTTCCTATATTAGCAAAATAAGACGTAAGCTCTAGCTGAACATTTTCTTCTCCTTGGACAATTTTACCATCAACTATCAGCGTTGTTGGAACTGAAGGTGGAGGGGGAGTAGGTTTAAGTACAGAATTAATAATTTTCCATGTCTTCCCAACATCCTTTCCACACTCAGAAAATTTCCTGTGATAATACTGAGACTTGGCCTTCCGACACAGAGAATTAAATATACTCCTATAGGCCTAGAACCGCTGATGATGAGAAGCAGATGACGAAGCCTTGTATAGCTTCCACAGATAATTTTTCCTTTTCCAGCTTTTATGGAGACCTGGAGTCATCCACGGATTCAGCAGTACTATCCTTTTCGAGGTATGAGGCGCTGGATTCTGGTGGCAAACTTCTAGGATACCTTCTTTTACTGAATCATAAAAAAAATCAAAAGAGCGGTTAAAATCCGATTCAGAATCCAAACTATCCCATGGCTGATCAGTCAAACGAGATTTAAGTAGACTGATCTCACTGACACCAAAACGGAAAAATGGGAGATTAGATGGCGAAGCTTTACGCTGCGATCGATCAGCAGTCCTATATCGTGAAATAGCAGGGAAATGATCAGAAATATCACTAACCATCACCAAATTATCTAAGACATCTAGTGACGAAAAAATATTATCAATAAGTGATGCATGCATCTCAGTAACTCGGGTTGGTATACAAACTGAAGGTAGAGTTCCCGCAGAAAGCATCATTGACAAAAAATCTGCAGTCGAAGCAGAATTTTGATCCAGCAGGTTAAGGTTTTTGTTACATTAAACTGCGTAAAGAACAAAAACACTGGTAATGCAAAAATTTTAATAAGGGATTCCGACAATTCAAAAACTTTAAAAAAGTAAACCAAAAGTTTGAAGCTTAGTAGATATCGTGTTTAGAAATCGGACTTGCTTTAATAATCAAATATCGGTACTCCTACGTTAAACGTACTCTTTTATATACTGCTAGTTTGGTTAATGCTAATGAAATAAAATAAAATAGGATGAATACACAATAGTTTAGAGACAAATTTGGTCTTTATATTTGCGCATTAGGGGGGGAGCGGGGGGCAAAGCATACCATATATTAAATACGTAACCTAACCTAACCTAGGTACCTCCCCCCCCTAAACCCCAAAAAACAACAGTTTAAATATCGTATACACAATAAAAACCACGCTATACATTGCATTGCTCTATAGCGGTGTCTTGAATTAACCCGTCAAAACAGGTTTTTCGTGACTGGTTTCCATTGCAGTATATAAAAGAGTACGTTTAACAAAGGATTACCCAAATATCTCTGAAAAGAATGCAGTATGAAAAGACAGCAATTTGTCTGCGGCTAGAAGACAAGCGACAATGAGAATCCATTTAGGCCTATATATATATATATATATATATATATATATATATATATAATATATATATATATATATATATATATATATATATATATATATATATATATATATATATATAAATATATATATATATTTATATATATATATATATATATATATATATATATATATATATATACATGTGTGTGTGTGTACTGGAAAGCAAGAAAGATTAAGAATTTCTAACACCTTAACCTCATTGCCTGATCACCACAGAAATGTCTCGCCTATGGAATCTCCTGCCAAAGAGTATCTTATATGGCGTCTCTGTAAGGATCGGCAAACTAAAATTTACCTAATGAAAGTATAATTTTAGTTTACTATTCATTGAATAGCGTCATTTATACTGTCGCATACATAAACGTCTGTTGGGACATAAATCTTATCTAATCATGCACGCATTTACAGAAAACATGTCGCTCTTCAACGCTTCTGTCATGGAACTGACGGAAATTTAGCTAATTCATCGATGTTCTGATGAATACCTAGTCAAGTGCATGCATACGTATTTGGGTGGCAAAGGTTTGTGCGAAAGATCGATTCTTCTTCTATTTGTTTTCTGGTCCAAAGAATAATCTTATTAATGCACAACGCAATGTCAAACCATTGGCGTAGCTAGGGGAGGGGCAAAGGGAGACAGCCGTCCCTGGACGCACCTCTGATCGGGGTGCAACCTAAGTTTTCTTAAGTCTAAAAATCAACTATTTTTGTTACTTATTTTGTGGTGGTGATACTGGGAGGGGAGGGGGATCCTTGTTTTGCCCGAGTGCTGAAAACCCTATCTTCGCCCCTGATCATAAATGATCCATGCAATATGGCTGTCTTTGTTTCCAAGCAGAGTTGTCCGCAGGAATTCCCGAAGAAGAGGGAATAGTAGACGTTTCAAGGGGGGCTGGAATTTATAATTGTTCTTTGTCAAAGAAGTATTATATTATGTATGAATGTTGCAAAAACTTAGAATTTTTTTATCTTCCAGGAGGGGCGAAGGGGAGCTGAAAATCTCTACACTCTCCTGTGAGTTCCCTTGTAGGCAGAAAAATCCGAGTCCACCCTGTATTTCGCATGTACCGTACTATTTAGTTAATTTAAAAAAAAAGAAAAAAAACGAACAAATAGTTTTTAGCCCAATTTGCGTTCATATTAAAAGTATAAGCCAAATTAAAAACCATCATACAAAGCATATGTAAGTATCGTGACCTGAATTTACCTTAACATATAGAGAAAAAAGATTTTAAAAATACCCTGTAAATTCCGCTTTAACAAGTATACTAATCAGGTTTGTCACCACGGTCAGTTCCTAAAGTGCAACAATTCCCCAAATATGCGTGCTATACAGCGATTTTCGATGCTATAGTAAAAATAAAATTGACTGTAATAGTGCTGAAATAATACTTTTGCGCTATTTTAGCAACCCTGATGACGTGCTACACATAATAAAATAGTGCGAAAATAGCATTTCCTTGTCACGGGTGGCAACCCTGGCCGTAATTGCATTGGTTAATCCTTATAAGCTATTTTGATATTAGTCAATCATATTATTTTGAAGCCCATGATATTTACATATCAAATTCTGAGCCAGAAAAAAGAGCACTAAACCTGATTCGTTCTTTTGTATTAAATATTTATATAATACGTTCTTTGCAGCAGGCGATGCCAATTCACGAAAAGGTAGGTAAAGGAGGAGGGCAGTTTCTTAGAAAAAAAGATTTAAAAATAAATATTTCTATAATTTGGGGGGGGGGTATTTTCTTTTTTTCCGATTTTAGATATACTTCAGAATTTAGGAGTCAATTATCCCGAGCATCCTTTAATCAGCATCCCTGCTCTGTAGGGATTTTTGTTCAACTTTGTGTTCAAATCTAAATAAATATCTAACCATGCTTTCATCTATTGTACTTACGTAGTTTTGAAATAAAAAATAATATGTAGGAAATCTGGATTACGGAAAGCGAAACAGGAGAGAAAAGATATGTTTTCACATGTACTCTATACCTAACGATCAATAAAGCAGGTTCCGGTAGGATGGCTTGTTAAATATTTTTGGCAATGCTTCTTGGGAAATGAAAAGGACACGGATCCTCTAGAGCCATTGGTGGTGCATAGGGCATTGACAATTGTCGACGTTTCAGCTGCCGGGTCTTTAGTTACCCGAGTCTTCAGTTGCCTGGCCTGGTCATAGAACCCAACATTAGCATACAAGTAGGGAGTCCCATCACCCTAATACCAGGGTGCTAATGGAAGAAACATGGGGGGATTGCCCCACTTTTTACCTCTTTAGATATTGAAAAATACATTTAAAGTATCTTTTTTATTTTTAATGAAAAAAAAAAAAACACAATTGTCGTGCTAGATTTTGAAAAAAATATAGTTTATGTATATGTATTAAAAAAAAAATGAAAATCCTTCCCCCTTCCTACATGTTCGTGAATTTGCGCCGCTGTCCTGCTCTCATGATACCCAGACGAGCTGTCTCTGTCATCAGTTTGCGTCAAAATATACCCAATCTAAAGCAGGGACTGAAATCTCAGGAGGAGGAGACCAAGGCAGGCTCCTTACCGAGTCCAAAGAATCTCATGCGTGACTTGGTGTTCACCTGCTCTCTGCTTTTTCCCACATTTATCCCCTTCTTCTTGTCATAACATGCAAGCCTAGAGATGTAGCAGGGTCTGAAATTGAAGTACTTTGAGTAAAAGCAGCTCTTTCCTAGGCTGTTCTACAATGTTCAAAGAAAGAATCCCCTCATCAAACCCCTCCAAATATCGTCAGATTCTTAAGCAACACCTTGAGCTATACGCTTAACTACTCAAATAACCCGTATTTTTTTTTTTAAATCTATTTGAATACATATCAACTATTTTCTATACTCTGAAACAGGTGGATCCATTCACCTAGTCAAAGATAAAAGATTAACCCCTTTCAGTAAATAGGTATTTCCCCTAGTAATAGTCTGTTCCTTCACCACCCCCGAAGAGAGAAACAATTTGCACCCCGCAAGGAAGAGATGGAGGGAATAATATAGCATTTGAAAGACCAGGAAATCGACGGACATTATTGTGACAAAATTGAAAAGCGATGTCCGGAAACGGTTGTGTCACACCACTTGTGCTTCCCGAACTTCTGCATATGACACTTTGTGAATCCTATTAACTGCCTTTGAAAAAAATTGAAAGGCCTCCCTATGGAGAGGTGTGGGAAAGTAAATATATTTTCTCTAAGGCTTCGTAAACTGAAAAGGACGATTTTACGGTAAACACCTTAGGTCGTGCACTGCTGTCAAATGGTAAAAAACTAGAAAATAATTAATTAGATTTAGTTATAAAAAAAAAGATTGATTTGTTACAGAAATGATGAATGTGAAATTTCTGAATAGTTTTTAAACCAGAATCTCCCTGATGGCTTCTAAGTTTTTTTTTTTTTTTTTTTTTTTTTTTTTTTTTTTTTTTTTTTTTTTTTTTTTTTTTTTTTTTTTTTTTTGTAGCTTATGAGATATAGCGGGTTTTCCCGAAGAGCTAATTGTAAATTTTAAAATTTATGTGGATCCTCAAAAGAGGACTGGACCCAGGAAACTTCGCTGAACATGCAATTTGATCAACATGGCAGATAGGACTCTATCTGGTTTCAGATTTCGGATTTTGTTTTGTTAAGAAAGTACAAATCTGAATCTTAGAAACTCAGAATCTTAGAAATTTTTTCAACATTTCTAGGGGGTTTATGAGATATATTCGGGTTTTTCCAAAGTGAGGTGGGGACATTTTCAAATTAATGATGATGAAATAATTAGGAAGAATGTCACCCTTCAAAATTGGACTGAACACGGGGCACTTTGATATGCAATTTGTTCATATTTACTCAAATAAATTTTTTAAATTTCTTGTACATTGGACTCAACCAGCACCAAAACTCGAATTTTTTTTTATGTCTGGTCAATTTTTGGCGCTTTTGAAGATTTACTGTTAGGCAGACAAAGGAGTAATGCTTGAACGTATGTTGAATACATGTGAGTGATAAAGATAATTGAAGGTATGAGGTTTTTGATTAATTAAATAAAAAAAAGAACAAGTTTTTTTTAGCTGAAATTAACGAGCGACGTTAAAATTTAAAACGAGCAGAAATTATTCTGTAAATGAAAGGGGCTGTCCCCTCCTCAACGCCTCGCTCTTTACGCTAAAGTTTTTTATTGTTTTAAAAAATGAAGTTGTGAGACAGAGTCAAACTTATGCGTAAAGAGCGAGGCGTTGAGGAGGGGACAGCCCCTTTCATATACGAAATAATTTCTGTTCTTTTTGAGTTTTAATGTCGCTCCTTACCTTCAGTTGAAAAAACTGGTTTTTTTAAATTTAATTTCTGAAGGTTTTTGAATTAATGCAGCTTTGATTTTAACTCACCGTACATGAATAATTGAAACGAAATTTCCATATTAATTTTACTTTTTTGGCTCAATGTCTTTCTCGAAATAATGTTTTTGACGTAACTTACGAATTAATTGAAGTAACGAACTTCTATATTCCTATGTTTTTATTACGTATATAAGGGCATTCGCCCCCTTGTCAGTTCCTCGCCATTTACGCTAAAGTTCGAATTTTGTTCCAATCACAAACCCCTGAATCACAAAGGTCAGTTAAATAGAATAGATAGCTCTTTTGAAAGTACTTAAAAACAAACTTTAGCGTAAAGAGCGAGGTATTGAATTGGGGGTGAAACCCCTCATATACATAATAATTTCTGTTCGTTTTAAGTTGTAATGTTGCTCCTTACCTTAAATTGAAAAAAACTTGTTTTTTTATTTAATTTCTGATCGTTTTTAAATAATGCTCAGAAATCCGGCGCCCCTTTCATAGAAATGTCCCTTCCCCCAAGGAAACATCCTCCATGAAAAGATCCTCCCCCGTAAACCCCTCTTCCGACCCCCCCCTCCCACCACCAAAAAAAAATCCGTCCGGAAACGGCTGTATACTTCCCATCAACCAATACTATAGGTAAACAATGGGCAAAGTTCTTAATTTGCAGCCCTACCCCCGGGAACTGTGGGGGATTAAGTCATCCTCAAAGACCTATTTATTAGATTTTTGACTATGCTGAACAAAATGGATATCTCAAGATTTTGATTGGGTGACTTTGGGGAAAAAATTAGCTTGGGAGGGGGCCAAGTTGCACTCCGATTTTTTGGTCACTTATAAAGGGCACTAGAACTTTTAATCTCCGTTCGAATGAGCCCTCTCACGATATTCTACTACTGGATCAACAAGATCACCCCTGGGGAAAAAAAAATAAACACGCCTCCGTGATCTTTCTTCTGGCAAAAAATACAAATTCCACATTTTTGCAAAGAGCAGCATGAAACTTCTGTAGTAGGGTCTTCTGATACGCTGAATCTGATGGTGTGAGTTTCGTTTAAGTTCTCTGACTTTTAGGGGTTGTTTACCCCTTTTTTCGAAAATAAGGCAAATTTTTTTCAGGCACGTAGCTTGATGAAACTTATATATTTGAAATCAGCATATAAATCTGATTCTTTTGATGTATCTATTTGCATCAAAGTTTCGTTTTTTAGAGTTTCTGTTACTGTTGAGCCGGGTCGATCCTTACAGTTCGTTACCACGAACCATAGTATATAAATATTAGACAGTATGATCGTGCCCTATCTCACCCATTATAAAAACCCAGACCGAGGTGCGAGTGCTCCGGAGAACGTAAAAACATAAGCGACATTAGATTTTTTCACGGGTAGACAAGTCAGATTTCTCTTGAACGCGAAACTTGGCTTCAACGTTGCAACATCAAATTTTAAAAAAAACTAATTTTAAATTAATTTATTCCAATACATATATGAAAATCGGTAATTAGTTGTGCAACGATATTATTAGATGTTTTTAGGAATCACAAGTAGGTTTCGAAGTCTCGAGTTGGTTCCAAAGGCATTTTGAGAAAGTTTCTGCCAAAATACGTGTTCAACGGTAATTGGAGCGCTGATGGCAGATTAAATGAGAGGAACTGTTTGTGCGCGCTAATGAAAGAAAATCTGGGAGGAGCCGAGGAGCTGTTTGTTTGCACCAAGAATCAAGAGCCAGAAATCATCTGCAGTGAACTTACTGCTAATTATCTTTATATAGTACCACGAACTGTTTGACAAATAATAAAAATTCTTGTGCTGCAATAACACAACCTAAGAACGAATAGAAAGGAAAAAAAGCAACTCTTTTAAACCTCAGAGTTGGACGAGGAGAATAATATATAGTACTCTTGGAGAGGAAATGCTTACAAATATATGTACATTTTGGTATAAATTATTTAGTTTGATCTTTCGGATACTTTGAAAGAGCCACTAACTGTTTTCATCAGCAAAGATTGTCACTTTGAAGGGTCTAAATTCCTTTTTTGGATGAGGGGGAATAAAATTATGGACATTTTTTCCCATTTCCCATTACACCAAGACTGATGTCCAAGGTTGCATTATTATAATTTGAAAATCTTGTGCCAAAAATACACTATCCTGTATTTTAACCTATCCCCTGTATCCCCAAAGGCTCAGGCTTTTCCCTGCTATATATATAGTCTTTACAAGGTAGCTCTTTTGGGAAATCTTTTGGAATTGACTACACCTGCATCCTAGTCACCTCTAGACCTTCCTCCGAGTTTAACTTTATCGCCTCATCTGACACGCCATGAATGGAGCTAAAAACTTGACTCACGGGCCCACCAAATTAGAAGATTATTAAACAGGTGATATTCGAAAGAGAGTGCTAAAATATTCGCTGATGAAGTTAAAGGTTATGCACAGAGGTTCCATCTTCTGGTGTCTTAAATTGTGATGAATTCGACTGAATAATTAAAGTTGGTAATGAGAACAACATAAGCGTTCCAAGAGTGTCAACAAATTCGTGCAAGTTGAATGATAAATGACTGTCGATGCCTTATTGTCAGATATTAACTCCTTTTGTGGGATGAAAATACTTTGGGTAATGCATATTATTTTAGCTTCAGTAAGACGAGCCTGATTATTGAATATAAATTATGTATTTTAATGCCATATATCGTTACTGACACGTCGCAGCGGAGTAGTAGCTGGAAATTGGCAAGTCCAAATTTTAGCTTTTTTGATAATAGGTCTTACGCGATGCACAGTTACATCACCATTCTTGGAAAAGCCTTTGAGGGCCCTAAATTGTCTAGGGACTATGCGCTAGTCCATGTTTCGTACAGAAAAGGAGGTAAGTGCACACGGCAGATTCAAATCCAAATACTTTACCAATCTCTAAAATTGAAAAGTATAAAGATAAAGGTACTGGTGCGTTATATGGTCATTGTACAAGGAAACCAATCATGAGAAACCCGCCAGACGGGTTAATTGCAAGAGACCGCTATAGAGAAATGCAATGCAAAGCGTGGTTTTCATTGCGTTTACGATATTTAAACTGTTGTTTATTGGGGTTTAGGGGGGGGGGTACCTAGGTTAGGTTACGTATTTAATATATGCTATGCTTTACCCCCCCCCCCCCTAATGTGCAAATATATAGCCCAAATTTGTTTATATACTATTATATATACATCCTATTTTATTTTATTTCCTTAGCATTAAGCAAGCTTGACTTTTTAGAAGTGACCATATAATGCACCAGTACCAAGAGAAATACCATCAATAAAATGGATATATAAAATATAAGACAACAAGCAAAAATAAATACTGGCCAATATACATAAATCGAAATTATACTAATAATACTCAATTACATTTATTTAGTAACATCTTAAATTTTAACATAAAGACAACGTACAAGAAATCCATAAAAAAAAAAACCTAATTTGGGAAATATTAAAAATTATAAAATTATACCACCAAGCTGAAACAAAAAATACTTTAATTATTATAAATTATAAAATTGAAAAATTCCAGAATACAGGTTATAGAATTAAATTTCTGTTGCTTCTTATTCACAATGGGATCTTTCATATTACACTCTTTTTTATCGTTGATGAGGCGTAATGTAATTTTGAAAGTCAACATAAAAGTCTTCCAAAATAGCAATAGGTTGTTTTGATATCCGAACGATTAGAAGAATAAAACACGGATGAAGGCCTGGCTCCAACACGCATATTTTCTCCCTACATAATTGATGTGATAAATAAGGGAATTTCCTTCCTCTCTTTTCTTCCCTTACCGTTTTTAGCACTTATTGTATAAAGCTTATTGCAAATTTTAGACATATTATTTGTGTAGTCTCTTTTTACTATATTCCTTAGAAACTGTGTTTCCTATATTACAAAAAAAAAAAAAAAAAAAAAAAAAAAAAAACAGTAGCCATCTTAATAGTTCCAACATCTTTGTTATTTGTATCATTTCCCTAGTTAATCTTTTTTTGTGTCTTTATTAACCATTTTAGTTTCTCTATGAATTCTACTAGTTTCAATCATTATTATCTTCTTGACATGCTGACTTTCGTATCTGTCTTGTTTTTGGCTAGTTTTTTTTCGCATTTTGTTTCTTATTGTGTTTATTTTCAAATTTGACTCTGAAATATCAATTCGGTCCATCTAGGCTTATGATAGTCATCTTCTGGAAATGAATCTTACCTTTCGTGATTGTTACTATTTTACGACAAAATTCCTTACAAGACTCTTTTTTCAGCTTAGGCAGATCCAGAGCATCTGAAATGTTAACCCAGGACTTAATTCGTACCAGCTTTTAGATGGCGTATGGAGCAACACTTTTCTTATCCAAACGTCAGGTTTATCCAGATCATGGCTGCAGCCCCTGTTACAACCTAATAAAGAACGAACTCTTCCCCGTAGTAAAGAAGAATTTAAAAATAGGTTTCGGAAAAAAAGTTTCAAATGAGGGAGAATTGTCGTTTGAAGCTGATTCAGGACAAAGACTTAGCTAGGGTTTTTGTCACCCCGGGACAATGTCCACACCCTCCCCATTGCTACGGCAATATAATTAGATCATAATATTGACAAAGAAACTTCCGTTTGGCACCTCCTCTATATGCTGCACCCAGGTGCAGCCGTCTCACCATGCCCACTTAACTATGTCAATGATTCAGGAATACTAGGTATTAATACGATAAATCTTAACGGTAAAATTTTATTGCGAAAAAAGATTTATAAAAAATTCAAAAATAGCCTAAAATCCCACAAAAATTATTTCGGTTCAAGCAAAACTGTCCTATTGCAATCTCCATGGTCAAAAACCCATTTCAGAGAGCCACAGACCCCCATCTTCAGCAACATGGAAATCACTTTTCCGGATGGGAAGCTGTGATTTGTTTCCTCTTTTCATTCTTGTTTTTTTTTTCACTCCTACTGGGGCAATAAAACATCATAGAGAGATGTTAAGGCCTCACTTGAAAGTAAATTGCTGTATTTAGTGTCTTTTGTATACTTTTTAAAGCTCTCTTTGTGCCTAGTACAAGATCTGCCCCAAGAGTAAAGTTAATTGTGGTTCGAGTCTCCTTTCCAATAATTTTTGTGGGAAGCATTGAGAGGCAGAAAGGGTTAAGAACGGTAAATAAAAAAAGGGCTAAGATTGGTAAATAATTCTTATATGGCGCCTTGCTTGTTAGATAACAACTGAGAAAAAAATTTTGCTACCACAGTCGGTTTTCTTATTATTAGTTTGTCTTTAAGTAAATTTAGCTCTTTAATAACAGCAGCTTTCTCAAGAACTTTCTTGTATTTAGCCCCCAATTGTCCAACCAACAAAACAGACATGTAGACACACAGCTCGGTCCATTATATTAAAGTTGGCAAGCCGAGAACAGAGTACTTGAAGAGCATCTTCATCCAACGCTGAGCTTCGTACTGGCATGATCTTCCTGTGGAAGATATCCCTAAAAGTGTCTCGGTTGACTCTTCAAAAAATTAAATAATAAAAACAAGTTTTTTTCCACCGAAAGTAAGGAGCAACATTAAAACTTAAAACGAACGGAAATTATCACGTATTTGAGGGGGTTCGCCCCCTAGTCAGTGCCTCGCTCTTTACGCTGAAGTTCAAATTTTGTTCCAGTTCTTTACAAATGACACCTGAATCACGAAGGCCGTTTAATTAGAATAAAAGGCTCTTTTGGAAGTACTAAAAAAAACTTTAGCGTAACGCAAAGAAAGAAAAACGAGCAAAAATGGGGTTTTTAAAGGCCAAATGAAAAATACTGAAAAAATACAACAAAGCGAATATTTCGAGGAGACAAACGCCTCTCTTCTTCAGCGTGAAACGCAAAAATATAATCAATGCGAGTGCCGAAGAACAAACCAACAATTAAAACGCAGAAAGTCAATATGAATGTGAAAAAAAACCAATGAAAAACAAAACAAAAAATTAAAAGATGAATAAAAATCAATAAAAGCCAAAAAATTGTAAGAATTAAAACCAAATACCTAACAACAATAAAAGCGTAAGAGCGAGGTATTGACTAGGGGGTGAACCCCCTCATATACCTTATAATTTCTGCTCGTTTTAATGTTGTTGATCGTTTTAAAGTTTTAATGTTGCTCCTTACTTTCAGTTGAAAAAACTAGTTTTTTTATTTAATTTCTGATCGTTTTTTAATTAATGCTGGAAAATCCGGTGCCCCTTCAAAGAAAATTCCCTTCTCCCATGGAAAGATCCTCCAACGTAACCCCTCCACCATAACCCCCCCCCCCCCCGCCAAAAAATCTCCCTGAAAACATCTGTATAGTTCCCCATAACAATTACTATATGTGAACAATGGGCAAAGTTCATAGCTTGCAGCCCTTCCCCCGGGGACTGTGGGGGATCAAGTAATCCTCAAAGACATAGTTATTAGACTTTTCGAGTATGCTGAACAAAATGGTTATCTCAAAATTTTGATCGAGGGACTTAGGGGAAAAAATGAGCGTGGGAGGGGGCCTAGTTGCCCTCCAATTTTTTGGTCACTTAAAATGGGAACTAGAACTTTTAATTTCCGTTCGAATGAGCCCTCTCGCGAGGGAGGGCGTCATAACATCTAACTTTCAGGAGCACTAACGTCAGGACATCGACAAAATCCGTCATAACATCGACAAAAAATCCGCCAGAACCACTAACCGTCACATATTGACAGTCATAACATCGACCCGTTAGTTCATCGACAGTCACAATCTCTACCCGTCAGAACGTCGACAGTCGTCATTCCATCTAATAAATTTTTCATAGCGAAAATCCTCCAGAACCACTAACCGTCAGAACGTCGACATTCAGAACATCGACACGTCATAACATCTACAAAAATTTCATAACAAAAATCTGTCAGAACTACTAACCGTCAGAACGTCAACAGTCATAACATCGACACGTAATAATATCTAAATTTTTGTCATAACATCTCAAATTTTAATACTTTAGTTTTTTTGGGTTCAGGGGGGAAAAGGTACCTAGGTTAGGCTACGTATTTAGTATATGCTATGTTTTACCCCCACCCCCCTGATGTGCAAATATATAGCCGTAATTTGGTTGTAAAGTATTATATACTTATTACTATTATATAAACTTATGAATTTTTTTACAGAACGAAAATCCGTCAGAACCACTAACCGTCAGAACGTCGACAGTCATAACATTGATACGTCATAACATCTAAAAAAATTTCATAATGAAAAACCGTCAGAACCACTAACCGTCAGAACGTTGACAGTCATAACATCGTCACGTCATAACATCTAAATTTTTTTTAGATATTATGACGTTTCGATGTTATGACTGTCGACGTTCTGACGGTTAGCGACTGTGACTGTCGATGAACTGACGTGTCGATGTTATGACTGCCTATGTTCTGACGCTTAGTGGTTCTGACGGATTTTCCTTGTCGACGAAATGATGTTTAGTGCTTGTGACGGTTCTTCAAAATGGTAGCACCCCCTCTCACGATATTCAAGGATCACTGGGTCGATACGATAACCCCTGGAGAAAAAAAAAAAAAAAAAAAAAAAAATAAATAAACACGCATCAATGATCTTTCTTCTGGCAAATCAAAATAAATTATTTGAAATCAAAATAAAAATCCAATTCTTTTGATGTACCTAATGGTATCAAAATCCTGTTTTTTAGAGTTTCGGTTACTATTGAGCCGGGTCACTCCTTACTTACAGTTCGTTACCACAAACTGTTTGATTCAGCAGTAATCTAAAACCCTGATAAAAGATTAGTTGCAAATAAGATATTTAATCATACTTGGCGTAGTAAATTTATGAAAAAACTACATCAAAGCCATACAGTCTTTCCATTCAGACAAAAACAAGTCAAATTTTTTAGAGGATGGCTGAGGAAAAGAGATGAAATTCTAACAGTTTAATTAACAAAGTTTGGTTTCGTGTGAAGTTGGCCCGTTTTATGAGTAAGCAGAGAGGTACTTGAAGCCTCGCAAAGTGTATTCTTAGGGCCATGATTTTAAACTTTGTATGGTATATCCTAATTAGTCCATAGAATGAGAGGGATCCAGTCTCCAGGACTAAGTAATAACTGAAGGAGAAGGGGAAGAGGATAGATCATTTATTTTTATCTTTTTAAGATCTCTCTGGGATACGACAGCATTATAGTTCATTTTTATGATAAATTAAATGTAAAACAAGATTTTTTAACTGAAAGGAAGGAACAACATTAAAACTTAGATGAATAGAAATTTTTCCGTATATGAGGTGGGCTTCCCTTTACTCAATCTCTCGCTCGTTACGCTAAAGATTTTAGTACTGAAAATAAAGCGTTTCTTCCAACTAAACGACCCTTTGTTTTAGGAGCTGCCCACAAGAAATTGGGACAAGAAGTCAAACTTAACGTAAACAGTGAGGGATTGAGGAAGGGGTAACATCCCTCATAAACCAAAAAATTCCTCCCCGCAAAAAAATACTCCCCGTGAAAAATCCCCCCCAGCAGAAAATTCCCCCGAAAATGTTCGCATGTTTCCCAATAACTGACCGCCCGCTAAGTTCAAGCAATGGAGAAATTGCATAGCTTACAGCCCTTCCCCAGGGACTATTTGGAGCTATTTAATCCTCTAAAACATAGTTATTGTGCATTATTGTACCGTATAGTTATTGTACCATAATTATGTCCTGTAGTTTGAACAATTCTGTATCACACGGCTATCTCAAAATTTTGATTGGGTGACTTTGGGAAAAAATGAGCGTGGGAGTCCATTCGAATGAGCCCTATCGCGATATTCTAGGCCCATTGAGTCGACACGATTACTCCTGGGAAAACCCTAAAAATTGATGACCAATAGAAGTGGTTCCGTGTGTGTGGGGGGGGGGGCTTCCCTTTACCCAGTCCCTCACTCTTGAAGCTAAAGATTTTAGTACTTAAAAAAAGCTTCTTCTTCCAACTAAACGACGTTTTGTTTTGGGAACTGTTCATGAAAAAATTGGGACAAGAAGTCTAACTTTAACGTAAAGAGCGAGGGATTGAGCAAGGGGGTAACATCCCTTATATACAGAATAATTTCTGTTCATCTTAAGTTTTAGTGTTGCTCCTTATTTTCAGTCAAAAAACCTTTTTTTTTTATTTAGTTTTTGATCCTTTTTAAAATAATGCCGGGAAATCTCCTCCCCTCGTGAAAATTTTCACCCGGAAAATTTCCTCCCCTCATAAAATACTCTTCGTGAAAAATTCCCCCCAGCAAAAAATTCCCAGAAAATGTTCGTATGTTTCCCAAAAACTGACCGCCCACTAAGTGCAAACAGTGGAGAAATTGCATAACCTACAACCCTTCCCCAGGGACTATTTGGGGTTATTTAATCCTCTAAAACATAGCTGTTTGACCTTATCGTATTGTATAGGTTTTGTACCACAGTCATGTGTTGTAGTTTGAACAATACTGTATCGCCTAGCTATATCAAAATTTTGGTCGGATGTCTGGAGAAAAGAGAGCGTGGGAGGGGGCTCGTGTCTCTCCAATCTTTTTGGTTACATAAAAGAGGAACTACAAACTTGATTTTTGTTTAAATTAGCCACATCAGTATCCTTTAGGACCATGGATTTGATATGATCACCCCTGGAAAACCCCTAAATAAACACGCGTCCTTGATCTTTCTTCTGGCAAAAATGCGAAATTCCACGTTTATAGATAGGAGCATGAAACTTCTACAGTAGGGTTTTCTGATATGCTGAATTAGACGGTGTGATTTTCATTAAGATCGCTTCACGTTTTGGGGGTGTTTTCTGTTTTTTTTTGAAAATCCAGCAAAGTTTCTCGGACTCATAGCTTTTGATATGTAACCTTAAACCTAATGGATTTCAAATATATAGAATAAAAACCAATACTTTTAACGTATCTACTGTTATCTATTTTTTTTGCTCTGTTTTTTAGAGTTTTGGCTACTGTTGCGCCAAGCCGCTACATAGTTGTAGTCCGTTACCATGAACTGTTTAAGATTCATTAATTTTATTCTAGTTTTGCAATAAAATGTTTAACTTCATGAACTTTCGATACTTCTGTAATTTTATTCTAGTTTTTCAATAAAATTCTAATATCTATTGTATTCCTGAATACTTTCAGGCCTGAAAGCTGAAAGCTTTTATAAAATCAGTGATTAAAAGAAACAACTTCGTATAGGATCAAAATAATTAAATTTTACAATAATTTAAAGCTTGATTTTTCATCTTTTTTGACCCCTTTTATAGCTTTTAAACTATATAAAAATAAGTTCATGTTTGAATTTCATTTGCTTGTTCATATTTACCCCAACAAAAAAAAAGGAGAAATAAATCTATAAGAAATTTACTTAGAAACTAAGCTTCAATTTGAGTAGTTTTTTTGTAAGTATAAGATATTTAGTGGGGGGGCGGAACCGACCCCACTAGGGTGCACTGCTGTTTTGTTCTTTTAGTTAGCCACAGCTCAAAATAATGATAAACAAATATAGAAATACTTTTATGTAATTCGGAAATATGCACTTTCGATTTGCAGGAGAATTTGTCGATTTGCAGGAAAATTAACCTGCTTGAAAGTTTCCATATCCGGGAGAAAATAGAGTTCCAACAATTATAAAGATGACATGGTTGCATATATAACATTTCTTTATAACGAGGCAGCTGCAGGCTATCGGCAAAGAAGTTAGTTGCAATTTGGTGTATAATATGCCTACTTCCTATTTCCCAAAAAAATGTCTTAAAATTTTTCAAAGGAGGTAGAAAATCGTAATCTGCTTGTTTTCTAGCGCTTTCGAGAAAAAAACAGTCAAATTATAAATTTAGTCATGTTTTTGCTAATTAGGATTTTTTTTTCCTCAAGATTTTTGTGATTTTATTTTGATCTGGTGGCAGCCCTGGTAGGCTATTGGCAAAGAGAAAAATGAGAGAATAGTCTCCCCTACTGTTGTGTTAAAAAGTGTACTTTACTTATGTTTTTCTATTTTTGGGACGTCAACCTTCACATTTTCTTAGACAGTAAGTCAGAAAGGGAGGCAAGATAAACGTATCTTTGTTACCCATTGATGCATTTACTTCTTGTCGCTATGTTGAATTTTGAGCTAATGAAAAGGGTGCAAAATATCACTATTTATCAGCATTGAATTTAAAGCCAGTAAAACAATCAAAAACCTTTCGGGTCGCGACCTTTTTTTACAAGTGCATTCTCTATTTCTCTGTGTTTCGATGTGTATTTCTCTGTGTTTTGAGTGCACTTTACTGAAAACAACATAAATGTTTTTACTTTTATAACTTTAATAAATAAAATAATATTAACATTTTGATTACTAAATATCAGTAGATGTATATTAAACTGACAATGCACATTCATTTGTATTTTTTTGCAGTAAGGTGCAAATTTTGTTCTGGCCTTGGGAAGGCACAGGGGTTTTGAGACCAACTTATGTTAATTTCTGCTCGTTTTGAGTTTGACTCGGTTATTTATTGTAATTTCTGTTTGTTTTGGGTTTCATTTATTTACTGATGCTGATTTGTGGTAGTTTCACGCTTGGTAGATTATTTGATTTTATTTTTGCTCATTTTATGTTTAATGGAGTTCTTTATTTTTCTTTGAAAAACTTATTTTGTGGAAAAATGTTTTTTTTTAATTAATTTCTGTTCGTTTTATATTGACATAGTCTTTTCAGGGAAAAAGAAAATAATGCTTTGAATCTTTTCTTTTTTTTAAACTTTATAGTTTAGCCTGCTATTTGTGTGCTGGAGAAAAATTGTCAGCAATTTTTAGTAACATATACCCTTTTAAAAATCTGGACGCGAATAGTAGTGTTTTATTTAGTTTCATACCTCCTCTAGTTGACCCGAAATGGAAAACTTGATACCATTCGCAAAAAAAACCTGTTTACTTTCTTTGATAGCTTGGATACACTTACGATATTTTGATTTGGTTAAATTTTAGGAGCAGAAGTAGCTCCAAAAGTCTGAACATAATAACGCCAGTCGTTCTTGGGATACTGCTGAGATGCCTTATTGGGAATTATCATTAACACAGTGCATTTTGACTTAATCTTAAGGCAACATTTAGTTTTTAAACATATTGGGCAAATGGGAGGGTGGGCGTGGGAGGGGGATTAGTTGTCCTCCAATCACTTTCGACTACTAAAAAGGGCATCCGCCCTTTCTATTTTCAATCCAATGAGCCTTTTTTGAATTTCCCACGACAACTCCCTCGATACGAAGTGCCCTGGTCTAAACAAAAACAACAGAAAAATAATACATTATAGCCACATCGATCTTTACTATAAAAATGTCAAGCCTTCCAATCACTTTTGACCATTAAAAAGGGCACTAGGCCTTTCGATTTCCAATCGAATGAGCCCTTTTTGAAACGACAACGCTTTCTATCACCTTAAATGCCCCCAGGGAATAAATTACAACCCTTACCATAAGGGCTGTTTGGGTGATTGTCATCTTCTAAGACCTAATTTCCAGGAACTTTCAACTGCATTAAACAAAATGGCTATCTCAAAATTTTGATTGGATGTGTACGGGGAAATGGTGGGCGTGAGAGGGGCGGTAGTCACTCTCCGATCACTTTCAACTATTAAAAATGGCACTAGCCTTTTCAATTTGAAATCAAATGAGCCCTTTTGAAGTTTCTACGACAAAAATTTCAATAAAAATCTTATATGCCCCTAGGGCATAACTTACAACCCTTGCCCTGAGGGCTGCAGGGGGTGTCATTCTCAAAGACCTAATTTCCAGAACTTTCTACTACGTTGAACAAAATGGCTATCTGAAAATTTTGATTGGATGTATTTGGAAGAATGGTGGGCGTGAGAGGGGGGTTAGTTACCCTCCAATCACTTTTGACTATTAAAAAGGTGACTAGCCCTCTGAATTTCCAATTGAATGAGCCCCTTTTGAAGTTTTAGGACAACTCTATCTATAAATATCTTATATGTACCAAGGGCATAACTTACAACCTTTGCCCTTGGGGCTCTGGGGGGTTTGTCATCCTTAAATACATAATTTCCAGAACTTTAAACTACGTTGAACAAAATGGCTATCTCTAAACATTGATTGAATGTTTTTGGGGAAATGGTTGGCGTGAGAGGGAGGTTAATTATTCTCCATTCACTTTCAACTATTAAAAAGGGCAATTTCAATTTCCAATCAAATGAGCCCTTTTTGAAATTTCTACAGCAACTTGCTATATAAACTTTATGTGCCCCCAGGGCTTAACTTACAACTTTTGCACTGAGGGTTCTGAGGGGGTTATCATCCTAAAAGATACAATTTCAAGAACTTTCAATTACGTTGAATAAAATGGCTATCTCAAAATTTTGATTGGATGTGTTTCGGGAAATGGTGGGCGTGGAGGGGGTGCTAATTGCCTTCCAATCACTTTCAACTATTAAAAGGGCACAAGTCACTCCGATTTCCAATTGAATGAGCCCTTTTCGAAATTTCTACGACAACTTCTTCGATACGAAGTGCCCTGCTCTAAAGGAAAAAAAAAATAATAAATAGTACATTGTGCCAACATCGTTCTTATATGTCCTCAGGGTATAACTTAAAACCCTTGCCCCGAGGGTTTTGGGAGAGTGTCCTCCTCAAAAACATATTTTCTACCTGGAAATCAACTACGCTGAACAAAATGGCTATCTCAAAATTTTGATTGGATGTGTTTGGGGGAATGATGGGCGTGGGGGGGCTAGTTGCCATCCAATCATTTTAGACTACTAAAACTGGCACTAGCCACTCCAATTTCCAATCGAATGAGCCCATTTCAAAGTTTCCACGACAACTTCTTCGGTACGAAGTGCCCGGGTATGGAAAAAAAATAATACATTGTGCCAACATCGTTGTTTACTTAGGCAGTGCTACTGCGCTGCCTATGATAGACTGAGATCTAAGGTTTACCCCAGTGGTTCCCAACCGGTTTTGGCCATACCAAACCTAGACATTTCTAAAATCCTGCTGCCCCTTCGCGCTATTTAAATTTTGCTATTCAAAGTTTTACTGTTATTAACCTGAAGGAAGCTTAAAAGGCCTGTAACTCGTTTTTTGGTTGTTGTTTTTTTTTTTTTTTGGGGGGGGGGGTATTCCTTTAGGCATGTTTTGTTCTAACGAGGAATATTGTCCGAATACAACATCTTTTATACAATGTATAACGTCATTGCGATACTATCATTTATCTTTTTTGCTCTTTAAATGTATGTGGATGTGACGTTATCGACATGATTTTTTTCAAAATTAAGGCTCTAAAGCTCTAAAGTATAGTCAGCCGAAAGTTGCTCGTACTGCCTATGACCCACAAAAATATTGCCATATCCCACCGGTGGGACCTGCGCTCCACATTAGCAATCACAGGTCTAGACACTGTACTGGTCATAAAACTCAAGATATATCATATAAGTCAATTAAGTCTAGATATATCTTAATTTCAACGGGTAAATCTATAACAAAAACCGGTTGTAACATTTTTTCTGTTTTACAATTCAAATTGGCTTAGATGGGGAGTGGTTACCCCAGATTTTGGAAAAAAAACAAAAGTAGAAACACTTTTTGGAAAGGAGTAAAAGGTGTGGTCTGCAGTTTTGATTCTTCTATTAGCATAACACTGCCTGTCTCGAACTTTACTTTACCCAACATCACTTTTTCACCTTAATATATTCCTAGTCTAAGCACCTTATTTTTTTAATATTATTTTTTAAATCTATTCTTGCACCCTGAACTCTCAAAACCTCCAAAAATCGTTCATTTTGCTAACATTTTTGTCCAGGATGCTCAAATTATCTGCACCATCTAGGTATGTGTGATTTTTACCGTCTTTTTGTTCAATGAAGATACAAAAAGGTGTTTTTTTTTTTTAATTTGAAGGAGAAATATTTTTGCGGTTTTTGATGACATTTCCCCCTTAAATTGGCACCTCTTTCATTATATGAATAACTAGAAAGAATTGAAAAAAAATAAATACACTGCCGACGGAAAATAAACGTTCTGCAAAGAAACTTTTTAAATCATTTGCACAATCTAAGTCTAGAAGAATATTAGCTTCCTATTTTTCAATGAAGATGCATAAAGATGTTTTTCAAATCCGAGCGGTTTTCCGAGAATCCGAATTCTTTTTTTATTTGATGAAAACCCAACCACCCATAATTTGAACCGCTGATAGCATTTAAATAACTAGAAAAGCATACAAATAACAATAAACCGATTACTGATAAACTATTGTTCTGCATGGCTCTGTAAGCAAATGGCAGTCAGTGCTTCCCCCAAATCTTTTCGAGCTTTCCTCAAGGAAAATTTGGTTCTCCAAAATCTTTCTGAAACTCGACGTCAACAAAAATTAACAATTTAGGTTTCGTGCTTTTGAGAATCACCTGTATTTTTAAGGTTTCTGAAATTGAAAATGTCGATTTTCCTATAAACAGATTAGGATGCGATAGCTGTCAAATTAACCAATTATTAAAAATTTAATTAGATTGAAATTTAAAAAGTTCATTGTGAATTGTGACAAAAGTGGTAAACACTAGGTCTTAATCTATAAATGGTCAATAAATCAGAATGTTGGAAATATTTTCTCTATTTTTTTTAATTTTCAATATGTCTAGTGGTTTAGGAGATAGGTCGAATTTTTCCAAAGATTGTTGACAACATTTTCAAATTGATATTGGGGATAAAACGAGGGAAAATATTTGCCTTTTAGAAATGGAAATGATTGCCCAGCGAAAATTTCTTAATATTTCAACATTACTGAAAAAATATACTAAAATTTCTGGCAAATAGTGTCCTATCTAGTTTGAAATTGTGAATTTTATTCAATTTAGTTAATTTTTGGGTTGTATTCTCGATTAAATTTACGAATGTTAATTTTCTGTGGAGATTATGAAAAATACAATCTTTCGTCGGAGAAATTTGGGATAATGACAGCGCTGAGCCGCTGACCTAACACGATACTAATGTTGCATTCGCATGCTCCGTTATAAACAATTTTAACTTGGTATAGATAACGCTGTTCGGGTATGTCGCACAAACAAGCACCAGTAGGCTGGAAACATTGCTCGTGCGGAGGCAGCACTCCAGCTTCAAAATGAAACAAAATGTTCCAAAATCGTCTCAGAGAAATTAGTATTAGCTTGACTCCTGAAGTGAAGTTATCGGCAAAAGGAAATAAAGTATCTAGCAAATTTGGATATATAATTTAGGATTTAATTCGAAATTCGTCATGTAAGGATTTGGATATATATTGGTATTACTTCAATAGTTGACGATTTCTAATGGAAACATGTTAAATAAATCCAAGTATATTTCTTCTTAGTATCATTTTTCGCTTTTCTGACAACTCACCTTCCTAATAACAGGGGTGGATGGTTATAGGCGTTTACCCTCCCCCCACAGAAAATATCCCCAACGGAAAATACCCCCCCCCGTGGAAAATAAGGCTTTCCAAATTAGAGAATTTTATTTGAGTTTTATTTTTTTAATTTCCATGGGGGGAAGGAACATTGGTACTTGTGTAGATAACTTTTTGGTAAAATTTGATGAGCGATCATACACTAGATTAACCTAATAATTGTACTTAATGCTTGGAAAAACGGTCACTGAAAAAAAAAACACTTAACACTTAGAAAAAAACAAAAAAATCTTAAATAAAACATTACATTTACTTTATACTGGGATTTTTTTTTCAGTTAACAAAATTTCCAGCTATCTCGCTATTCTCCTGTAATTTTTTATTGGCTGTATACCCAGAAAGATTTATTTTCTGACTTCAAGCTGTACAAATACTTTACCCCCCCTTATGTGCAAATATATAGCCCAAATTAAATATTTCCCATATTTTCTGTCACTTGTCTTGTCTCCCGCTAAGCTGAAAAAAAACTAACGAAGAACCCGGTATGTTCTCGAGTTTTACATAGCGTAAGCTTGAGTGAGTGGCCCATAATACACAAGTACCAAAACTCCTTCCCCCTACGGAAATTATAAAAATAAACTCAAATAAAATTCTCAAATTTGGAAAGCCTGATTTTCCACGGGGGGGGGGGGTATTTTCCGGGGCGGCATTTTACACGGACGATATTTTCCGTGGGTAGTAATCGCCGGGGGGAGGGGGTAAACGCCGGCTACCGGGGTGTATATAGAATTAGGTAAAGGTCTAGAGTTAAGCCTCTTCAGAAGGAGGCACGCTAGGACAAAAAGAGACATTGTTAGATTGCTAACTTTATGCTTATTTCCATGGTTTGGCTCAGGTTTCTTGCAATTCATCCCCAGCCCTCCTCCAAAGTTCTCGTATATTTGAGGCTATGTGATGAGGTAGGACATTCACCACGAAGACAAGAATTTCTTCAAGAAAGGGGCCAATAATAGAACTTTTATGGTAGGGAGGAAGAATAAAAAATATATATGATAATTTGAATGAGACGTGCGCAGAAAGTGAAGCGAATTAGGATTTAGAGGGAGAGGGGCTAGCCCCGAGACACCCCTTGCGAATTCCCGTGGAATAAACTAGCATATTATATCGTCCACAGGGGGGGGGGGGCTTTCCACCACCCGGTTTGCATCTCAGAACGGAACGTGTGTCGCACAGTTCCGCCACGCTTGGCACAGTCCTGTCATACTTGGTACGCGCTACTTTGTGTACATGATTTATGAAAGTGGATGTTCCCTCGATATCGTCCGTTTCTTCTCAAACCGGGCTCAAATGAATTATGGGATTTAAGCAAAATATATTTAGGCTAAATAGAAGCAAAATAGAATAGATTTAGGTCTAGTAGGCCTATATCAAGAACATAGAGACTACTGCACATGATAAGATTCGCCTATTCGCCTAAAGGGGCATTATTATCTTCAACCAGCACGTGTTCTTTTGGTCGTTTCGTAGAATGCCTCCAATCTTATGAAACGCGCCTTATGCTTTTTAAGGCCTAGCTAATCGAAATTATCAACATTTGCAATAATAAATCTGGCAAAATATAATCTTTTTTCTGTTTTAGTTTAATTTAGTCGTTTTTTTCAACATGTTAGCAATATTTTATCAAGATGATATTGATTTATTTTGACTTGGTGGCAAACGTGTGTAATATTTTAAGTCCTAAAGTAATTATATTTTCACCAGCAACCTGTTCATTAATAATATGGTACTCAGTCAGACTTCAGGAAAAAATAAAATATAAATAGTTGTTAATTGAGCTTTTGACTGTGATATTGCCAAACTGGGTTGGATCAAAGATGGGTTACAAAAAAATACTTCCGTGGACAAGTATTACATGTATTTTTGCTACTTTTGTACGAGTCGGTCGAAGATTTCAGGGTGGAGGGTAAAACAGGTAATCCCTACCCCTAGATATAGCCATGTTGCTAGATCAAGGGTGGCTGGATGTTCATTAAATAAAAAAAAAGTTTTTTTTTACTGAAAGTAAGGAGCGACATTAAAACTTAGAACGAACAGGAATTATTCCGTATATGAAAGGGGCTGTCCCCTCCTCAACGCCTCACTCTTTACGCTAAAGTTTTTTGTTGTTTTAAAAAATAGAGTTGTGAGAAAGAATCAAACTGTAGCGTAAAGATTGAGGCATTGAGCCCCTTTCATATAGGGGCTGAGGACAGCCCCTTTCATATACGGAATAATTTCTGTTCATTTAATTTATAATGTCGCTCCTTACTTTTAGTTAAAAAACTTATTTTTATTTAATATCTGAACGTTTTTGAATTAATGCAGGTTTTGATTTTCGCTGACCGTACATGAATAATTAAAACGAAATTTGCATATTTAATTTTACTTTTTTTTGTTAAATGGCTTTCTTGAAAGTTAATTAATTTTATTTACGAACGTTTTTATTAGTAATAAATATACGTAACTTAAAAATTAACTTCCGTAACGAACGTCTGTATTCGTATATTTTTATTGCGTATATTAGGGAGTTTGCCCCCTAGTCTATACCTCGCTCTTTACGCTAAAGTTCAAATTTTGTTCCAATTCTTTAAGAATAACCCCTTAATCACAAAGGCCGTTAATTAGAATAAATAGCTCTTATGAAAGTACTGAAAAAA
This sequence comes from Artemia sinica, assembly GCA_027921565.1. NCBI lineage: Eukaryota > Metazoa > Arthropoda > Branchiopoda > Anostraca > Artemiidae > Artemia > Artemia sinica. The sequence continues at coordinate 9,484,649 of CM051258.1, read as the reverse complement.
ACTTTAGCGTAAAGAGTGAGGTATTGACTAGGGGGAGAACCCAATCATATACATAATAATTTCTGTTCGTTTTAAGTTTTGATGTTGCTCCTTACCTTCAGTTGAAAAACTTGTTTTTTAAATTTAATTTCTGATCGTTTTTCTAAATAATGCTGGGGAATCCGGCTCCCCCTTCATAGCAATGTCGTTTCCCCCATGAAAACTTCCTCCATGGAAAGATCCTCCCACGTAACCCCCGACCCACCCACCCCCCACTACCAGAAAAAATCCTCCCTGAAAAAACGTCTGTATACTTCCCAGTAACCAATACTATGTGTAAACAACGGGCAAAGTTCATAAGTTGCAGTCTTTACCCCGGGGACTGTGGGGATTTAATCATCCTAAAAGACATAGTTATTATATTTTTCGATCAAGCTGAACAATATTGCTCTCTCAAAATTTTTATCGGGTGACTTTGGGGGAAAATGAGCGTGGGAGGGGGCCTATTAGCCCTCCATTTTTTTGGCCACTTAAAAAAGGGCACTAAAACTTTTAATTTCCGTTGAAATGAGCCCTCCCGCGATATTCTAGGACAACTGGGTCGATACGATCACCCCTGAAAAAAAAAAAAACAACAGAAAAACAAATAAACACGCATCGGTGATCTTTCTTCTGGCAAAAAATACAAAATCTCACATTTTTGCAGATAGGAGCTTAAAACCTCTACAGCAGGGTTCTCTAATACGCTGAATTTGATGGTGTGATTTTCATTAAGGTTCTATGATTTTTATGGGGATGTTTTCTCCTTTTTTTGAAAGTAAGGAAAAATTTCTCAGGCACTTAACCTTTGATGGGTAAAACTGAACTTGATGAAACTTATATATTTGAAATCAGCATGAAAAACTCAATTCTTTTGATGTATCTATTGGTATCAAAATTCCGTTTTTTAGAGTTTTGGTTACTATTGAGCCGGGTCGCTCCTTGCTTACAGTTCGTTACCACGAAATGTTTGAAAAACAAAAACTAGTTGCCAAAAAACTTAGTTTTACCCTTTGTCAAACACAATAACATAATATAATCATATCATTTACTTATTGCTCACATGCATTAAAAAAAGTAAATAATGGAGTAAAACATAAAAAAAAGCAAATCAAAAACGCCGACAAGAACATCAACAAGGAAAAAGTCTCGCTAAAGCATTAATGAAAGAAGTAGATCAAACCGTGAAGAGGCGACAAGCGCCGATACGCCGTGTCTGATCAGTCAACTTCTCAATAATGTTGGCAAGCGAAAGTTTTTCATCATTTTCTATTCCGCTACCAAAGAGGAGGACAAGGAAGACATTTGCAACGGAAGTTGGAAGATTAAATATAGGTTATCTCTTTTTCCGCAAATATAGACCACAGAATTAAAGAAAAGCCAGATAAATTGATAAGAATGATTGAAAAAAGTCGACTGAAGCGTAGGCCTTTACTGCAACAAGCCGTATCTTAGCGGCAAAAAAGTCGCAGTCGCGAAAAACCAGTAGAAAGTCAAGCTGACTTATAAAATAGGCTACTGAAAATTCACCGGCTGGTTGTTATAATATATAATGTGTGCGATCGGCATTTTGTTTTGTAAATCTTTAAAACCTCTTTCTTTCTAAAACCTCCTTTTCCTTTTCTCCAAATTTCTTATTTCCTAAAATTTCCTTACTTGCACTTTACTTTGATCACTCTGCATGCTGCTTTAAAAGCAAAATGTAGCAATATAAACACTAGGTTTCTAACTAAATAGAACACTAGTAAATCCGCTTGAACAAATTTCAGTTCTGACAGGGAAGGATATCATTCATCCTTAGTTGATTGTATTCGTTGTTTTAACCGCGTTGACATTGAAGCAGACAATCCCCACATTGCTTTGTCTAGCAAGACTAACTAGACAATACATGAAGGAATTGGTTTAGGTTCATCCACCTTAAAAAATTACCTGAGGTATACCTCTACTCCAAAAATCGAGCAAACCATACGGTGCGTACCACGCGTAACAGAACTGTGCCACGCGTGGTCTGATGAGGTGTAGGATGTTGGAAGTGTTTCCATCGAGGAGTAAAGTTCAACATGAGTGGCAGAACAAGTGATGGTCCCATATGTATACCGGGTGGCGGAGAGGTTGGCAACGCCGCAAGGCTAGCCAAGTTAGTTGTGTTTGCTAGACTCCAAAATGAAACCGTCGCTTTACTCAGTTAGACAATATCTTTATTTATTTGTGGAGGCAATTTTTGGAGGAGACACCCCTCTCCAAAAGTCGAGCAAACCATATGGCGGGTGTCACGTGTAATGAAAGTGCACCATGCGTGGTTTGGTGAGGTGTAGAATGGTAAAACGGGTCCACCCGAGATGCAAAATGAACCATACTTGGCAGGACAAGGGACGCTCCCGTGTGCATACCAAATGGCGAAGAGGTTGGCGACCTCGCGAGATAAGCTAATTTAATTGTATTTACTTTACTCCAAAATGAAGCCATTTACTCAGTTGAACAATATCTTTATTTATTCACTTATTTCCCGCAAAGTTCTCATACTCGTATCTTGAACAAAAATATTCCAGTAAAAAACTTAAAAATTTCTCTCTTCTGTATAATTATGAAAATGACTTTTTGTTTGGCCTCGGCAGATTTGAACTTCATAACGTTAAAATTATTAACTTTGTATGCACTAAGATTGATTCAAATTCACAGAAAAGTCCTGCTTTCATTAAATACATTTTGACTACGAAAGTAAACCCATAAATTGTATTCAGAGTAGCAAAAATAACAGAAATTTCAAAGGTATAGAAACGTTAATGATGTTTACTTAAGTTATCGATGGGCACAGGGGCGGAAACAGAATTAAGGTTCGGGAAACACCGATTACAATTTGGCTCCCAAATTGGTATTTTTTGCCCCTCCAACACTGTAATTAGTACAATCTTCGACCTTCTAGGGGGGTAACTATTCCCGTAAAAACTTAAAAATTCGTTATTTGGTGAAAATATACAAATGACCTTTTGTTTTGGCCTCGACGGATTTGAACTTCACAACTTTAAAATTGCCAACCTAGCGTAAACTAAGACATATCTAATTTCACACAAGAATCCCTGTTTTTATTAAATATATTTTGGCCACGAAGGTAAAAAGATAAATTGTATTCGGAGAAGCAAAACTATCAAAACTTCAAAGTTACGGAAGCGTTAATAATGTTTGCTCAAATCACCGGTGGAGATATTTACTTTGAAAATATAGTAGTCACATCTAGACGAAAAATTCTGGTTGTCAGTAAACATTGTAATCTAGCAAATAGTATCTTCTGACGTATGAATAAATTGTCATTGCAGTAGAAATAAATAAATTCAATTTTTATCATAATTGAATTCCGAAGTTAGTATGATTTGCACTTTTCTTGGCTTGGATCGATCTGAGCCGATGATTTTTTCTTCAAACTGACCTCCTAATTGGAACTCTGAGTTTCAGGTTGCAAGCCAAGCTCATTCCAAGACTTAACTCTGTTGAAATCGAGAACATCCCGAATATTCTGTGTGAGCTCACGACTTAGGTTTTCATAAAGAGTTGTAAAAATCCAAAAGGGTTGTTGTTCCGAAAGCCATTGATTGATTGATTGCAGTTTGAAAATATTCATACCAAAAGCTTTTAATTGGTATTATGACCTAACAGCGTATGAGAAATAACGACAAAAAGAAATCCAAACCAACGAAATAGCAAAATACGGAAAATAAAAACACCAAATATGAATAGAGCTTATTCATTCTGGACGAAGTTTCAAAAAAGGGGAACAGACTTAAAAACGGAACTGAGGAAACTCATAATTTATAGTATTGGGACACCAGGGTATTAGTTTGACGCACAGGAGGCGCTAAATTTCTAAAACGTTTGATTAGATGGAGTGCGCAGAACAAATCAAGGTGAAGTCCAAAGACAACTAAGTAAAATCCATGAGGAATACACAGGAAATAACAGGAAAGATTTCAGAATAACAAAATACAAAAGAAATAACAGGAATAAACAGGAAAATCTAGACACGGTCCAATATAAGGCTCATCTGGCAATACTTCGCCAAAAATGCTTAACAGAAGATAAGCAAGCCACCCTATCTTGAGTAGCGTTAATTCCCAAAAATTCATGGAGGGTGGAGGCAAAAAGTGTTTTTGGAATCTAGGGAGTTACATTTGTCTATTTGTTAATGTTTTCAATGAAATCCTCCCCCCTCCCCGAAAAAAAACGAAAAAACTCTCCCACGCTCACCAATGGCCGGGGTTATGCAGGTACCGATCTCCTGATTCGATGCCTTTGACCGGGAGTGCAGTGCGTGTTCGGGGGCAAATCATCCGACGCTTCTCGTGTTCTTCCCCCAGATCTCTCCAGGTACCCATTTAGAGCTGGGTCGATTCTGGTTGAGCTTACAGGGTCACACCATTGACCCCCGTTCCAAACCATATAACCAGCAATACCAGGACTCGAATCCCTGACCTCATGATTTCAAGTCCGGAGCGCTAGCCCCTTGGCTAGGACCCCAGATAAGCTGTTTTTTCAAAATCTGGGGGAATAAACCCTTTGCCCCCCCTCCAATTGAGACAATGCCTATCTTACTTTAATTTATCAATGATCAAACAGTTCGTGGTAACGAACTGTAAGTAAGGAGAGACCCGGCTCAATAGTAACCGAAACTCTAAAAAACGGAATTTTGATACCAATTACATCAGAAGAATCAGATTTTTATGCTGATCTCAAATATATAAGTTTGATCAAGTTTAGCCTTACCCATCAAAAGTTACGCGCCTGAGAAAATTTGCCGCATTTTCGAAAAAGGGGAAACAGCCCCTAACAGTCATGGAACTCTAATGAAAATCACACCATCAGATTCAGCGTATTAGAGAACCCTACTATAGAGGTTTCAAGCTCCTATCTGCAAAAATGTGAAATTTTGTATTTTTTGCCAGAAGAAAGATCACGGATGTGTTTATTTGTTTTTTTTTTTTTTCCCAGGGGTGATCGTATCGATCCATTAGCCCTAGAATATCGTGAGAGGGCTCATTCGAACGGAAATTGAAAGTTCTAGTGCCCTTTTAAAGTGAACAAAAAAATTGGAGGGCAACTTGGCCCCCTCCCACGCTCATTTTTTAAAAATTTCCACCAAATCAAAATTTCGAGATAGCCATTTTGTTCAGCATAGTCGAAAATCTAATTAATATGTCTTTGATGATGACTTAATCCCCCACTGTTCCCGGGGGAAGGGCTGCAAGTTATAAACTTTGCCCATTGTTTACATATAGTGTTGGTTATTGGGAAGTATAC